>OX155907.1:26081995-26547728 GCA_944588485.1 Phosphuga atrata
TATTTAAGGAAACAAAATAATGTTTATAAACTGCAATTGTATTGCAGTGCATGTTGCAATACATTGCAGTTGCAACTGCATTGCAACATGTACTGCAAATGCAAAAATAACAGTTATTTTATATTATTGGGATATTTAAGGAAACAAAATAATGTTTATAAACTGCAATTGTATTGCAGTGCATGTTGCAATACATTGCAGTTGCAACTGCATTGCAACATGTACTGCAAATGCAAAAATAACAGTTATTTTATATTATTGGGATATTTAAGGCAACAAAATAATGTTTATATACTGCAATTTAATTGCAGTGCATATAGCAATACAGTGCAGTTGCAAAAAACAGTTATTTTATATTATTGGAATATTTAAGGCAACAAAATAATGTTTATAGACTGCAATTGCAATGCAGTGCATGTTGCATTGCTGTGCAGTTGCAATTGCACTGCATTGAAACGTGCACTGCAACTGCAAAAAAAAAGTTATTTTATATTATTAGGATATTTAAGGCAATAAAATAATGTTTATAAACTGCAATTGCATTGCAGTGCATGTTGCAATACAGTGCAGTTGCAACTGCACTGCTTTGCTACATGCACTACAATTGCAAAAAGCAGTTATTTTATATTATTGGGATATTTAAGGAAACTTAATAATGTTTATAAACTGCAATTGCATTGTAGTGCATGTTGCAATGCAGTTGCAACTGCAATGCAGTTGCAACTGTATTTGTGCATGTTGCACTGTATTGCAACATGCACTTGCAACATGCATTTGCAACTATTGCAAATGCAAAAAAAAAGTTATTTTATATTATTGGGATATTTAAGGAAACAAAATAATGTTTATAAAATGCAATTGCATTGCAGTGCATGTTTCAAAACAGTGCAGTTGCAACTGCATTGCATCATGCACTGCAATTGAAAAAAACAGTTATTTTATATTATTGGGATATTTAAGGCAACAAAATAATGTTTATAAACTGCAATTGCATTGCAGTGCATGTTGCAATACAGTGGAGTTGCAACTGCACTGCATTTCTACATGCACTGCCATTGCAAAAAACAGTTATTTTATATTATTGGGATATTTAGGGCAACAAAATAATGTTTATAAACTGCAATTGCATTGCAGTGCATGTTGCAATACAGTGGAGTTGCAACTGCACTGCATTTCTACATGCACTGCAATTGCAAAAAACAGTTATTTTATATTATTGGGATATTTAAGGAAACAAAATAATGTTTATAAAATGCAATTGCATTGCAGTGCATGTTTCAATACAGTGCAGTTGCAACTGCATTGCATCATGCACTGCAACTGCAAAAAACAGTTTTTTATATTATTGGGATATTTAAGGCAACAAAATAATGTTTATAAACTGCAATTGCATTGCAGTGCATGTTGCAATACAGTGGAGTTGCAACTGCACTGCATTGCTACATGCACTGCAATTGCAAAAAACAGTTATTTTATATTATTGGGATATTTAAGAAATCAAAATAATGTTTATAAAGTGCAATTGCATTGCAGTGTATGTTGCAATATAGTGCAGTTGCAACTGCACTGCATTGCTACATGCACTGCGATTGCAAAAACAGTAAACTTAAGGAAACAAAAAAATGTTTATGAACTGCAATTGCATCGCAGTGCATGTTGCAATACATTGCAGTTGCAACTGCATTGCAACATGCACTGCAACTGCAAAAAAAAAACAGTTATTTTATATTATTGGGATATTTAAGGAAACAAAATAATGTTTATAAAATGCAATTGCATTGCAGTGCATGTTTCAATACAGTGCAGTTGCAACTGCATTGCATCATGCACTACAACTGCAAAAAACAGTTATTTTATATTATTGGGATATTTAAGGCAACAAAATAATGTTTATAAAATGCAATTGCATTGCAGTGCATGTTTCAATACAGTGCAGTTGCAACTGCATTGCATCATGCACTGCAACTGCAAAAAACAGTTTTTTATATTATTGGGATATTTAAGGCAACAAAATAATGTTTATAAACTGCAATTGCATTGTAGTGAATGTTGCAATACAGTGCAGTTGCAACTACATTGCCACATGCCCTGCAACTGCAAACAAAAAGAGTTATTTTATATTATTGGGATATTTAAGGAAACAAAATAATCTTTATAAACTGCAATTTTATTGCAGTGCATGTTGCAATACAGTGCAGTTGCAACTGCATTGCAACATGCACTGCAACTGCAAAAAAAACAGTTATTTTATATTATTGGAATATTTAAGGCAACAAAATAATGTTTATAAACTGCAATTGCATTGCAGTGCATGTAGCATTACAGCGCAGTTGTAACTGCACTGCATTGCTACATGCACTGCAATTGCAAAAAACAGTTATTTTATATTATTGGGATATTTAAGGAATCAAAATAATGTTTATAAACTGCAATTGCATTGCAGTGCATGTTGCATTGCTGTGCATGTTGCATTGCAGTGCAGTTGCAACTGCACTGCATTGCTACATGCACTGCAATTGCAAAAAAACAGTTATTTTATATTATTGAGATATTTAAGAAAACAAAACAATGTTTATAAACTGCAATTGCATTGCAGTGTATGTTGCAATATAGTGCAGTTGCAACTTTACTGCATTGCTACATGCACTGCAATTGCAAAAAACAGTTATTTTATATTATTGGGATATTTAAGGAAACAAAATAATGTTTATAAACTGCAATTGCATTGCAGTGCATGTTGCAATACAGTGGAGTTGCAACTGCACTGCCTTGCTACATGCACTGCAATTGCAAAAAACAGTTATTTTATATTATTGGAATATTTAAGGCAAAAAAATAATGTTTATAAACTGCAATTGCATTGCAGTGCATGTTGCAATACAGTGCAGTTGCAACTGCATTGCAACATGCACTGCAACTGCAAGAAAAACAGTTATTTTATATTATTGGGATATTTAAGGCAACAAAATAATGTTTATAAACTGCAATTGCATTGCAGTGCATGTAGCATTACAGCGCAGTTGCAACTGCACTGCATTGCTACATGCACTGCAATTGCAAAAAAAACTGTTATTTTATATTATTGGGATATTTAAGGAATCAAAATAATGTTTATAAACTGCAATTGCATTGCAGTGCATGTTGCATTGCAGTGCAGTAGCAATTGCACTGCATTAAAACATGCACTGCAACTGCAAAAAAACAGTTATTTTATATTATTGGGATATTTAAGGAAACAAAATAATGTTTATAAACTGCAGTTGCATTGCAGTGCATGTTGCAATACATTGCAGTTGCAACTGCATTGCAACATGCACTGCAAATGCAAAAGAACAGTTATTTTATATTATTGGGATATTTAAGAAAACAAAATAATCTTTATAAAATGCAATTGCATTGCAGTGCATGTTTCAATACAGTGCAGTTGCAACTGCATTGCAACATGCACTGAAACTGCAAAAAAAAATAGTTATTTTATATTATTGCGATTATTAAGGCAACAAAATAATGTTTATAAACTGCAATTTGCAATGCAGTGCATGTAGCAATACAGTGCAGTTGCAACTACATTGCCACATGCACTGCAACTGCAAAAAAAAAGATTTATTTTATATTATTGGGATATTTAAGGAAACAAAATAATCTTTATAAACTGCAATTGCATTGCAGTGCATGTTGCAATTTAGTGCAGTTGCAACTGCACTGCTTTGCTACATGCACTACAATTTCAAAAAACAGTTATTTTATATTATTGGGATATTTAAGGGAACAAAATAATGTTTATAAACTGCAATTGCAATGCAGTGCATGTAGCAATACAGTGCAGTTGCAACTACATTGCCACATGCACTGCAACTGCAAAAAAAAAAGATTTATTTTATATTATTGGGATATTTAAGGAAACAAAATAATCTTTATAAACTGCAATTGCATTGCAGTGCATGTTGCAATTTAGTGCAGTTGCAACTGCACTGCTTTGCTACATGCACTACAATTTCAAAAAACAGTTATTTTATATTATTTGGATATTTAAGGAAACAAAATAATTTTTATAAACTGCAATTGCATTGCAGTGCATGTTGCAATACAGTGCAGTTGCATTGCAACATGCACTGCAACTACAAAAAAAAACAGTTATTTTATATTATTGGGATATTTAAGGCAACAAAATAATGTTTATAAACTGCAATTGCATTGCAGTGCAAGTTGCATTGCAGTGCATGTTGCATTACAGTGCAGTTGCGACTGCACTGCATTGCAACATGCACTGCAATTGCGTTGCAGTGCATGTTGCAATACAGTGGAGTTGAAACTGCACTGCATTGCTACATGCACTGCAATTGCAAAAAACAGTTATTTTATATTATTGGGATATCTAAGGAAACAAAATAATGTTTATAAACTGCAATTGCATTACAGTGCATGTTGCAATACAGTGCAGTTGCATTTGCACTACAATTGTGAAAAAACAGTTATTTTATATTATTGGGATATTTAAGGGAACAAAATAATGTTTATAAACTGCAATTGCATTGTAGTGCATGTTGCAATACAGTGCAGTTGCAACTACATTGCCACATGCACTGCAACTGCAAAAAAAAAGAGGTTTTTTATATTATTGGGATATTTAAGGAAACAAAATAATCTTTATAAACTGCAATTGCATTGCAGTGCATGTTGCAATACAGTGCAGTTGCATTGCAACATGCACTGCAACTGCAAAAAAACAGTTATTTTATATTATTGGGATATTTAAGGCAACAAAATAATGTTTATAAACTGCAATTGCAATGCAGTGCATGTAGCATTACAGCGCAGTTGCAACTGCACTGCATTGCCACATTCACTGCAATTGCAAAAAACAGTTATTTTATATTATTGGAATATTTAAGGAATCAAAATAATGTTTATAAACTGCAATTGCATTGCAGTGCATGTTGCAATACAGTTCAGTTGCAACATGCACTGCAACTGTAAAAAAATTCATGTTGCAATACAGTGCAGTTGCAACTGCACTGCATTGTTACATGCACTGCAATTGCAACAAAAAACAGATATTTTATATTATTGGGATATTTAAGGAAACAAAATAATGTTTATAAAGAAATCGTCAGTGTTTGTTATATATAATACATTTACAAAATAATCTTAAATTCTAATATAAAAACTTGGCATTTTCGCGGTAACTTAAACTTAAATAAATATAAATTATTGTACAAAAACTAATTTTATAATAAAAAAAAAACTCCGTGGTAACTTAAGGAAAAAGACGTTTTATCAGTTCCTTATCTTTCATTACAACATATTAAATATCAGTAACAATTTTTTAATGGCACATAAATGGTTATCAGTCTTACAATAAATGTCAATAACTTGTGTGTGTGCTTAAAACCGAAGGGAATGTGTGATAAAAAGCATAACGTTATAAATTAAACATCTCCGGACGATTTGATGGGCACTTGCAGATATATTTGGTTGCTCGAGTTCGGCGATTTGAGGGTGTTTGTGCCATCGGATACATGTCGCGATTCGGAGAAATTCACACTGGTCTTGACCAAATGCAACAATTTCGCATAAGCCTCGCGATACTGCCGATTGCTGCCAGCGTAAATAAACGGATTTATCACACTCGACATCCACGCCAAAATCGACGCCACCACATGAACCGTCGGATATTTCTCCTCCTCCACCGACACGTTCACTATCGTCAACGGCAAAAAGCACAACAAGAAACATATAAATATCGTAACCATCAATCGCGTCAATCTTCGATCATCGCGTTCTCTTCTCGCTCTCCTACTATCATTCGGTTTCCTAAACAAAACAAAAAAAATCATATATTTTCTTACAAGGGGGTCAACTCGTCATCACCGATTTGGCCCAAATTTACGGTATATGTGGGGCTTGACTATAAATGAAAGACACGCAAGCGGGAGGTCCAGATGGACAAGCGTTAAAAAATTAACTCATAAGCTCGCTATGTTAGCATAAATTGCAATGCCGGTAGAGCTCGGGTTCATAGTACGAGGATCGCTGGTTCAATTCACCGTGCGGACGTATTTTTGAACAATTTTTAAAATGACTTTCTTTTATTATTATTATTGTTTAACTTTTTAATTGTAATTATTAATTTGTCAATTTAATTATTTTATTAGTATTAATAGTATTTCTCCAACTTCTCCTCTGCCTTCCATTGTCAGCTTTACTATTAACCATTAAGGTCATTTTAAAAATTGTAAAAAAACCGGCCAAGTGCGAGCTGTGACTTGCGCACCGAGGGTTCCGTACAAAGTTGTAAGTGAGGTATCTTTAGGAGAACCTAACTGTATGCAACCCATATGCTTCTGGTGCCTAACAATACCACGCAACACATTAGTGTATTTTCATAAGTTTCTATAAGTAAATTCGCATTTTTCTTGTAATTAAACTACATATTTACGGTTTTCAGATTTTTCCCTTTACATTTGCTGTAAGACACCGCTTCTTGCCAAATTTCATGATTCTAGGTCAACGGGAAGTACCCTATAGGTTTCGATTCCCTTGTGAAATCGCAAAATATGCGACATAAACGGTCATATCTTTTGATCGCGTTGACTTACAAGTTTGATTTTTTCACAGCTGAAAGAGACCGCAGACCCGAGTATTTGGTACAAATTTCAACTTGTTACCTCTACGCGTTCCTGAGAAAAATGGTCTTGACAGACAGACAGACGGACAACAAAGTTATCTTATAAGGGTTCCGTTTTCGGTACGGAACTCTAAAAAAGCGTCCCCACGGAGAATCGAACCAGCGATCCTCGTACTATGAACCGCTGCGCTGACCAGCCATTGAAATTTATGCTAAAATAGCGGGCTTATGAGTTGTCGGTTATGAGTTATTTTTTTAACGCTTGGCCATCTGGCCCTCCCGCTTGCGTCACTTTCATTTATAGTCAAGCCCTACATATACGGTAAATTTGGGCCAAATCGGTGATGACGAGTTGACAGGGCCCCCTTATTAGCTTAAAACAAACGGAACACAGCCTGAATATATAAATATATTCAGCCTTTCCGGAGCTCTATAACAATTATTGAGTCTTTTTAGGACTACCAAAACAAATCTCAGTGAAATGTAGGTTATTTTATGTTATATATATATATATATATATATATATATATATATATATATATATATATATATATATATATATATAAATAATGTTTATTTTTTTTGTGAATAAACGTTGCAGAAAAATTGTTGTTTGAAAAAATATTGATAAATGTAATTTAAAATAAATATTTGTTAGCGAAGGGTTTTCACAGTTTATTTTTGTTTTCGAGGATTGATGTGGTGAAGGGTAAACGAAACCAATGATGCGGATGATGTCTGGGTTAATAATAGCCGGAGAGATATATGCATGGGAAATGGATGTCCGATTAGGTTTTATTTTTAATTCGTGTGGCTATTGAGGAGAGGAAAAATGGGTTTTAAAATCGTTCTTAAATCCAGATGCCCTCTAAAAATAAGTCGCGATAAGAATGAAAATATTTACAAACACGAGAACTATCCCACGCGATATTCGTTTCGGTTATCATGCTTACATATGAGCGTCGACGTTCTTCCTGGACTGCCGCACTCGCCAAAAAATACAGCTGTAAGACATAATGATTACAACTGACGGTAAGACGAATCCAACTATGAAAATTGTGTTCTTCGGCGAAGACCCTCCTTCATTCTCCATGATTGTACAAGAAAACGTGCTTTCCTTTAAACCCAACTTACCCCATATCCCAAACAATGGAGGCATCTGAAAGGGAGAAAATAAATTCCTTTGTCCAACACTTTTCACCGGTTTTGTGGAAACGAATAAAAGGACAAATTTCATTAAAATCGTTTGCACATTTTTCTGACAGGAATTATCAAATAATACAATTCTTACCATTATAAGAAAGGATATCGCCCATATAAAGAACAGCTGCGCCCAAATTGAACATTTCGAGTACAATGCATTATAATATTGATTGAAAGATATTAAAATATATCTGGAAAAGAAAAAAATTTATTATCTTAAAATATTCAACGTTTTAAAAAAAATTTAATCAATTTGTACAAATAACATTCAAATAAACAGATAACGGATAACTTGAGTTTACCTAATAAATTATTAATCTAAGATATTTTTTTATGTAAACTGACTATTTTTAAATATTTGGTGTCCTTACTACCTAGAACTCCAAGATTTATTTATGAACATGTATATGAAATTTTGGTACTAACGTATTAACGCCACCACCGCTACATTTTTAACCCTACCTGCCATACGTCTCAGGTGAGAAAGTTACTGCTACTTTGGGTCTGAGAGACGTATCTCAGGTGGTTAGGTGTTAAATGCCGCCCATCTACACCTCAAATTTTTATGATAAATAATAAAACATAAAATAAAACAAACGGAACACAGCCTGAATATATAAATATATTCAGCCTTTCCGGAGCTCTATAACAATTATTTGAGTCTTTTTAGGACTACCAAAACAAATCTCACATAAAATTTGTAACTTATCTTACAGTTTTCAGTCCACTTTCGTGGCATTCAACAAAAACCATAAAAATAACATTGTTTTCAATATCATGCCTTTCAGTGGACGCGTTTCGAGATTTATCTCTCATCAGCACAGCTTTGCTTCCATAATTTGTAAACCATTTACTTGAAAACCCATGTGGTGTTTAGGGTTAGATGTTTATAATTTTGACATTTTGTGAGAGAGACATGAACTTAGCAGATTATTGATTGAATTGATAAGATTGAATTGGTGAAACCATCCTATGTTATAGATAATCATATAAACTTATATATAGCTTATAGAGCTCCGGAAAGCCTGAATATATTTATATATTTAGGCAGTGTTGCGTTTGTTTTAAGTTTGTTTCCGTTTCGAGATTTATCTCTCATCAGCACAGCTTTGCTTTCATGAACAATCATTTGTAAACCACTTACTTGAAAACCCATGTGGTGTTTGCGGTTAGATGTTTATAATTTTGACATTTTGTGAGATATTATGATATTTAGGCTGTGTTACGTTTGTTTTAAGTATGTATGATTATTTATAACGTTAGATGGTTTCACCAATTCTTATAAGTTCAATCAATAACCTGCTAAGTTCATGTCTCACAAAATGTCAAAATTACAAACATCTAACCCTAAACACCACATGGGTTTTCAAGTAAGTGATTTATAAATTATTGTTCATGGAAGCAAAGCTGTGCTGATGAGAGATAAATCTCGAAACGCGTCCACAGATGGCTATCCACTTAAGATATGATCTTATTGTTTATATTATTAATTTAGATTTAGATTATTGTGCATGGAAGCAAAGCTGTGCTGATGAGAGATAAATCTCGAAACGCGTCTACAGATGACTATCCACTTAAGGTATCGGAAAGACATGATCTTGAAAACAATTTTTATGGTTTTTGTTGAGTGCCACGAAAGTGGACTGAAAACTGTAAGATAACTTACAAATTTCATGTGAGATTTGCTGGGGTAGTCCTAAGAAGACTCAAATAATTGTTATAGAGCTCCGGAAAGGCTGAATATATTTATATATTCAAGCTGTGTTCCGTGTGTTTTAATTTTGTATGATTATCTATAACGTAGGATGGTTTCACCAACTCTTATCAGTTCAAACAATAACCTGCTAAGTTCATGTCTCTCTCACAAAATGTCAAAATTATAAACATTTAACCCTAAACACCACATGGGTTTTCAAGTAAGTGGTTTACAAATTATTGTTCATGGAAGCAAAGCTGTGCTGATGAGAGATAAATCTCGAAACGCGTCCACAGATGGTTTTCCACTTAAGGTATCGGAAAGACATGATCTTAAAAACAATGTTATTTTTATGGTTTTTGTTGAGTGCCACGAAAGTCGACTGAAAACTGTAAGATAACTAATACCTAATTTTATACAATAACAATACACACAACAATAATTACAAATTTTATGCGAGATTTTTTTTCCGGAGCTCTATAACAATTATTTGAGTCTTTTTAGGACTACCAAAACAAATCTCACATGAAATTTTTAAGTTATCTTACAGTTTTCAGCCCACTTTCGTGGCATTCAACCAAAACCATAAAAATAACATTGTTTTTAATATCATGTCTTTCAGTGGACGCGTTTCGAGATTTATTTCTCAACAGCACAGCTTTGCTTCCATAATTTGTAAACCACTTACTTGAAAACCCATGTGGTGTTTAGGGTTAGATGTTTATAATTTTGACATTTTGTGAGAGAGACATGAACTTAGCAGGTTATTGATTGAACTGATTAGATAGAATTGGTGAAACCATCCTACGTTATAATATAAACTTATATATAGCTTACAGAGCTCCGGAAAGGCTGAATATATTTATATATTTAGGCTGTGTTCTGTTTGTTTCCGTTTCGAGATTTATCTCCTATCAGCACAGCTTTGCTTCCATGAACAAAAATTTGTAAACCACTTACTTGGAAACCCATGTGATGTTTAGGGTTAGATGTTTATAATTTTGACATTTTGTGAGAGAGACGTGAACAAACTTTTTCTCTGTTCTTTTTATCTTCCCATTATTTACCTCCATGTACCTCTAACTTTTGTGCTTGTACTCCATATATTCTGTCTTTTCATGGGAGGTTTGAAGACACATTTTTACTACGAATTCATGAAGTCTTCTCGGTTATTGACTGAGATAGTAAGGTCATCGGCAAAAGCTAATCATTTGATTTCCAGGTTTTTCATTTTCCTCCTAAGGCGTATTCCTCATATTCTTTCCAAATTCAGGGCCTCTTCCCAGGTTTCCATTATTTTTCCATTACGATGTTGAAGAGCATTGGGGATAATCTATCTCCCTGTCTGTTTTTTCCTTTCCCTCCAAAGGCGTATTCCTCTTATACTTTCCAAATTCAGGGCCTCTTCCCAGGTTTCCATTATTTTTTCCATTACTATGTTGCAGTGCATTGGGGATAATCCATCTCCCTGTCTGAGTCATGTCTTAATTTCAAACGGAGTAGAATTTTTCTTTCCAGCATTCAGTCAGTAACCTGCAGTCTTCCCTTCTGTTCATTTTTATCTTAACTTGACAACTTAGTTGCTTTCTTCCCATCAGTTTGCCCTTCTTACATTCCTTTCTCACTATGTATCCCGGAGTTTCTCTGTCTACGCCTAACACCCATCTCTGGTATTTCTCTTTCAATCTCTTCCTATTCTTTCCACCCCCAGAATTCTGCTCCATACATTAATAAATTCTCTATCAAACATCATTATCCTCCTCCTGAACTCGCTTCTCCATTTTTTTTCTCCTATCCCCCAAATACACCCAGGTAATGGGGTGTATTTGGGGGATTTGGTGCATAGGGGATAGGAGATGTTTGCTTTCCTGGCTAACTCTAACACATGCGGTTTATCCGAGGCCCTCTCGTTTATTGTGTAGCCTAGATACTTAAACCCTTCTCACTTCAATTCCTCCTCCTCGTTCTTCATCTTTCTCTTACTAAACACTTTTCGTTTTCTCCCATTCCCTTCTATCTATTTCTTCCTCACATACCTCCCTAGACTTTTCATCATTTCTTTCATCTCCCCTTCGCTCTTTGGAACGAATTTCCACGTTTTTCCTCATCCTCCAAGCAGTAGCGTCGCTAGCGTCGGTCAATCGGGCGAATGCCCGGGGCCCACGGACTAGGGGGGCCTCACAGTGGCTGAAGATCGGTTCTGAGACGACTGACGTGTGGCGTTTCGCAAATTTCACATGGGGGACCGCACAACGTGGGTTTTAAAAAGGCTCAAATTTGACATTTTTATGCCGCCGGAGGCGGCAGATCTTGCGTATTTTAACCGCGCGTTTTCGATGACTTAACTGTGAATGTCCGTCCGGGGATCCAAAAGCCACCCTAAAATCGTGGTTTTTGCGGAAACGGCCCGACGGAAGCGGCGGCGGCGGTGCTAAACGTGAATGTACATTTTTCCGGTGTAGAACCGAGATCCCCGTCGAGCGGTGCCATTTTCGCGACTCAACTCCCCCAGGTTCGGACGCACCTGACCGAAAACTAAAATCACGATATTTTACTTTTGAGGCGCATTTTTGGTCGGATCTCAATTTTTTCTTCCGGATCCTCTAGCCGCCACCGCGCCATGTTTTTAGAGCCCTCGCTCGCCGTCCTGCGACGTCCCCTTCAACCTGTTGCAAGAGCAAATAATATTTTTTTTTGCCGATTTTGCAATCACTTCCACGGACGCCCAGGACTTATTTGATGGGCTCCAGGTCGCCGGTTGGGTTCGTTCTCTTCAGAACACTCGCGCGCAACCATTCCGGCAAGAATTTTTAAACTGCGACGACTTTTTGCGAATCTGCAGCAGTTTGAAGAGAAAATGCGCAAAAAGTGAGAAAAACCAAAGGCGTTTTACGGGGATACATAGAACTTCGGAACCAATTGACGGATCGGAACAGGACCGGTGCCGTTCGATCGGCCATAGAACCTTATAGTTTGTTTGGGAGTTTAATACCGATTGCGCGTCGCGACGCCATAAAAACGACGTTTTTTGGACATCCAGGAAAACTACCACGGAACCGCCAACTTGAGCTCTGCGGGGACGGTTTCGCGCGATTCCCGCAGGGAATTGAACGTTTCATCTTCTACTGCAAACGGTTTGCAACCCAAACTCGCCGAATTTTATTTACTGGGGGCCTCACCTCAATATATATGCCCGGGTGGTCTGTTTTCTGTGGTCTGAGTATTTTCCGCAGAATCCTCCTTTCTTTCTTTTCGAGTTCTTGATACTCCTCCTTGTTATTTAAAATAAGACACTCCGAGGCTAACAATCCTTCAGGTTGTACTACCGATTTCTCTCTCAATGGTGCTACAGTCCTAGGTAGGACCTGGACCTCCTCCCACTACATACACTTGTGCTTGGTGTCTTGATCCTACACAAGTGTAAGAAGAACAGGAGAACGGTGGCTTATTTTTACCATGTCCAGGATTTGAACCCGGGACTTGCGGCTCCGAAGTCGGACAACTTGACTACTAGGCCACCCACCACCGCCTCACATGTGGACCACTGATGACCACAGTACTACCGATTTATAGTGCCTTGTAGGATAATGCCCGTTTGTCGTACTTGTTCTGCGTTAGCTTGTAGGTCAGGTTGTAGTTTTCTGGCTCTTCCTTTATTTGCCTCCTTATCTAGTACGTTGGGTTGGATCGATCCCCCCAAGTCTTCTTTTTTAAAACTTCTCCATGTACATGGAGGTAAATAATTGGAAGATAAAGAGAACAGGTTATTGATTGAACCGATAAGATAGAATTGGTGAAACCATCCTACGTTATAATCATACAAACTTAAAACAAATGGAACACAGCCTGAATATATAAATATATTCAGCCTTTCCGGAGCTCTATACCCTAAACATAACCCTAAACACCACATGGGTTTTCAAGTAAGTAGTTTACAAATTATTGTTCATGGAAGCAAAGCTATGCTAATTGGAGATAAATCTCGAAACGCATCCACAGATGGCTATTAACTTAAAGTATGATCTTAAAAACAATGTTATTTTTATGGTTTTTGTTGAGAGCCACGAAAGTGGACTGAAAACTGTAAGATAACTTACAAATTTCATGTGAGATTTGTTTTGGTAGTCCTAAAAAGACTCAAATAATTGTTATAGAGCTCCGGAAAGGCTGAATATACAGTCGAACTTCCCTAAGTCGAATTGCCATGGTTCAGGAAAAAAAATTCGAGTTATAGAAAATTGGAGTTATAGAAATACCTAACAAAAAAATGAGTAAATTCGCTATACACAATTTATTCAAAGCAAATACATATACGCGGCGGTTAAAAAATTGGAGTTATAGAGATTATTTTGTATGTAAAATTTTACCATTGTACAAATTTTTACTACGAGTTATAGAAAAATTCGAGTTAAGGAAAATTTGAGTTATGGAAGTTAATTTATATGTAAAATGCTATCTAAACGTATGAATTTCTAAAATATTCGAGTTGTAAAAAAAATGGAGTTACAGAAGTTCGAGTTATGGAAGTTTGACTGTATTTGTATATTAAGGCTATGTTCCGTTTGTTTTAAGTTTGTATGATTGATTATCTATAACGTAGGATGGTTTCATCTATTCTATCTCATAAAATAAAACATTTTATTTAAAATTAAAACATTTGTAAAACTCAAAAAACTTTATTTTTGTAACCCCGGTTAGATTAGGTTGCCCGCCGTGAAGTCGAATTTGCCATAGTTCAAGAAAAAAAATTGGAGTTATAGAAAATTGGAGTTATAGAAATACCTAACTGTAAAATGAGTAAAATACACCTTACACAATTTATTCAAAGTAAATACATATACGCGGCGGTTAAAAAATAGGTTATAGAGATTATTTTGTATGTAAAATTTTACATTTAAACAAATTTTTATTTTAATTATTTTAATTAATTTTTATACGAGTTATGGAAAAATTCGAGTTAAGGAAAATTGGAGTTATGGAAGTTAATTTATACGTAAAATGTTATCTAAATATATGAATTTCTAAAATATTCGAGTTGTAGAAAAATTGGAGTTACAGAAGTTCGAGTTATGGAAGTTTGACTGTATTTATATATTCAGGCTGTGTTCCGTCCGTTTTAAGTTTGTATGAATAACTATAACGTAGGATGGTTTTTTCTCATAAAATTCCCCAATTCTATCTCATAAAATAAAACATTTTATTTAACATAAAAACGTTTGTAAAACTCAAAATACTTTATTTTTTTAACCCCGGTTAGATTAGGTTGCCCGCCGTGAAGTCGAATTTGCCATAGTTCAGGAAAAAAAATTCGAGTTATAGAAAATTGGAGTTATAGAAATACCTAACTCTAAAATGAGTAAAATACGCTATACACAATTTATTCAAAGCAAATACACATACGCGGCGGTTAAAAAATTTAAGTTATAGAGATTATTTTGTATGTAAAATTTTACAATTGTACAAATTTTTACTACGAGTTATAGAAAAATTTCGAGTTAAGGAAAATTTGTGTTATGGAAGTTAATTTATATGTAAAATATATAAAAAATTTGGAGTTACAGAAGTTCGAGTTATGGAAGTTCGACTGTATTTATATATTCAGGCTGTGTTCCGTTTGTTTTAGGTTTGTATGATTATCTATAACGTAGGATGGTTTCACAAATTCTATCTCATAAAATAAAACATTTTATTTAAAATTAAAACGTTTGTAAAACTCAAAATACTTTATTTTTTTAAACCAGGTTAGATTTGGTTGCCCGCCGTGAAGTCGAATTTGCCATAGTTCAGGAAAAAAAATTGGGGTTATAGAAAATTGGAGTTATAGAAATACCTAACTGTAAAATGAGTAAAATACACCTTACACAATTTATTCAAAGTAAATACATATACGCGGCGGTTAAAAAATAGGAGTTATAGAGATTATTTTGTATGTAAAAATTTACATTTAAACAAATTTTTATTTTAATTATTTTAATTAATTTTTATACGAGTTATGGAAAAATTCGAGTTAAGGAAAATTTGAGTTATAGAAGTTAATTTATACGTAAAATGCTATCTAAACATATGAATTTCTAAAATATTCGAGTTGTAGAAAAATTGGAGTTACTGAAGATTGAGTTATGGAAATTTGACTGTATTTATATATTCAGGCTGTGTTCCGTTTGTTTTAAGTTTGTATGAATAACTATAACGTAGGATGGTTTTTTCTCATAAAATTCCCCAATTCTATCTCATAAAATAAAACATTTTATTTAACATAAAAACGTTTGTAAAACTCAAAATACTTTATTTTTTTAACCCCGGTTAGATTAGGTTGCCCGCCGTGAAGTCGAATTTGCCATAGTTCAGGAAAAAAAATTCGAGTTATAGAAAATTGGAGTTATAGAAATACCTAACTGTAAAATGAGTAAAATACACCTTACACAATTTATTCAAAGTAAATACATATACGCGGCGGTTAAAAAATTGGAGTTATAGAGATTATTTTGTATGTAAAATTTTACAATTGTACAAATTTTTACTACGAGTTATGGAAAAATTCGAGTTAAGGAAAATTTGAGTTATTGAAGTTAATTTATATGTAAAATGCTATCTAAACGTATGAATTTCTAAAATATTCGAGTTGTAGAAAATTTGGAGTTACAGAAGTTTGAGTTATGGAAGTTTGACTGTATTTATATATTCAGGCTGTGTTCCGTTTGTTTTAAGTTTGAATGATTATCTATAACGTAGGATGGTTTCACCAATTCTATCTCATAAAATAAAACATTTTACTTAAAATTAAAAAGGTTTGTAAAACTTAAAATACTTTATTTTTTTAACCCCGGTTAGATTAGGTTGCCCGCCGCGAAGCGGACAGATAAATCAAGACAACATACGCGCGAACTCTCTATCCAATGCAGAGCGGTGGTGGCGTTAATACGTAAGTACCTAAAATTTATTACAACAAATAACCGTCATTTTGTATAAATAGAAAAGGTAACACGGTCTTGTAACCATGTCATTTTGAAATTCTTGTTTAGAAAAATATATATTTTTTTTAATTGGAACTTAATATTTAAAACTTTTTTAGAAATCGAGTTCTTTCTAAAAAGTTCAAATTTTTTATTTTTTTGTTGCCGTTGCATAAAAAACGTTCCAACATTTCTTTTTATATTAAATGTTGGTACTTACGTATTAACGCCACCACCGCTACATTTTTAAATGCTGCGCATCTACACCTCAATTTTTTATGATAAATCATAGAATAAAACAAACTTAAAACAAACGGAACACAGCCTGAATATATAAATACATTCAGCCTTTCCGGAGCTCTATAACAATTATTTGAGTCTTTTTAGGACTACCAAAACAAAGCTCACATGAAATTTGTAAGTTATCTTACAGTTTTCAGTCCACTTTCGTGGCACTCAGCAAAACCCATAAAAATAACTTTGTTTTTAAGATCATGTCTTTCCGATACCTTAAGTGGATAGCCATCTGTGGACGCGTTTCGAGATTTATCTCTCATCAGCACAGCTTTACTTCCATGAACAAAAATTTGTAAACCACTCACTTGGAAACCCATGTGGTGTTTAGGGTTAGATGTTAGGGTTAGATGGTGTTTAGGGTTAGATTTTGACATTTTGTGAGAGAGACATGAACTTAGCAGGTTATTGATAGATAGAATTGGTGAAACCATCCTACGTTATAGATAATCATATAAACTTATATATAGCTTATAGAGCTCCGGAAAGGCTGAATATATTTATATATTCAGGCTGTGTCCCGTTTGTTTTAAGTTTGTATGATTATCTATAACGTAGGATGGTTTCACCACTTCTTAACAGTTCAATCAATAACCCCCTAAGTTCATGTCTCTCTCACAAAATGTCAAAATTATGAACATCTAACCCTAAACACCACATGGGTTTTCAAGTAAGTGGTTTACAAATTATTGTTCATGGAAGCAAAGCTGTGCTGATGATGAGAGATAAATCTCGAAACGCGTACTACCTAAACCTAACCTAACCTCGAAACCTAACCTAAACACGACATGGGTTTTCAAGTAAGTGGTTTACAAATTATTGTTCATGGAAGCAAAGCTGTGCTGATGATGAGAGATAAATCTCGAAACGCGTACTACCTAAACCTAACCTAACCTCGAAACCTAATCTAAACACGACATGGGTTTTCATGTAAGTGGTTTACAAATTATTGTTCATGGTAGCAAAGCTGTGCTGATGAGAGATAAATCTCGAAACGCGTACTACCTAAACCTAACCTAACCTCGCAACCAAACTTAAACACCACATGGGTTTTCAAGTAAGTGGTTTACAAATTATTGTTCATGGAAGCAAAGCAAAGTCCACAGATGGCTATCCACTTAAGGTATGATCTTGATGAACAATGTTATTTTTATGGTTTTTGTTGAGTGAAACGAAAGTGGACTGAAAACTGTGAGATAACTTACATATTTCATGTGAGATTTGTTTTGGTAGTCCTAAAAGACTCAAATAATTGTTATAGAGCTCCGGAAAGGCTGAATATATTGTGTTTGTTTTAAGTTTGTGTGATTATCTATAACGTAGGATGGTTTCACCAATTCTATATCTCATAAAATAAAACATTTTATTTAAAATTATAACGTTTTTAAAACTCAAAATAGTTGATTTTTTAAACCCGGTTAAAGTAGGTTGCCCGCGCGAAGCGGGCAGATAAATCAAGACAACATACGCGCGAACTCTCGATCCAATTTATAGCAATGGTGGCGTTAATACGTAAGTACTTAAAAATTTATTACAACAAATAACCGTCATTTTGTACAAATAAATGAATGGAAAAGATAACACCTTGTCATTTTGAAATTCTTGTCTTAGAAAATTAAATTTAATCTTTTAATTGGAACATAAAATTTTGGACTTTTTTAGAAATCAAGTTATTTCTAAAAAAGTGCAAAATTTTTTTTCGTTGCCGTTGCGTTAAAAACGCTCTAACATTTCTTTTTCGTTTTCTGTTGTGGAAAAAAGGACGCAAAAATCTTTGTGACAAAGAAAAGATAATCCGGGATTAAATTTTGAGGTAGAAATAAACAATATATTTTCTACCTTAAATCTCTTTTTGTTTATTTGAAACGGACTTGGTGGAGAATACGGGTCTATTGAAACTTAGTGTTATGGAGTTTTTAGCTGGTGTAACTCTTGTTAATCGTCCTTGGCACAACTTAACCAAGGTCGGAAAGCAAAAATGGAGCTTCTACGTTGTCTGGTTCAAAAAATATTCGTGTTTTTGTTGAAAATAGTTGATATAAACCTAACCTATATTGGATCGAGAGTTATTAAGCCGCGCGATTTATCTGTCCGCTTCGCGGCGGACAACCTAATCTAACCAACCAAAATGTCAACAACTATTTTCAAAAATTTCAAAAAAAAATTAGAATTTTAACAATGAAATTGAAATTTGAATTTCAACAAAAACACGAATCTTTATTGAATCAGACAAGGTAGAAGCTTGATTTTTGCTTTGCGTTCTTAGTTAAAGAGTGTCAAAGACGATTAATACCAGTTACACCACGTAAAAAGTCCGCAAAAAATATTTTCAACAGACCCGTATTCTCTACCTAACCTTTTGAAACAATTTTTGTGCAACCAATTTGCTGAAATTTACGGCATAAACACTTCTGTTTGTTTTACCTAACCTAATCTAACTAACCAAAATGTCAACAACTATTTTCAACAAAAACACGAATATTTATTGAACCAGACAACGTAGAAGCTTCATGTTTGCTTTGCGATCTTAGTTAAAGAGTGCCAAAGACGATTAATAACAGTTACACCAGGTAAAAAGTCCGCAAAAAATATTTTCAACAGACCCGTATTGTCCACCTAACCCTTTGAAACAATTTTTGTGCAACCAATTTGCTGAAATTTACGGCATAAACACTTCTGTTTGTTTTACCTAACCTAATCTAACTAACCAAAATGTCAACAACTATTTTCAACAAAAACACGAATATTTATTGAACCAGACAACGTAGAAGCTTCATGTTTGCTTTGCGATCTTAGTTAAAGAGTGCCAAAGACGATTAATAACAGTTACACCAGGTAAAAAGTCCGCAAAAAATATTTTCAACAGACCCGTATTGTCCACCTAACCCTTTGAAACAATTTTTGTGCAACCAATTTGCTGAAATTTACGGCATAAACACTTCTGTTTGTTTTACCTAACCTAATCTAACTAACCAAAATGTCAACAACTATTTTCAACAAAAACACGAATATTTATTGAACCAGACAACGTAGAAGCTTCATGTTTGCTTTGCGATCTTAGTTAAAGAGTGCCAAAGACGATTAATAACAGTTACACCAGGTAAAAAGTCCGCAAAAAATATTTTCAACAGACCCGTATTGTCCACCTAACCCTTTGAAACAATTTTTGTGCAACCAATTTGCTGAAATTTACGGCATAAACACTTCTGTTTGTTTTACCTAACCTAATCTAACTAACCAAAATGTCAACAACTATTTTCAACAAAAACACGAATATTTATTGAACCAGACAACGTAGAAGCTTCATGTTTGCTTTGCGATCTTAGTTAAAGAGTGCCAAAGACGATTAATAACAGTTACACCAGGTAAAAAGTCCGCAAAAAATATTTTCAACAGACCCGTATTGTCCACCTAACCCTTTGAAACAATTTTTGTGCAACAAATTTGCTGAAATTTACTGCACAAACACTTCTGTTTGTTTTACCTAACCTAACCTAATCTAACCAACCAAAATGTCAACAACTATTTTCAACAAAAACACGAATATTTATTGAACCAGACAACGTAGAAGCTTCATGTTTGCTTTGTGATCTTAGTAAAAGAGTGCCAAATACGATTAATAACAGTTACACTAGGTAAAAAGTCCGCAAAAAATATTTTCAACAGATCCGTACTGTCCACATAATCCCTTTGAAACAATTTTTGTGCAAATTGTGCATTTGCTAAAAAAATTGTGAATTTGTTGAAATTTACGACACAAACACTTCTGTTTGTTTTCGTGGTGACGGTGTGTTTTGTTTCTGAAAAGATTAGTTTTTGAATGATTTATTTGCACAGTTTTTTACCCAAAATAAAACGACACAAACCTGAAAATATCCAAACTCCTTATTTTAACGAAAAATTATTATCTAACACAAATATTAAATATTGTCAAATATTTATTTTCCCCGAAATAAATACGAATAATAAATATTCGACAACACAAACAAATGCGAGTGTACGCTTCCCTGATTGTTTACTGAAATTTTCTGTTTACGCGCCGAATAAAACAAACATTCAAATAGTAAACCATTTCTTTAAATCAACACCAACATTTCAAGCTTATACAAGTTCTGTGCATATATTTTAAATATAGAAATATTTTCATTAAAACAATTATTTATTGTAATTTTGTTTTGATATCACAAGTTCTGTGCATATATTTTAAATATTTTTATTCAAAAATTATTTATTGTAATTTTGTTTTGATATCACAAGTTTTGTGTCATTTTAAATATTTTTATTAAAATTTTTTTTATTGTAATTTTGTTTTGATATGAACGCGTGTTTATTAAAACCTAGTTTGTATTTGTAAATGATTTGAAGGTTTGTTGGAGTTTAAAGAACGGAAAAATAAAATAAAAAGAAAATAATTAAGTCGATTACTTAACATTTGACCCGCGAGAGTCATGCAATCAAGAACAATAGATAGAAGCGTTTATAAGCGCACAGTTTTATATAAAAAGAAGAAATAATTACGAAGTTTTTTCCGTTTCGAAAAGAAATGTGAAATCTTGAAAAATGCGTGATTTATTAGAATAGTACATCGCCCTTTTGATATAAAATGCTTTGACAGACACTTTATTCATTTCAAAAGACAAGAACATGTGTTTTATGTTACAAGGAAGCAATTGATAAGTTTTTTTATTAAAAAAAAACGAGTTAAAATTCTTAAAAGAAATTAAAAAAAAAGGTAAACATATCTTTTTGAATGGAGATAAAGTTTATAAATAAATTGTCTCACCTATTAATTGTAATTGCGACCATATTTAATACGGAAAGTGTGACATTCCCATAAAATAATACTGGAAATAATTGGCAAAGGGCATCACCTAACGTCCATTTCTCTTGTATATACCTTGCCGCGGTTAAAGGTAAATTTATTAAACAAAATATGAAATCAGACAGACAGAGTGATAACACAAAGGCTGTGGTTGCGTGAGCGCGTAATTTCGGACAGCGCATTAACGCCAAAATTGTTATAAAGTTACCTAAAAAAGAAAGTTTTGCAGCAAAAATTTCTTTGAAATTTCAATGTATTTACCTGAAACCCCAACTATACAAAAGATAATTGCACATACAGACGCAGATATTGTTGCAGCCCTTGGGTAGATAACTTTGTCAGAATGATCGGTGTCATTCATTATTGATGAACACGTTTTAAATGAATCACATAGACACGCACGACGGGTCAATTCTGACACCAAATTCGAACTGTTGATCTCTACACTGTTAGATTTCAAGTAAGCCCGTATCGAGGCAGCATGGAGGGGATGCACCACTATCTAGCTCGATTATCTAACGTGATTCAAGAAACATTCATGTATTTACTCTCGGTGCAATCTTATCAATAAGATTAATTTATTAGTAAAACAATGTAATGTTTGATTATTTATTAATTTTTTAAACAGAAAAAAATTATATAACATTTACAAGAGGAAGAAATGAATATATTTAGATTTACAATTGTTTATATTTAGTTGCCATATTTTATAAATGTTTCAAACAATGAGTAATTTAATGGTTTGATGGTTGATGCATTTAAATGTGTGTTTGATGAGACGAGTTTGTGATGCATATGTAAAATGTAGTTATGTAGGCAGCATATGGTATGTAATGGTTTATTAAAATTGAAATATGGGATTGTCAGAATGAAAATGTCTAGTAGTAGTTATAATAAGTACAGGGTAGTCGCATAATTTACGCATCTCCCAAAATAAATGAGAAGTAGGATTTATTTTATTATTATAATAGTTTGACACATTTGATATTACAAAATTGCAATTACAGTTCTTTTTTTATGTTTTTTACACCCTGTACATTGGGATTTTGTAACTGGAGAAACAATCCTTTTTAAAATAAAAACCAGGTTAAAAAACTACACATTATTATTATATTTAGTCTTCTTTGGACCAGAAGAAATGTATTAGGCACTTGGTAGAATGTTGGGAGGGTTAGGAGACCGAGATGGTGAGGCCGAGGGTAATTTGGCCGTGACCATGAGATTGGTTTTGGCCGAGGGAATGGAGCTGCTATAACTGCGGCTGCAGACCATCGTACGGTGGCGCTTGCGAGTGTTTGCGGCGTTCCTGCTGCAGGAGGTGGTGAGCAGCGCGGTCCATTTCTTCTTGCGTCATCTCGAGGGCCTCTTGCATCTCGCGCGATGTGTATCTGACAAAATCTGGATCGCAGTACTTACCCAGACCTTGCTCGGCCAAAATTCTTCCGACGAGACTTTCAGCTGAGCCGACCACTTCGAACGATGCGGGTCTTCTGTCGGCAGGACTTCCCGGTAACGAATGCGTCAATCTTTCAGAGCCCGCGTGTCCGTTTGGTTCGACCGCTGCTGAAACTGAAGGAATTTCATGCAGCAGCAGGCTGCCACCATTTCACAACAACTACAACACTTCTTCTATAAAAAGAAAAACACAAAAACTTCAAGAATGAAACGTCCTAGGAATACTTAAAATTCTCTACGACACTACGACGTCTACTGCAAATAGCTAAGTGCGGGAGAGGTTAATCAGCATGCGGGATTGCTAGCTGTGAGCATTAGGAGCTAACCTCTGCCATGGAAGGAAGCCCTGTGATTAAGAAGGGAGCAACGCGCATGCCGGGCGTTCCCTTCCGTGTCCGAGGGCTGGAGCGCGCCGGGCCAGTCGAAAGGCTCCGGCAAGAAGCCTGCAACTGCCATAGCTTGTGCTTGTGCTAGTTTCAGGCCGCTTGCTATGCGACTAAAGCTGGGTGCGTGTTGCACAGGCGATGGCGTAGCCGTCATGCAACCGCCCCCCAGACCAAGAAGAACGCGTCGCGGCGGCGGAGTCGGCGGCATCAGCTCAGTGTGGTCGCCCTGCAGACTGGCACAAACACAACATCACCATCACATCACTTCAAACCAAATCAAACCAAATCTCAGGCACACACTCACACCCCAAACGCTTACCGTTGTAGTGAGGGTGTAGGAAGCCAGATTTACTGAAAGCGAAACCAAATCGTCAAGTTACTACGTTACTTTACTGGCTCCTCCATCATATTAAAATACATCACCACATCCTCGTTCACACTCTGAGTCCTGCACCAATACCAGTGCATTCAACTCAACATTTTAACAATACACGATTTATAAAGTTTCACTTTCATATATTCTTTTTCAACACAGAAATCCTACTTACTCGATCACTTGGAAGTTGTTCTTGTCAGAATCACCGTTGTACATGTTCGTAAGCGACCGCAACGGAATCGCCTCCTCGTCTTTGCTGTCCTGGTGCTGCAACGACGTCGCACTCGCCCTATTTTGCACCACATTCTTCGTCATCGACGTTATGTGATTCATTCCTTCGGTCACCGCTCGTTGCAAGGAATTATAAGGAAGATAATCTATACTGGAAGCAGGCGTAATCTTTATTTGCGTCGAATTCACTTTCAAAGACTTCGCTCTATTGAAACTATGCGTGCGACGCATCGACGACCAAACACTTCCAAACAATTTGTGATTTCTCTGTAACAAAATCAAATCTTTACCTGGAAACTAACGTGTCGCGGCATATTCTCATAATCTTTTAGAATGTATAGAGGCTACGAAACTATAGCTTGTTTACTACAAATAATGAAAGATAGTATGTTCTAGAACCACCTCCCCCTCTGACCTTGACCTAGACCACTTCCGGTGACCTTGACGACTTCCGTTCCCCCGCACCCCGATTCCAGTTCCCGGCTTAGAAATAAAAAGAAAAACCGGCCAAGTGCGAGTTGTGACTCGCGCACCGAGGGTTCCGTACCAACTTGTAAGTAAGGTATCTTTAGGAGAACCTAACTGTATGCAACCCATATGCTTCTGGTGCCTGACAATACCACGAAACACATTAGTTTATGTTCATAAGTTTCTAATAGTAAATTCGCATTTTTCTTGTAATTAAACTACATATTTACGGTTTTCAGATTTTTCCCTTTACATGTGCTGTAAGACACCGCTTCTTGCCAAATTTCATGATTCTAGGTCAACGGGAAGTACCCTATAGGTTTTCATTCCCTTGTAAAATCGCAAAATATGCGACGTAAACGGTCATATCTTTTGATCGCGTTGATTTACAAGTTTGATTTTTTCACAGCTGAAAGAGACCGCAGACCCGAGTATTTGATACAAATTTCAACTTGTTACCTCTACGCGTTCCTGAAAAAAATGGTCTGGACAGACAGACAGACGGACGGACGGACAGACAGACAACAAAGTGATCCTATAAGGGTTCCGTTTTCGGTACGTAACCCTAAATAGGACGAAATTATCAGAAAACAGGACGAAATGGAGAAAATGTTTAGAAAAAAGGATGAAATGTTCAGAAAAAAGAACGAAATGTTCAGAAAAAAGGACGAAATGTTTAGAATGTAATCCTTAGATGATTAACGACAATTTGTTTCAACTCATTTGAAATCAAACGAAATGTTCAGAAAAAGGACGAAATGTTCAGAAAAAAGGACGAAATGTTCAGAAAAAAGGACGAAATGTTTAGAAGGTAATCCTTAGATGATTAACGAAAATTTATTTCAACTCATTGGAAATGAAAAGAAATGTTCAGAAAAAAAACCGGCCAAGTGCGAGTTGTGACTCGCGCACCGAGGGTTCCGTACAAACTTGTAAGTAAGGTATCTTTAGGAGGACCTAACTGTATGCAACCCGTGCACCCGTAACACATGCAAATTTCATCTTGTTACCTCTACGCGTTCCTGAGAAAAAAGGTCTTGACAGACAGACAGACGGACGGACGGACGGACAGACGGACAGACAGACAGATAGACAGACAGACAGCCAGACAGACAGACGGACAACAAAGTGATCCTACAAGGGTTCCGTTTTCGGTACGGAACCCTTAAAAATAGATCTAAGAGCCTTTTTAGCGTGGGGCAACATAGACCTCACACCCTGTTTAGCGTGGGGTTACATAACTTACACTTACGGTGACCTTGATGACTTCTGTTCCTCCGCACACCGATTAAAGTTGCCGGAATAGAAATAAAAAATAGATCTAACACCCTCTTTAGCGTGGGGCAACATAGACCTCACACCCTGTTTAGCGTGGGGTTACATAGACCTCACACCCTATTTAGCGTGGGGCTACGTAGACCTCACACTTTTTTAGGGCATTAAAGCTTAAAAACTGACTAAAGCTGATTAAACGCTGATTCAATTAAAAAAAACAATTTGGGATTTCTCCGTAACAAAATTTGCTTAAACAAATCAAATCTTTGCTGGAAACTGAAAATATTCTCATAATGATTTAGAATGTATAGAGGCTACGACACAATAGCTTGTTTACTACAAGTAGGGAAATATAGTATGTTCTAGAACCACCTTCCCCTCTGACCTTGAAACCTAAAACCTAGGCCACTTACGGTGACCTTGACGACTTCCGTTCCCCCGCACCCCGATTCCAGTTCCCGGAATAGAAATGAAAAATAGATCTAACACCCTCTTTAGCGTGGGGCAACATAGACCTCACATCCTGTTTAGCGTGGGGTTACATAGACCTCACACCCTGTTTAGCATAGGGCTACAGAGACCTCACACTTTTTTTTGGTATTAAAACTTAAAAGCTGATTAAATCTGATTAAAAACTGATCAAAGATTAAAACTGATTAAAGCTAATTAAAACTGATTAAAAGCTGATTAAAACTGATTAACCCTTTCGTCCCTGAACGTTAACACATTCACTACTGCCGTGACACCGGTGACCCGGCGGTGTTTTGTCCGCGTGCCGCTGGGTCCCAGGTGTCGCGGTCCCCAACGAAAGTTCCAGTACCTCTGTTGAATTCTATGATTGATTTATCGAACTACCGCTTCTGAAATGTTAGCCATTTCCGGTGACCTTGGCCACTTACGACTTCCGTTCCCCCGCACCCCGATTCCAGTTCCCGGAATAGAAATGAAAAATAGATCTAACATCCTCTTTAGCGTGGGGCAACATAGACCTCACATCCTATTTAGCGTGGGGTTACATAGATCTCACAATTTTTTTGGGTATTAAAACTTAAAAGCTGATTAAATCTGATTAAAAACTGATCGAAGATTAAAACTGATTGAAGCTGATTAAAACTGATTAAAATCTGATTAAAACTGATTAACCCTTTTCGTCCCTGTTAACACATTCACTGCTGCCGTGACACCGGTGACCCGGCGGTGTTTTGTCCGCGTGCCGCTGGGTCCCAGGTGTCACGGTCCCCAACGAAAGTTCCAGTACCTCTGCTGAATTCAATGATTGATTTATCGAACTACTGCTTCTGAAATGTTAGTATAGTACCTTTGACTGCCAGCAGGTGCTCGGGTTTGCATACTTTTTTTTGCAAATTACAGACCAGCACGGCACTGGGTCACCGGTGACCCATTTCGTGAAAATCACTTAAAATGGTACTAGACCCCTAGAGAAAGGAAATAAATGCTAAATCAATATAACTATCGATTTTGTAAAGTGGTTTAAATCGGCGATACAGGAAAGTCATAAAATCAGGCGCGTGGCAGTGAATGTGTTAATAATATTGCAGAAATAGAATAAACCTTATGTTTTGTTAATTTGCTGCTAAATAAACACAATATATCAAAATAAATCGACCATGGATTGAATTGTCCCAAGAGACGAGTGGTGTATATATACTGAGTGGTGTATATATATATATTTACTCTTCTTGTTTAATTTTGTGGGGACTTTTCAAGTCTTGCCATTTTCTAGTCATATTCAATCTTGGACAATGTTGGACAAAATTTTGAACCAAAAATTGGACAAGGGTGAAATTTTTGGTTCAAAATTTTGTCCAACATTGTCCAGTCTTGTTGCATACAGACTAGACCTGTCCAGAGTTATTTTATTGTCTTGTATATGGCTGTTCAGTACTGATCAGTCTTATGCATTCTGTTCAGTGATTCAGATCATATTATCAATCATATACGTGGTCTGTTAGAAAAGTATCCGACCTTTAGCCGGTAAAAAAAACTGGCATACCTGGAGCGTTCGAAACCTAATCACTCTCAAAGTAGTCTCCTTGAGACTCCACACACTTCTCCCAGCGGTGCCGCCATTGTTGGAAGCATTCCGAAAAAAGCCTCTTTCGGAATCGACTTTAGCTCGGCTGTCGTTGCATCCATAATGTCCTCTCTTGTCTGAAATCGCGTTCCTTTATTGACTTTGGGGAATAGCCAGAAGTCGCAGGGGCCCATATCAGGAGAGTAAGGAGCCTGTCGATCCAGAGGAGTCTGTTTTTTCGCCAAAAAAATTGTGAACCAAGTGCGAAGAATGTGCTGGAACATCTTCCGAATGGTTTCCACCTGATTGCCCAGTTTCTGGCAAAATTTGATATAGTAGCCTGCTCTAGTCGTTCCGTCATTTTACTTGCATTGAAAAACCGACGAGAGCACTACACACTACGTCACTCGAACACTGTTCGACAGCAACTGACGCTATCTACGGGCGGGAAAAATTCACGCATGCAAGCACGCTTGATTCAAATTCATCAGGTTTTCAAAATAAAAAATAAGGTCGGATACTTTTCTAACAGACCACGTATGTTGGGTTTCGTCTGGTTTCGCCTTTTCTAGACTTATTTGGTTGGGATCTATTCTGGCCCAGCCTTTTAGTGTCAATACAATATTTGCCTTCTTGCATATAACAAACGCGAAACAAATGCCTGGTAAATTTTCCAAACAAGTACAATTCACAATTTAAATTTTTAAGTTTCGGAAGATGAAATTTTTGTGGGACCTATGTGTACCAGTCGGGGCGAAGGGGTTAAAAGCTGTTTAAAAGCTGATTAGCCTAGCCCTCATTAATGGGCTAACTTTATTTAGCCTGTCAATTGAGGATTATGAGGGAATCATAAGATTTCATGGGAAGGACGGTAAGATATTTATCTAATCGGAGATAAACTTCAAAGCGGTGCCGTGTGAATATATGGGACTGTTAGATCCATCGAGAATTGTATCTGGGGATCATTTGTTGAGAATCAGGATTCTCGTACAACGGCTGTTCAATTTACAGCAAAGTTAACGGCTGGTTTGGGGGCTCAACCAAACCCCCCGTGCTGGAACGTCCTTCCGTCGCCTATTTAAGGGAAGGAAAATTGGAAAAATAATATATACAGGAGAGACACCTTTAAATTTTATCGCTCCGGACGGGAGAAAGGCCGATGTTGCTTTCCGGACCGTGATCGCACCAACCGATCAAGATTCAACTTAACATTTACAAATATAACGCGAGCGTCTCGGTTGAAGATGTGCGCACGTTAATTGCTGCGCTCTCGACCAGCCGTAAAATCATACTGTAATTGATTGATAAAATACCGCAAGGTCTCCTGTCCCTTCCTTTCGATAGATTCCGAAAACCAATTCGATTAATAAAAGTGGCGCGAACACACCTACTTATTCAAACCATCAACGCCATTCAGATGAATAAGCTCGATGGTTGGAGAATTATCACCACGGACTTAAATACAGCGCTGGAAATGTATCGCCAAACCTGAAGTGGTTAAGGTCGTCGGAAGAGGAGGAGGCGTGAAACCGGAAGGAGAGACGGAAGAAAGGCCGATGCTGCCTTCCGGACCGTGATCGCACCAACCGATCAAGATTCAACTTAACATTTACAAATATAACGCGAACGTCTCGGTTGAAGATGTGCGCACGCTAATTGCTGCGCTCTCGACCAGCCCTCAAATCATACTGTAATTGAATGATAAAATACCGCAAGGTCTCCTGTCCCTTCCTTTCGATAGATTCCGAAAACCAATTCGATTAATAAAAGTGGCGCGAACACACCTACTTATTCAAACCATCAACGCCATTCAGATGAACAAGCTCGATGGTTGGAGAATTATCACCACGGACTTAAATACAGCGCTGGAAATGTATCGCCAAACCTGAAGTGGTTAAGGTCGTCGGAAGAGGAGGAGGCGTGAAACCGGAACGAGAGACGGGAGAAAGGCCGATGCTGCCTTCCCGACCGTGATCGCACCAACCGATCAAGATTCAACTTAACATTTACAAATATAACGCGAGCGTCTCGGTTGAAGATGTGCGCACGCTAATTGCTGCGCTCTCGACCAGCCCTCAAATCATACTGTAATTGATTGATAAAATACCGCAAGGTCTCCTGTCCCTTCCTTTCGATAGATTCCGAAAACCAATTCGATTAATAAAAGTGGCGCGAACACACCTACTTATTCAAACCATCAACGCCATTCAGATGAACAAGCTCGATGGTTGGAGAATTATCACCACGGACTTAAATACAGCGCTGGAAATGTATCGCCAAACCTGAAGTGGTCAAGGTCGTCGGAAGAGGAGGAGGCATGAAACCGGAAGGAGAGACGGGAGAAAGGCCGATGCTGCCTCACGACCGTGATCGCACCACCCGATTAAGATTCAACTTAACATTTACAAACATAACGCGAGAAGATGTTCGCACGCTAATTGTTGCTCCCTTGACCAGCCCTCAAATCATACTGCCGGAGATATCATGTGTCCTGTGCTGATTTGGCGGTTTTGAGCTTTCGCCCAGCTATCCCGCCGTCTTGGGGTTTGGTTGTCGGTGGTTTTTCTTTTAGTCTGTTTGTTTGTCTGTGTCGTCTGTTGTTTGTCTCTCGTTGGGTTTGGGTTTCGTTGGCTTTACTTGATTGCAGTTGGGTCCTGTTGTCTCAGTGTGGTTCTCGGTTTTCTTCGTTGCTTCTTCTGTGTTTCATCTTCTGTGGTTGTTCTCCAGTGGCCTGTGGTCCTGATGAGCTTGGTCTTGTCGTTGATGGTCATGGTTTCTTCTTCTTCTTGGTTTGGTTTACGCTTGGGGGTGGCTTCGGTGGCGCTGTGTGTGTCCATCTGTGTGGTTCTTCTCCGTGGGGCGGCTACAGTTGCTCTTTTGGAGGCGGCTTCGTTTGTCTTCTCGGGGGCGGCTTCAGTTATCTTTTCGGGGGCGGCTTCAGTTATCTTTTCGGCGGCGGCTTCGGTTTTCTTTTCGGCGGCGGATTCGGTTGTTTTCTCGGGGGCGGCATCAGTTATCTTCTTTGGGGCGGCTTCGGTTGTCTTTTCGGCGGTGGCTTCGGTTGTCTTCTTGGGGGCGGCTTCGTTTGTTTTTTCGGTGGCGGCTTCGTTAGTCATCTCGGGGGCGGCTTCGTTTGTCTTCTCAGTTGTCTTTTCGGCGGCGGTTTCCTGGGGTTTGTCGTTGGCGGTTTGGTTCTTCAATAGCTTCGTTATGTAGTCCATCATTTGGACGAGGACGCTGTCGTCCACGGTGTCCAAGTAATCGGGGTCGAAATACTTTGCCGCGAGGGCTTCGTTGGGTGTTGTCGGAATAAACGTGTTCATTGTTTGACAGCGGAGGAGCGAGTGTGCCGGAGATATGAAATCGCGGCGTAAATATCGCAAGGTCTCGGCTCAGGTCGGAACACCTGTCCCCTCCTGTCGATAGAAGCCGAAAACCAATTCGATTAATAATAGTGGCGCGAACACACCTACTTATTCAAACCATCAACGCCATGCAGATCAACAAGCTCGATGGTTGGAGAATTATCACCACGGACTTAAATACAGCGCTGAAAATGTATCGCCAAACCTGAAGTGGTCAAGGTCGTCGCAAAGGGAGGGGGCGTGAAACCGGAAGGAGAGACGGGAAAAAGGTCGATGCTGCCTTCCGGACCGTCATCACACCACCCGATCGAGATTCAACTTAACATTTACAAATATAACGCGAGAAGATGTGTACACGCTAATTGTTGCGCTCTCTACCAGCCTTAAAATCATACTGCCGGAGATATAAAATCGCGGCGTAAATATCGCAAGGTCTCGGCCAAGGTTGGAACACCTGTCCCCTTCTTTCAATAGAGGCCGAAGACCAATTCGAATTATTAATAAAAGTGGCGCGAACACACCTACTTATTCAAACCATCAACGCCATGCAGATCAACAAGCTCGATGGTTGGAGAATTATCACCACAGACTTAAATACAGCGCTGGAAATGTATCGCCAAACCTGGAGTGGTCAAGGTCGTCGGAAGGGGAGGGGGCGTGAAACCGGAAGGAGAGACGGGAGAAAGGCCGATGCTGCCTTCTGGACTGTGATCGCAACACGCGATCAAGATTCAACTTACCATTTACAAATATAACGCGAGAAGATGTGCGCACCATAATTGTTGCGCTCTCGACCAGTCCTCAAATCATACTGCCGGAGATATAAAATCGCGGCGTAAATATCGCAAGGTCTAACGGCGTAAATATCGCAAGGTCTAACGGCGTAAATATCACCAGCCCTCAAATCGTACTGCCGGAGATATAAAATCGCGGCGTGATTGAGAAAATATCGCAAGATCTCGACCCAGGTCCGAACACCTGTCCCCTCCTTTCGATAGAGGCCGAGAACCAATTCGATTAATAAAAACTTATTAAAACCATTAACGTAATTCAGATCAACAAGCTGGATGGTTGGAGAATTATCACCACGGACTTAAATACAGCGCTAAAAATGTATCGCCAAACCTGAAGTGGCCAAGGTCGTCGCAAAGGGAGGTGGCGTGAAACCGGAAGGAGAGACGGGAGAAAGGCCGATGCTGTCTTCCGGACCGTGATCGCACCACCCGATCAAGATTCAGCCTAACATTTACAAATATAACGCGAGAAGATGTGCGCACGATAATTGTTGCGCTCTCGACCAGCCCTCAAATCATACTGCCGGAGATATAAAATCGCGGCGTAAATATCGCAAGGTCTCGGCCAAGGTTGGAACACCTGCCCCCTCGAAAACCAATTCGATTAATAAAAGTGGCGCGAACACACCTACTTATTCAAATCATCAACGCCATGCAGATCAACAAGCTCGATGGTTGGAGAATTATCACCACGGACTTAAATAAACAGTGCTGGAAATGTATCGCCAAACCTGAAGTGGCCAAGCGTGAAGCCGAAAGCGGGGTGCGGGGGACCTGAAGTCGTCAGAGTCACCGGAAGTGGACAAAATCAACTGAAGTAACCCAGGTGGAGGTTAGTGGGGGAGGTTTTAGAACATACTATCTTTCCCTACTACTACACGATAGTGTGTTTCTAGTCTTACCCTGTGCATTGGTTCAGGATTGTCGTCGATTAGTTCATCCAAGTTTCCGGAAATAGCACGTTTCAATTCGGGTCCGGCCTCGTGTAGAGTGCGCAGCCCCGCTTGTAGAGTAACTGTATTGTGAGCTTCTTTGTCGCCCTCCTTCATCTCTTGTTCCTTCCTCTTCTTGAATCGTCGGAAGTAATCCTGGATTAAGAATGTCGCGTAAAATTTGCCAACAGTAACCTCGTCGTCGACTCCGGGCGGAGGTACGACTTGATCCAATAACTTCGGGCTAGTCCTTTTCCAAATCTTTTTGATTACCGCTCTTAATTCGGCATTAGCGTCGTCGATATTCCCTTCGGTTTTAATCCGCAAGGATGTTCTAACGACCGCAAACAAAGTGGCGTTGAATAAAACAGTGCCGTCACTATTTAATGGCATATTCATAGAGACTAATCGTTTGCACGCTACACGGTGAGGACAAAGTTTTCCAAAACCGAGGGGAGGAGAAATTTTACGTAGAAGTGTCACCACGTCTAAATGTTTAATCCTGCCCTTGGCGTCAGGATCGTATTCACTCCACAGCCTTATGAATTCATCTAAATGATGTGGTCCTAAAATTGACCAGTCTCTTGTTAAATAATCAAAATTGTCCATAATGACAGCTACGAATAAATTTATAATCTAGAAATAATACAATCAACGGTTAGGATTCAGATCAGGATTTCAGAAGTAGTTCTTACCAAAAATGAGCATAAAACATAAAATGAAATGAAATATGGATAAGCAATATCAGATCCACAGCTATCAGTTTGACTCTTGGGTATCCTGGAATCGCATTGAACATCTTCAGTAGCAGCACAATCCAACATAATATCCTGCCAAGCTTCGCCAGTGGCTGATCTAAACAAGACTAAAACCGCTTGAGGAAACGACGCGAAATTATTGTTTCTCGTTATGGAAGTTGTCGAGTTCCTACTCTCAATTTTCCCAAACATCTAAGAGAAATTTGTTTAGAAACGGAAATTAATGTTTAGTAACGGAATCTCACCTGCATTCCAATGACGGCATAGATAAAGAATAGCATAACGATGAGAAGAGCTACGTAAGGTAGAGCTTGGAAAGATTTGATAAAAGTCCAAAGTAAAGTTCGAATGCCCTCGCCTCTACTAAGTAGTTTAACGAGCCGCATTACACGGAAGAGTCTGAAGAAGTTGATGGAAATGAAACCAGACGGTAAACCAGGCTAAAATAATTACATTGTTAGTTTGTCTAATTGGTAAAATAGTGAATGATACTTACGTTAACTTCAGAGTAAACGATATCGATGAAACTTCCCAGGACGATAACAAAATCAAAAATATTCCAAGCATCTCCGAAGTAATTCTATAAGGAAATTCGCTGAGATTTACGGTACGCTATTAGCTTTCAAATATTACCTTGAAGCGAAATGCCGCCAGTTTGAATACAAACTCCAGGGCAAATAGAGCCGTGAATATCATATTGAGAATATCTAAAGCCACCGTATACGGATCCGGTTGATTGTGAAATTTCATCGCTAACGTGATCGTGTTAATCAGAATCAATATAAATATTGTATATTCGAACGGTTGCGATGTAACAAACCACCAGACTTTGTATTGGATACGATGTTTGGGGATGTATCGCCTCACAGGCTTCGCTTTCAGAGCGAATTCTATACAATTTCGTTGATTTTTATCCAGTTCGCAATTCTTGTATTCCTGTTCTCCTTCATTCTGGAATGTAACGATAACGAAACCGACGAAAATATTTACCATGAAAAACGCAATTATAATGATGTAAATTATGTAATAAGCCGCTACTATTGGCCGGAAGTTATGTATTGGTCCTCGATCTTCCTCGTTCGAATCGATGGATACGTATAGAAGTCCAGGCCATCCTTCAAATGTCGACACTGTGAATAAAGTTAACATCGCTTTTGCCACGTTATCGAAATGAAAACGATTGTTGTCCCAAACTCTATCTTTTATTTCAGGTTTGTTGATATCTCCGCCTTCATATATAGTAAATGTTCCTCTGAAATTATTTACATGAGTTAAATCCACTGAAATATATACTACCTGGAACGAGCGCTAGCCTCTTGACTTGTGCGGGACGAGAGAGAGCCTCCCTTCATCCTTGTTTAGCCAACAGTGTAGTCGAGAATGGGAGGATGTGATACAGACAGAGCGAAAAGCTAGTTGTATTGAGTTGTCTCAAGAAAGAGTCGGTGAGCATATTATAAACCGAAGTCTATATATTTTAATGAAAGTTGTTTTCAAAACGACAATGGTAAAATACTGTTGTATTTGCAAGGAAAAATGGAAAAAGTCGGACACACATTTAGTTTTGCTTTTGGACTGTACTAGACCAGTGGTGCGCAAACTTTTTTCATTGCCGACCCCCCATTTTGTGAAAATTTTTGTCGCAACCCCTGGAACGACAGTAGACGTTTTTTAATCGTTAACGCAGGTAAAGTGATTTTTTTCTGGGATTTGCGTTTACAGGGTGTTTTAAAATGAGTTTTGGTGACCTTGATTAAATACAACCTTTTTAAAATTGCGCAGCAAACATAAAAATGCTAGAAAAGTTTTGGTATAAACCATAAAACTTCAGATAATGAATTCGCATATACGCGCAGATGTCAGTAAAGTCTAGTATTAGTATCAAGCGATATAACTTCCTTAAGTCGAATTTCCATAGTTTATGAAACAAAAATCGAGTTATAGAAAATTGGAGTTATAGAAATATATAACTGTAAAATGTGTAAAATACACTATACACAATTTATTCAAAGTAAATACATATGTATATATTTATAAACAAAAAATAAATATGTATTCATTATTATTATAATGTTATATAATTATAATTAATTAAAAATAATTTTAATTAAAAAATTATTTTTTGAAAATGTTTTTAATTGTTTTCTATAATATTTCACCTTGTCGGCGATCTTCGATTAAATCGTTTATTTTTGAATTACCGATTGTCAGGAGAATAATATCTTGTCGTATTTTTCCTAAAGTACAGCCCCTGGTAAATTCTTAGTTTTGCTTTATTCGAGTTTTTGGTGATCATAAAATATGAAAAATAAAATGTTTGGTAATCTGCCCGAGGATTACACTATCGACAGTTTATGGTAAGCAATATCCGGCATCATAAGTTTTGGAAAATACGCGGCGGTTAAAAAATTGGAGTTATAGAGATTATTTTGTATGTACAATTTTACTATTGTACAAATTTTTACTACGAGTTATGGAAAAATTCGAGTTAAGAAAAATTCGCGTTATGAAAGTTAGAATTTCTAAAAATATTCGAGTTATAGAAAAATTGGAGTTGCAAAAGTTCGAGTTATGGAAGTTCGACTGTATTTGCATAGGCAGTTAAGAATTTTCAGTTTGAATTTGCTATTTCGATAATGGAAATAGCTGAAAATGGAAAAAGTTGCAGAAGTTCGAGTTATGGAAGTTCGACTGTATTTGTATTTAGACATTTAAATTTGATGTAAATTAAATAAAGTTGGAACACAGCCCGAATATAAAACATATTCAACCTTTTCGGAGCTCTATAATACTAATAAGTCTTTTTTAGGACTACCAATTAGGAAAAAATTAGGATGTACAATTTTACCATTGTACAAATTTTTACTACGAGTTATAGAAAAATTCGAGTTAAGAAAAATTCGCGTTATGAAAGTTAGAATTTCTAAAAATATTCGAGTTATAGAAAAATTGGAGTTGCAGAAGTTCGAGTTATGGAAGTTCGAGTCTATTTGCATAGGTAGTTAAGGATTTTCAGTTTGAATTTGCTATTTCGATAATGGAAAAAGCTGAAAATGGAAAAAGTTGCAGAAGTTCGAGTTATGGAAGTTCGACTGTATTTGTATTTAGAAATTTAAATTTGATGTAAATTAAATAAAGTTGGAACACAGCCCGAATATAAAACATATTCAACCTTTTCGGAGCTCTATAAAACTAATAAGTCTTTTTTAGGACTACCAAAAACAAATTTCATGTGAATTTTTTTCAGTTATTTTATAGCTTCCAGTCCACCTTCGTGGTACTCAACAAAAACCTGCAAAATTACATTGTTTTTTAAGATCATGTCTTCCCGATACCTTAACTAAATAGTCATCTGTAGACGCGTTTCGAGATTTATTTCTCATCAGTACAGCTGTTTTAGCTTTTCGTAGTTTTAGTAAGTTTAGTTTTATCACTAAAATAAAGTTCACTATAAAATTGGAACAATAACATAATACAAATACACAAATAGATGCAACATATTCGATCGAAATAACTTAAAGATTTCCTAAAATTCGGAACATTAACTAAATACGCAATCAATTTAACGCATTGGTGTGTGCAGTACATATTTTTACGCTTTCGCACGAATGACAAATAACCGCAACACACTGACGCATTGGTGTGCGGAGACCTTTATACACGTGCTACCTGCTACGATACTTAGAAAATAGTATATTTTGTAACTTGGGCGGTAAGTTGTCAATTTGACGCGAGAGCAAAATTGTACATTCGCTCGAGAATGCAATTGACAATACCGCCCGTGTTACAAACAATATTTTTTATTACTCATACTAAGGGATGTATCTTACAACTGGGATCCAGGGGCATCCAAAAAAAACCGGCCAAGTGCGAGTTGTGACTCGCGCACCGAGGGTTCCGCACAAACTTGTAAGTAAGGTATCTTTTTTTTGTGGAGGACGTAGCAAGCACATTCAGTTAACTTGACAAGTGGCCCTACTGAAATCACGACCATCTTACTACCGCTGCAAGCATAATCTCAAGATGTCGCTGTCCTACGATGGAATTCTACCCTATATTTTATTACCATACATCCCCCATTCACTATGAGTGTTTAGGGGTTCTGGAACTTCACTATTTGTTTTTACTGCTCAATTTTGTATATTCTGTATAAAGGTATACAGGTTATTTTTTTTTAATAACGCGAATATTTTTAAACTTATAAAAAAAACACTTTATTTTAGTATTACACTTATTCACTAACTTATATTAAGATCTAACTATTTCTAGATCTAATATAAACTAATATATTAACTATTTATAGATCTATTTCGATACTCTTAACATTCAGGTGTTCAACTGACTGCTTTTGGGCAATTGACTACCAAAAAATATAGGGCGTACGTGATTTAAGTATAATATACTTAAATCATATTATCTACAACATATTATGTAGTTTAGAGTATAGTATTATTATGTAGATTATCAACATATTTTGTAGATTATAAAGAAAAATTAGACGAAATATAATATATACAGGATGTTACGGGATTTGAGTATGTCGCATGTCGGTTATAAACAAGCAAAATTTAGACATAATATATACCCTGTATATATTATGTATATGCCCTATATACATAATATATACAGGGTATATATTAAGTCTAAATTGTGCTTGTTTATAAACGACATGCGACATACTCAAGTCCCGTAACATCCTGTATATATTATATTTCGTCTAATTTTTCTTTATTCTTTACGTGATGAAATGCATAACAAATATAAAAAAAGAAAATTCAGAATAAACAGCTTGGTGCCAACACATACTTTTTAACCTTTGGACCTAGCCGAGGAGGACCGAACTGTATGCAACCCATATGCTTCTGGAGCCTGACAATACCACTACGACAACATTAGTGTATTTTCATAAGTTTCTAATAGTAAATTCGCATTTTTCTTGTAATTAAACTACATATTTACGGTTTTCAGATTTTTCCCCTTACATGTGCTGTAAGACACCGCTTCTCGCCAAATTTTATGATTCTAGGTCAACGGGAAGTACCCTATAGGTTTTGATAACCTTGTGAAATCGCAAAATATGCGACATAAACGGTTATATGTTTTGATCGCGTTGACTTACAAGTTTGATTTTTTCACAGCTGAAAGAGACCCCAGACGCGAGTATTTGATACAAATTTCAACTTTTTACCTCTACGCGTTCCTGAGAAAAATGGTCTTGACAGACAGACAGACAGACAGATAGACGGACAACAAAGTGATCCTATAAGGGTTCCGTTTTCGGTACGGAACCCTAAACATGGTCTTGACAGACAGACAGACGGACGGACAGACAGACAGACGGACAACAAAGTGATCCTATAAGGGTTCCGTTTGCGGTACGGAACCCTAAAAATTGAATAAAAAAACGTATGCTGTCATTGGACGAAGTTCCTCGCGAATTTCTGGAAGTTCCTTTAGGGAACTAGGAGTGTTCCTAGATACTAGGAGCGCTTGATGTTCTTCTTCCGAGGAATGAGAGCTTGTGCTTTTTCTGTGATTTTTCGGCGGACATGTTGCCAGTCATTTGTTTGCTCTTTTTCCCAAGCTTCTTTCACTCTAGAGTCAGCGATCATTTTCGTGTCGAATTTCAGTAGGGGAGTATTCTTACAGAAAGTTCTCTTGGGGGTGAACTTGACTTTGACGATTGTGAGGTAGTAGTCAGATTCAATGTTGTCTCCCCTGTGTACCTGTACGTCATGGATTTCTTTCTGTACTGGGTATGAGATTGCAACATGGTCAAATTGAAACTCGCTTGAAACTGCTGGACTGGTGAACCCCAGGTTTTCGTTTTTCTTGGGTGTTTTCTGAGAGATGTCGACATGAGCTTGAGGTTGTGCTGCTGGCAAAGTTCTATGAGCCGTGTGCCATTTTTGTTTCCTTCCTGTGCATTTTTTCTCTGCCGAGATGTGCATTGAAATCGCCCAGGAGAAGTTTGATATCATTCTTGGAGACTTTGGATAATACTTTCTTCAGGGTTGATCAAAATTTATCGGTGGACTGTGGGTCTTTCGTGTTGCTCTGGTTAGTGGGGTCGTGTGCGTTGATCATTGTGTATTTTTTGTTGGCGCACTAAACGCGCATGGTCATCAGTTGGTTATTTACTGGTCTGACTTCTCTGATGGATTAGCGTATTGTTTTATGGACCATGATCATCCCCAACAGTGGAGCGCCTTTGGCAACTCGCCTATCAGTTTTGCTCTTAACCCTTAACCACCTGCCATATGTCTCAAGTGAGAAAATTACTGCTACTTTGGGTCTGAGAGACGTATGTCAAGTGGTTAGGTGTTAAAGATGCGGTACTTGCCGAAGTGTGTGATGAGTTCGTCTGTGATACGTGTCTCTTGCAGTGCGAAGACCAGTATCTTTTGCCTATCGAGTTCTGTCACTAGATTGTGCAGCTTTCCAGACTGTATGAGAGTGTTGATGTTGAAGGTACCTATGTATATTAGCGTCCTGTGTGGGAGTTTGCTAGATAACTTTGAGTTTCTCTATAGTCGTGGAAGTCAGAATCCGAGTGCCCGGTTGCCGCCTGTTGCCAAGTGGATTGGTTACCACCTGGAGTATTGCTGTTATTACTTGCAGTAGTCATGATTGCTTGTAAGCATTGGTGTCTAGAGTTCACTCACTGACAGTGGTTACATTCAGGGATTGTTAGTTCCTGAAGCATGCGTTACAGTTTTAAATATACACTGAGAGAAAGGAGTATATCGTAACGCGGCGACTAACGTAGCGCGGCGACTAACGTAGCGCGGCGTATAACGTTTTCTACCGATTCACTCATACCGAGACCTCCCTAAAGGACCTTTAGGAATTGTTCGTCTGTCTGTCTGTCTGTCTGTCTGTCTGTCTGTCTGTCTGTCTGTCTGTCAAGACCATTTTTATCAGGAACGTGTAGAGGTAACAAGTTGAAATTTGTATCAAATACGCAAGTCTGCGGTCTCTTTCAGCTGTGAAAAAATCAAACTTGTAAGTCAACGCGATCAAAAGATATGACCGTTTATGTCGCTTATTTTGCGATTTCACAAGGGAATCAAAACCTATAGGGTACTTCCCGTTGACCTAGAATCATGAAATTTGGCAAGAAGCGGTGTCTTACAGCACATGTAAAGGGAAAAATCTGAAAACCGTAAATATGTACTTTAATTACAAGAAAAATGCGAATTTTCTATTAGAAACTTATGAAAATACACTAATGTTGTCGTAGTGGTATTGTCAGGCTCCAGAAGCATATGGGTTGCATACAGTTAGGTCCTCCTCGGTTAGGTCCAAAGGTTTAAAAGTATGTGTTGGCACCAAGCTGTTTATTCTGTATTATTTTCTACTTCTTTATTATTTTCTTTTCATCACGTACGCTCTATATACATAATATATACAGGGTATATATTATGTCTAAATTTTGCTTGTTTATTACCGACATGCGACATACTCAAGTCCCGTAACATCCTTTATATATTATATTTCGTCTAATTTTTCTTTATAATCTACATAATATGTTGATAATCTACATAATAATACTATACTGTAATCTACATAATATGTTGTAGATAATATGATTTAAGTATATTATACTTAAATCACGTACGCCTTATATTTTTTGGTAGTCAATTGCGCAAAAGCAGTCAATTGAACAAGTGAATGTTAAGAGTATCGAAATAGATCTAGAAATAGTTAATATATTAGTTTATATTAGATCTAGAAATAGTTAGATCTTAATATAAGTTAGTGAATAAGTGTAATACTAAAATAAAGTTTTCTTTTTATAAGTTTAAAAATATTCGCGTTATTTAAAAAAATACCCTGTATACCTTTATACAGGGTATATAGGTATACAGGCAAAATTGAGCAGTAAAAACAAGTTGTGAAGTTCCAGAACCCCTAAACACTCATAGTGAATGAGGGATGTATGGTAATAAATTATAGGGTAGAATTCCATCATACGGCAGCGACATCTTGAGGTTATGCTTGCAGCGGTGATCCTATAAGGGTTCCGTTTTCGGTACGGAGCCCTAAAAAATGCAGAATTTGCTATTTCAATTGTTTCCGGTGGTGTAGTTTCATCATAAGAACTCTCCTCAGTCTCCGGTATCACGATAGAATTTACACTCATTTTAAAACGTTTTCCTTAATTTCTATTATTATTTTGTAATGAAAAAAATTTCACTTTTTCAATAATGAAGTCTTGATTGTGGTTATTTTATTTATTTATTTGTTTTTTTTTAATGTAACCTAGCTAGGTTTAATAGTAACCTAGCGATTGAAAATTTGCTTGCGTTAGCGAAGTTTTCCACATAACTTCGCTAACGCTAGCAAATTTTATACAACGAAATGTGGAATTTCCCGTATTGAAAAACGTGCGTCAAGAAGTACTTTTCGCGCATGATTAATAAAAAAAATTATTGGCATCAGGTTTTCGAACGCGTTTATAATAATAATTGTAGGTTTTTCTTAAACTTTTATTTGATATTCAATCGTAATTAAATTAATTCCTAAATTACATAAGCAGATTTCATTAATTTATTTTTTAAATGTTTACTTTAAATATTTTCCAAGAGCGCCAAAATCATTCTACGGCTCAGATTAGGTATTAAATCAGAAATTATTTTTGTAAAAAATATAGTTCTATTTTTATAAATAATATAATTTAATTTCACTATTTTACAGGTAAATAAATTTCTTTGAATTAGGCGACCCCCCCAAAATTTCCCTCGCGACCCCCCGAGGGGTCGCGACCCACGGTTTGCTCACCACTATACTAGACGAAGACAGAGCCATACGAGAGGTAGGGCTTCACACGAGAACGATATTTTTCTCGTCTCGTCTCGTCTCGTAAAAGCGAGACGAGAACGAGACGAGACCGCATGTGCTCTCACTCTCGCGAGAGCGAGAACGTATATGGTCTCGCTCTCGCGAGAGCGAGAGAGCATGTGGTCTCGTTCTCGCGAGACACGAGAGTCTCGTTTCTGATCCCGGTCATGCTTCTTCTTCAATCTTTGATTCTAATACGGACAGCCGTAATATTTTCTTGCATAAATTTGAACTGAAGGCACGGGCAAGTTACACTTCATTATATAACAATTAAAAGAGTCGAACGGTTCCTAGACCAAGAGCGAGACTGAGACGATAGTATTTTTTTACACAACAAACGAGAGCGAGACGAGATTTTTGAAACTCTCGCTCTAACTCGTCTCGTGTGAAACCCTAGGAGCCCCTTTTCTTTTTGATTTTGATCAAACTTGGTAGAATTAAAGATTTGGATGATTTTTAATAAATAGTGGAAATTCAAAATTATCGCTTTGTAAATGTGGTTTTGAAATTTTTTTTTAATTTGAAAAATTTGAAGCGCTTTTTGTGATTACAAAAGAACGGAGGGTCTGACTTTAATAAGTCTTGGTAGAGTTAATGGTTTGGATGATTATTAGTAAATAGCGTAAATTCAAAATTATAGCTTTGTAAATGTGGCTTCGACATTTTTTTTTAATTTGGGGCGCGTTTTGTGATTACAGACAAACGGACGGGCTGATTTTGATCAAGCTTGGTAAAATTAATGATTCGGATGTATTAAAGTATGATAAGTAAATAGTATAAATTCAAAATTCTAGCTTTGTAAATGTAGCTTTAACATTTTTTTTTAAATTTGAAAAATTTAGAGCGCTTTTTGTAATTACAGACGAACGGACGGACTAAATTTGATAAAACTTTTCTAGAATTAATGATTTGGATGATTATTAATAAATGGTCGAAATTCAAAATTCTAGTTTAGTAAATGTCGTTTTGACAGTTTTTTTAATTTGAAAAATTTGGAGCACATTTTGTGATTACAGAAGAACGGATAGACTGATATTGATAAAACTTGGTAGAAATTATGATTAGGATTATTACTAATAAATAGTGAAAATTCAAAATTCTAGCTTTGTAAATGCAGCTTTGACAATTTTTTTTAATTCTAAACATTTGGAGCTCCTTTTGTGATTACAGATTACCTCGTGATGAAAGATTACCGCGTTTTGGACTATCTTAACAATAAGTTCTAGCAAGAACGATATTTGGCGAGCTTAGACGAGAAAAACGGTAACGAGAGCGAGACGAGACAAATGGTTACGAGAGCGGGAGCGTGACTAGACTAACAGTTTTGAGAGCGAGAGCGAGACGAGACAAACGGTTACGAGAGCGAGACGAGACTAACGGTTCCTAGAGCGAGACTGAGACGATAGTAATTTTTTACACAAAAGTATAGATAGTAATTTTTTACGCGAGACGAGATTTTTGAAACTCTTGCTCTATCTCGTCTCGTGTGAAGCCGTAGGAGCGCCTTTTCTGATTGCAGACGAACGGACGGACTGATTTTGATCAAACTTGGTAAAATTAAAGATTTGGATGATTATTAATAAATAGTGGAAATTCAAAATTATCGCTTTGTAAATGTGGCTTTGAAATTTTTTTTTAATTTGAAAAATTTGAAGCGCTTTTTGTGATTACAAAAGAACGCAGGGTCTGATTTTAATAAGTCTTGGTAGAGTTAATGGTTTGAATGATTATTAGTAAATAGCGTAAATTCAATATTATAGCTTTGTAAATGTGGCTTCGACATTTTTTTTAATTTGGAGCGCCTTTTGTGATTACAGACAAACGGAAGGACTGATTTTGATCAAACTTGGTAGAATTAATGATTCGGATGTTTATTAGTAAATAGTATAAATTCAAAATTCTAGCTTTGTAAATGCAGCTGTGAATTTTTTTCTTAAATTTGAAAAATTTAGAGCGCTTTTTGTGATTACAGACGAACGGACGGACTAAATATGATAAAACTTTTCTAGAATTAATGATTTGGATGATTATTAATAAATAGTCGAAATTCAAAATTCTAGTTTAGTAAATGTCGCTTTGACAATTTTTTAACTTTGAAAAATTTAGAGCCCTTTTTGTGATTACAGACGAACGGACGGACTAAATATGATAAAACTTTTCTAGAATTATTGATTTGGATTATTACTAATAAATAGTGTAAATTCAAAACTCTAGCTTTGTAAATGCTGCTTTGTCAATTTTATTAAATTTGAAAAATTTGGAGCGCCTTTTGTGATTACAGACGAACGGATGGACTGATATTGATAAAACTTGGTAGAAATTATGATTAGGATGATTACTAATAAATAGTCGAAATTCAAAATTCTAGCTTTGTAAATGCAGCTTTGACAACTTTTTTAAATTTGATTACAGACGAACGGACGGACTGATATTGATAAAACTTGGTAGAAATTATGATTAGGATTATTACTAATAAATAGTGAAAATTCAAAATTATAGCTTTGTAAATGCTGCTTTGACAATTTTTTTAAATTTAAAAAAATTGGAGCGCCTTTTGTGATTACAGACGAACGGATGGACTGATATTGATAAAAGTTGGTAGAATTTATGATTAGGATGATTACTAATAAATAGTCTAAATTCAAAATTCTCGCTTTGTAAATGCAGCTTTGACAACTTTTTTAAATTTGAAAAATTTGGAGCGCCTTTTGTGATTACAGACAAACGGACGAACTGATTTTGACAAAACCTGGTATAATTAACGATATGGATGCTTACTAATAAATAGTAGAAATTCAAAATTCTAGCGTTGTAAATGTAGCTTTCAAATTTTTTTTATAAATTTGAAAAAATTGCATTTTTTTGAAATCTATGCTAATTCAAACTTGACAGACCTAGGCTAATGAAAGTCACAACTGATTCGAATTATTTTTTTTTAATTTATATTTAATATTTCGATTTCGAAATATTAAATATAAAAACTAGGTTTGTCTATATAGTTCCATGGGTTTACTAGATCAGTAATTAGTTATCTAGTGCAGCAATTAGTTATCTAGATCATTAATTATTTATCTAGCTAAATCAGGAATTAGTTGTTCAAATAAGGAATTCGTTATCTAGATCAGGAATTAGTTATCTAGATGAGGAGTTAGTTTTCTACATCAGGAATTAGTTATCCAAATCATGAATTAGTTATGTAGCTAAATCGGTAATTAGCTATCTAGAACAGGAATTAGTTATCCAAGTCTTTAATTAGTTATGTAGATCAGGAATTAGTTATCTAGCTAAATCAGGAGTTAGTTATTTAGATCAAGAATTCGTTATCTAAATCAGGAATTAGTTATCTAGATCAATAATTAGTTATCTAGATCATTAATTAGTTATGTAGATCAGGAATTAGTTATCTAAATCAGGAATTTGTTATGTAGCTTAATGAGTAATTAGTTATCTTGATTAAGAATTAGTTATATAAGTCATTAATTAGTTATTTAGATCAGGAATTAGTTATCTAGATCAGGAGTTAGTTATCTAAAATCTCAATCATGAATTAGTTATGTAGCTAAATCAGGAAATAGTTATCTAGATCAGGAATTAGTTATCTAAGTCATTAATTAGTTATGTAGATCAGGAATTATGGAACGGCTAGATCAGGTTTGGACGAGACAAACGGTAACGAGAGCGAGACGAGACAAACGGTTACGAGAGCGAGAGCGAGACGAGACTAACGGTTACGAGAGCGAGAGCGAGAGCTAGACGAGACTAACGGTTCCTAGAGCGAGAGCGAGACTGGGACGAGAGTAGTTTACAATAAAATGAATGATTACCTCGTTTTGGACTATCTTAACAATAAGTTCTAGCAAGAATGATATTTGGCGAGATTAGACGAGACGAGACAAACGGTAACGAGAGCAAGACGAGACAAACGGTTACGAGAGCGAGAGCGAGACGAGACTAACGGTTACGAGAGCGAGAGCGAGAGCGAGACGAGACTAACGGTTCCTAGAGCGAGAGCGAGACTGGGACGAGAGTAGTTTACAATAAAATGAATGATTACCTAATTTTGGACGATCTTAACAATAAGTTCTACCAAGAACGATATTTGGCGAGATTAGACGAGACGAGACAAACGGTAACGAGAGCGAGACGAGACAAACGGTTACGAGAGCGAGAGCGAGACGAGACAAACGGTTACGAGAGCGAGAGCAAGACTAGACTAACGGTTAAGAGAGCGAGAGCGAGAGCGAGAGCGAGAGCGAGACGAGACTAATGGTTCCTAGAGCGAGAGCGAGACTGGGACGAGAGTAGTTTACAATAAAATGAATGATTACCTCGTTTTGGACTATCTTAACAATAAGTTCTTACAAGAACGATATTTGGCGAGATTAGACGAGATGAGACAAACGGTAACGAGATCGAGACGAGACAAACGGTTACGAGAGCGAGAGCGAGACGAGACTAACGGTTACGAAAGCGAGAGCAAGACGAGACTAACGGTTCCTAGAGCGAGAGCGAGAGCGAGACGAGACTAATAGTTCCTAGAGCGAGAGCGAGACTGGGACGAGAGTAGTTTACAATAAAATGAATGATTACCTCGTTTTGGACTATCTTAACAATAAGTTCTTGCAAGAACGATATTTGGCGAGATTACACGAGATGAGACAAACGGTAACGAGAGCGAGACGAGACAAACGGTTACGAGAGCGGGAACGAGACGAGACTAACGGTTCCTAGAGCGAGAGCGAGACTGGGACGAGAGTAGTTTACAATAAAATGAATGATTACCTCATTTTGGACGATCTTAACAATAAGTTCTACCAAGAACGATATTTGGCGAGATTAGACGAGACGAGACAAACGGTAACGAGAGCGAGACGAGAAAAACGGTTACGAGAGCGAGAGCGAGACGAGACTAACGGTTACGAGAGCGAGAGCGAGACGAGACTAACGGTTACGAGAGCGAGAGCGAGACTGGGATGAGAGTATTTTACAATAAAATTAATGATTACCTCATTTTGGACGATCTTAACAATAAGTTCTAACAAGAATGATATTTGGCGAGATTAGACGAGACGAGACAAACGGTAACGAGAGCGAGACGAGATAAACGGTTACGAGAGCGAGAGCGAGACGAGACTAACGGTTACGAGAGCGAGAGCGAGACGAGACTAACGGTTCCTAGAGCGAGAGCGAGACTGGGACGAGAGTATTTTACAATAAAATGAATGATTACCTCATTTTGGACGATCTTAACAATAAGTTCTACCAAGAACGATATTTGGCGAGATTAGACGAGACGAGACAAACGGTAACGAGAGCGAGACGAGACAAACGGTTACGAGAGCGAGAGCGAGACGAGACTAACGGTTACGAGAGCGAGAGCGAGACGAGACTAACGGTTACGAGAGCGAGACGAGACTAACGGTTACGAGAGCGAGAGCGAGACGAGACTAACGGTTCCTAGAGCGAGAGCGAGACTGGGACGAGAGTAGTTTACAATAAAATGAATGATTACCTCGTTTTGGACTATCTTAACAATAAGTTCTTGCAAGAACGATATTTGGCGAGATTAGACGAGACGAGACAAACGGTAACGAGAGCGAGACGAGACAAACGGTTACGAGAGCGAGAGCGAGACGAGACTAACGGTTACGAGAGCGAGAGCGAGACGAGACTAACGGTTACGAGAGCGAGAGCGAGACGAGACTAACGGTTCCTAGAGCGAAAGCGAGACTGGGACGAGAGTAGTTTACAATAAAATGAATGATTTCCTCGTTTTGGACTATCTTAACAATAAGTTCTTGCAAGAACGATATTTGGCGAGATTAGACGAGACGAGACAAACGGTAACGAGAGCAAGACGAGACAAACGGTTACGAGAGCGAGAGCGAGACGAGACTAACGGTTACGTGAGCGAGAGCGAGACGAGACTAACGGTTCCTAGAGCGAGAGCGAGACTGGGACGAGAGTAATTTACAATAAAATGAATGATTACCTCATTTTGGACGATCTTAACAATAAGTTCTACCAAGAATGATATTTGGCGAGATTAGACGAGACGAGACAAACGGTAACGAGAGCGAGACGAGATAAACGGTTACGAGAGCGAGAGCGAGACGAGACTAACTACGAGAGCGAGAGCGAGACGAGACTAACGGTTCCTAGAGCGAAAGCGAGACTGGGATGAGAGTATTTTACAATAAAATGAATGATTACCTCATTTTGGACGATCTTAACAATAAGTTCTACCAAGAACGATATTTGGCGAGATTAGACGAGACGAGACAAACGGTAGCGAGAGCGAGACGAGACAAACGGTTACGAGAGCGAGAGCGAGACGAGACTAACGGTTACGAGAGCGAGAGCGAGACGAGACTAACGGTTACGAGAGCGAGAGCTAGACTGAGACGAGAGTAAGTTTTTACACAACAAACGAGAGCGAGACGAGATTTCTCGTGTGAAGCCCTAACGAGAGGCACCTTGTGATGCTCTCCCTCGGCCCGCACAAGCCAGGAGGCCAGCGCTCGTTCCAGGTAGTATATATTTAAGTGGTTAAATCCAATAAAACCTAATGAAGCAACAAATTAGGTGGTAGTAATCAGTAGGTACTCACTTGCATTCATCAGCGGTGAGTTTCGATCCATCAGTACACGTAGAGAATTTCCCCTAAAGAAAATTGTAATGTTTTTAAAGAGATTTGGCATCGGAAGAGCAAAAAGAAAAGAGCAAACAGAAAATACTGATCATTGACAAACAACAACATGCTGGTAACTGAAAGTAATGCAACTGTAAATACAAAAACATATACGTACGGTTCTTTGAAAAAGTAATGCAGAAAGTAAAAGAAACGTGCAATAGAAGTCGTGCCATTAATACACAGAGGTTGCGATCACTTGTAGTCATAACTAGTCATTCATAATAAGAAAATATAAGAAGATACCAACAAAATAAACTATTAATGCCCTTAGTTCTATTTTGTTAGAACTATTGCGTCGACAACATCGCTGCAAATCTACAAATCTTTCTAATAATAAGTGCTTCTTGCACGCACAGGCATTACACTGCACAGCGACATAGACAAATCATTAACCTTAACCTTAATCATAATACACACATTTTATTGCAATAGAACCCTTATAAATATTTAATATTAATATTACAAGTGTTGCAAATCAATATTAAAGTAAAATGTGCTAACAACCGCTTTGTGGTTGTAGATTATAACAGTAATAATAATAAGCCGAGCTGAGCCAGGCTGAATCCGAGGAAAGCTTACCAGCTACTACAGTGCCGACAGATGCAGACAGACAGACATTGGTGATGCGTCGCGAGAGTCGTCGAGTGTGATATTTTGGGCACTCCTCGACGACTCCGATGCTAAGTCGAGAACATGCAGTTCTACCGTGGGTGCAGCAGAAGCACGAGCATGGAGATTTACCTTGAATAATTGCACTCCAATCACGGCGAACATGAACTGGAGAAGGTAGGTAACCAGCATGATATTGCCGATCGTCTTAATGGCTACTATCACGCATTTCACTACATACTAGCCACGAGAGAAGAATCGGCATGAGTGGATGAAACAAAACGAAATAAGATAATTTAGTGACGAAGAGTGACGTAGATCGTTGGTAGACAGACATTGGTCGGGCATCGCGCAGCCAGCCGGGACGGTCAAATGCACCCAGGGTCGCGAGACTGTCCTAGGGAGGGATCTTAAGTGCCCTTATGCCTAGATATGACTACAAGTGTGAAAGAGCACACAGCACGGCACAGCTGGACACACAGCAGGACATGCGGGTGATATTTTGGTACTGTTAATAAAGGCCGGGAATTCTAACCACTAGCCTCAGATCGTGGTCCGCTGTAGGCTTAGAAAAAGGGTTAATACTGTGAGAGGCGTAGTTTAGGTACCCATAGGTGCATTTGCTCATGAACAACAACGGACTGCTGGTGCCTACCTTAAATAATTGGACTCCGATTACCGCGAACATGAACTGAAGGAGGCAGGTAACCAGCACTATGTTGCCGATGGTCTTTACCGCGACTATCACACACTGGACTACATGCTAGGGACAGACATATGTAAGAGAGCATTTAGGCGGTCCTGCCTCCGCCACTCAAACCTAAATGAATTTTATTATTCGAAAAACGCCCGCTTGGGCCCCAAAATTACCTTCAATCCTTTCGCTCTGTTGATTGCACGCAACGGACGCAACACACGCAGCACCCTAAGGATCTTCACCACCGACATCGCTCCTCCTTGACTATAAAACCAATAATTAATAATCAACAAAACATAATCTCACTAATTAAATTACTTGAATATAGAGACAAGAGACACGCAAACGACTACTAAATCCAACACGTTGAAGGCCGACCGCAGAAAGGCACCGTCATGTAGAAATACTCCGTAAGAAATCGTCTTCAATAGTAATTCCGTTGAGAAAATCGTCGTGAAGAAGTAATCGAACCAAACTAGCACCTGCAATAAATATTTTCAATCCCTCATTCTTCTACAACATTCTATAATTTACCTGATTCATGTAGGATTTTGTATCTATAGGGTCTTCCATGGCGAGAAGCGCAGAGGAGATCATAATGCAAGCCAAGATGATGTTGCCGAAGATATTGTGATTGCATAGCCAATGGCAAAACACTCGAAACCTTTCAAAAATATTGAAATTATTTTCCAAAAAGGACACAAAACACTATACATTTAAAGTTATGAGTGGAACTCCGTCGAGTCGAGCGAGATATGCTGAAAGGTTAAACACTAAAACCAAAAAACAGGTTCTATTCTAGAAACGACTAAGGGGAAAACTAAAAATTTCGTGTGCAGGTCAACTACAGATATATACGGGTTAGCTAAGTGCCGAAGGGGGTTTCAAGCGGTTACACTCCAACTACTAGGTCACCGGACTACCAGATCACCTGTTTGTGGGGGAGAAAATGAAGAAAGACGACGCCGGTGGTATCGGCACTTTCTTGGAGCTAGATTTTAATTCGGACATGCGTCGTGGACGCGGTCCAACGCCACCATCAGCATCATCCATATCTGAAAGTGTGCACTCTAACTTAATACTAGTTCTTAATACGACATCGTTGCCAGAAGTCTTATGGGTTGAAACAATCATTTATAAAACTAATCTTTGCTCATTATAGCAAAAAAATGAAACTTTGCCTTTGTTTGTTCCCATCCTCAGCAACCATGCCCTGTTTATATTATCCCTACCTGTTCGTACTGGAAAATATAAAGAAGGCACTTCCTTCTGGTATCGGCCGGACTTTCGTTACGATGTTAACCTCGGACAAACGTCGAGGTCTCGCCGTTTCTCTAGTTACTTCAACTTCTAATTCCTCTGAAAATTATAGCCGATTCGTTTTTCCTAACAATGGCTAACCTGCTTCGACCAAAGCTCTGTATACGACTAACAAAAGCGGAGTAGCGCAAACTCAACAACAAATTACCTACCTTGCTCATTATTCATCTGCTCTTCCGATCCGTTTACCCCGTTATTTAAACTCATTTTCGCCTGCGACTCCGTCTCCTCTTCTTCCTCCTCCTCTTCTTCCTCTTCCTCTTCTTCCTCATCATGCTCAGATCTTAACATAAATTAAACTATAGATATTATAAATCCTACATATATCCGCCTAATAATTTCAGCTAAGGGTTTAAAGGTAGAGGCACACACTGGTCCCACGTACGCAACGTATGCAACGCATTACGATATCTGGATTTTTGATATTAGATAGAAAAACTATGCCATAGAAACACACTTATCGTATGCAACGCAATCACACGCCTCACACGCAACGTCGGAAATATTCATTTAAAAATAGTAAAGTCAATAAATCATCCTCAAACTCGCTATCAGAATTACAAAACATGACGCTCTACTGCACCTTCTGAGAAATTACAACAGCATCTGATGCAAAATTTACGTTGCATACGCGGGACGAGAGTGCACAGAAATTCTCCCACGTTGCATCGTATACGTGGGACCAGTGTGTCTCTACCTTTATAAAGTTCGAATTACGCATTCCGACTTTCGTTTGTAACGTCCTAATTAGGAAATCCTGATGTGGTACACATTCTCAAGACACACTTAGATGTCATCACTCCAACCTCGTCTGGTCCGATTTCAGTTAGCAATTTCAGTTTGGTTTTTATTAGGTTTTTATTACGTTTATGGTCCAAATAAAGCAACCGCAGACGGCCGTCATTACATCTGTAACGCACATCCGTCTCCCCGTCTAATTAAGAAAGCCTGATGTGGAACATATTTGGAAGCCACACCTAACGAAGTCTGATCCGAGTTCGGTCAGCAATTTCAGTTTGATTTTCATTATGTTCGGATTAGGCTTCCCGAATTCCGTGTTTGGTTTTGTTAGGCAACCGACAACCCACATTTGTAACGCACGTTACGGCCTTCCTCTTTAAGTTAGGCGTCCACAGTTCCGCATTCGTGCGATCCGTACGATGCGGAACAGTGGACGCACTTGTATTACTTTCTATGGAAAGAATACTGCGATCCGTTTGAAGCGATGCATCCGATACGTACGATGCGGAACTGTGGACGCCTACCTTGAAGTAGGCGTCCACAGTTCCGCATCGTACGTATCATCATCATCATCATTAAGCCCACATGACTCCACTGCTGAACATAGGCCTCCCGTAATCCAATCCAACCTCGTCGGTCTTGTGCGGCGTTCAACCAGTTTGTCCGGATTTTCTTTATATCGTCGGACCATCTCGTTGGTGGGCGTCCCCTATTGCGGTTTGCGTCCTGCCGTGGCCTCCATTCCAGAATCTTTTTTGTCCATCGTCCATCCGCAAGCCTAGCCGCGTGCCCCGCCCAGTTCCACTTCAGGTTTGTTATCCGCACTATCGCATCAGTAATACCTGTCATTTGCCTTAATTTGTCATTTGAAATTTTGTCTCTGAGGGAAAGGCCCAGCATTGATCTTTCCTTTCCTCTTTGTGCAATGCGTATTTTATTTAAAGTCTGTTTTGTGAGGGTGAGTGTTTCGGCTCCATAAGTGAGTACTGGCATATACACTCTTTAAGCATATAGGGATACTTGATTTAAAGATATGTCTTAATCTGCCAAAAGCGCCCCATGTTAGCCCGATTCTGCGCTTTATCTCACAGGTCTGGTTGTCCCTTCCAATGCGGATTTCGTGGCCCAGGTATTTATATGAGCTGGATATTTATATGAGCTCATATTTATATGAGCTGGACTCAAAAAACCATCATTCAGTGGTATGCCTTCGCCGTATCGTACGTATCGGCCTACCCTAAAGGTAGGCGTCCACAGTTCCGCATCGTACGTATCAGCCTACCTTAAAGGTATGCGTCCACAGATCCGCATCGTACATATCGAACGCATCGCATCAAACGGATTATTTTTGTACAGCGCGTCCACAGTATCGGCAGCGATCGGATTTGCCGACGCAACTACTAGCAAATGAAATATTCCGTATGACGTCATCGGCACGCATCGTTAAGGTAGGCGTCCACAGTTCCGTATCGGACGCATCACATCAAACGGATCGCAGCATTCTTTCTATAGAAAGTAATACAAGTGCGTCCACTGTTCCGCATCGTACGGATCGCACGAATCGACTCGTCGGCAATTCCGATGCCGTTTCTCCGAGCGGCAACTTTTCCGATGCGTGCCGATGACGTCATACGGAATATGGTATTTGCTAGTAGTTGCGTCGGCAAATCCGCTCGCTGCCGATACTGTGGACGCGCTGTACAAAAATAATCCGTTTCATGCGATGCGTCCGATACGTACGATGCGGAACTGTGGATGCCTACCTTTATGATAGGCGTCCTACCTTTAAGGTTGACGCCTGTAGACGCCTACCTTTAAGGTAGGCGTCCACAGTTCCGCATCGTACGTATCGGACGCATCGCATCAAACGAATCGCAGTATTCTTTCTATAGAAAGTAATACAAGTGCGTCCACTGTTCCCCATCGTACGGATCGCACGAATCGACCCGTCGGCAATTCCGATGCCGTTTCTCCGAGCGGCAACTTTTCCGATGCGTGCCGATGAAGTCATACGGAATATGGTATTTGCTATTAGTTGCGTCGGCAAATCCGCTCGCTGCCGATACTGTGGACGCGCTGAACAAAAATAATCCGTTTGATGCGATGCGTCCGATACGTACGATGCGGAACTGTGGATGCCTACCTTTAAGATAGGCGTCCTACCTTTAAGGTTGACGCCTGTAGACGCCTACCTTTAAGGTAGGCGTCCACAGTTCCGCATCGTACGTATCGGACGCATCGCATCAAACTGATCGCAGAATTATTTCTATAGAAAGTAATACAAGTGCGTCCACTGTTCCGCATCGTACGGATCGCACGAATCGACTCGTCGGCAATTCCGATACCGCTGCTCCGAGAGGCAACTTTTCCGATGCGTTCCGATGACGTCATACGGAATATGGTATTTGCTAGTAGTTGCGTCGGCAAATCCGATCGCTGCCAATACTGTGGACGCGCTGTACAAAAATAATCCGTTTGATGCGATGCGTCCGATACGTACGATACGGAACTGTGGACGCCTACCTTTAAGGTAGGCCGATACGTACGATGTGGAACTGTGGACGCCTACCTTTAAGTTAGGCGTCCACAGTTCCGTATCTTACGTATCGGACGCATCGCATCAAACGGATCGCAGTATTCTTTCTATAGAAAGTAATACAAGTGCGTTCACTCTTCCGCATCGTACGAATCGCACGAATCGACCCGTCGGCAATTCCGATGCCTTTGCTCCGGCAGGAAACTTTTCCGATGCGTGGCGATGACGTTATACGGAATATGGCATTTGCCAGTAGTTGCGTCGGCAAATCCAATCGATTTTGATCAAATCCGTTTGATGCGATGTGTCCGATACGTATGATGAGGAACTGTGGACGCCTACCTTAAAGAGGAACGCCGTAACGTGCTTTACAAATGTGTGTTGTTGGTTGCCTAACTAAACCTAACCTAATCCGAACCTACCTTTAAGGTAGGTAGGCATCTAGAACTGTGAACTGCACAAAAATAATCAGTGTGATGCGATGTGTCCGACGCGTACGATGCGGAACTGTGGACGCCTACCTTTAAGGTAGGGCGATATGTACGATGCGGAACTGTGGACGCCTAGCTTTAAGGTAGGCGTCCCAGGTTCCGCATCGTACGTATTGGACGCATCGCATCAAACGGATCGCAGTATTCTTTCTATAAAAAGTAATACAAGTGCGTCCACTTTTCCGCATCGTACGGATCGCACGAATCTATTTGCGTCGGCAAATCCGATCGCTGCCGATACTGTGGACGCGCTGTACAAAAATAATTCGTTTGATGCGATGTGTCCGATACGTATGATGCGGAACTTTGGACGCCTACCTTAAAGAGGAAGGCCGTAACGTGCTTTACAAATGTGTGTTGTTGGTTGCCTAACTAAACCTAACCTAATCCGAACCTACCTTTAAGTTAGGTACGCATCTAGAACTGTGAACTGTACAAAAATAATCAGTTTGATGCGATGTGTCCGATACGTACGATGCGGAACTGTGGACGCCTACCTTTAAGGTAGGGCGATATGTACCATGCGGAACTGTGGATGCCTAGCTTTAAGGTAGGCGTCCACAGTTCCGTGTCGTACGTATCGGACGCATCGCATCAAACGAATCGCAGTATTCTTTCTATAAAAAGTAATACAAGTGCGTCCACTTTTCCGCATCGTACGGATCGCACGAATCTATTTGCGTCGGCAAATCCGATCGCTGCCGATACTGTGGACGCGCTGTAAAAAAATAATCCGTTTGATGCGATGCGTCCGATACGTACGATGCCGAACTGTGGACGCCTACCTTTAAGGTAGGCCGATACGTACGATGAGGAACTGTGGACGCCTACCTTTACGGTAGGCGTCCACAGTTCCGCAAAAATATTTGCATCCTCACAAAATTACTCACAATCAATTTGCAAAAGATCGATTGTGTCAACCATCTACCACCTCCGGGGGCGGCTGGGTCGAATTAAAATAAAATTTACAAATCCAACCATTTTCCAAATTTTTTTCGTTGATTGTAGAAAGGTGTTTTGGCTTTCGGCACCCATAATTAACCGTCGCGGAATCGCGTCGTGACGCTCACTTATAACTGTTAATCTGCATGGAGAAAAATTACAATTCCACCAATAACTCGGACAGTTTTCTCCGCACGGACCTGCTTCCGGCACCGGCGTGTCCGGGACGTCGCCACACGTCCGACTGTCACCTAAATTTTCGAGATTTTTACTTCATTTTTTTGCCAAGTGTCAGAACTTAACATTTTCTTGCAACATTTTTGGACGGCTAAATGTCGTTATCCGGAAGTCGAAGTCTCATCGAAAATTGCCGTACATGGGGTCGTTCGTCTGTTCTTTGGCTACAAGAATCTTTTGCATGCTAGCCCCCTGGCGGCGGGCGCCCGCGTAGGCGGCCTTTTGGCCCGAGGCCCCAAATTCTCAGAAAAATGGGAATAACGACGAGAGTGGTGTCGGAGGACGCGTGTCGGAATCTGTGCGTGTCGGAAAATTTTCTACCGGAATCCTTGCGTGAATTTCATTTTCCCAGGTCATCTTCGCCGTGACCTCCGTAAAAGTGGTAATTTTTTTAATGCAAAATTTTGGGGTCCGTGTGGGGAAGCGTTCGGCCCGAATCACCAGATCAAGACGGAATCGTAAATTTCGATCAATTCTGAGGCGACTGACGTGTGGCGTTTCCCGAATTTAACGCGGGGGACCGCACCACGTGGGTTTTTGAAAAGGTCAAATTAGGCATCTTATCCAGCGGCATATCTCCGGTATTTCAACCGCGCGTCTTCGACGGCTTAACCGAGAATGTCCGTCTGCACGTTGCGCATCCCAAAGTTTGTCCTCCGTCCTGGCGCGCCCCTCCAGGTGGTCGAACCCCCCCCCCCCCCCCGAAAATCGGGGAGGGGGGGGGGGTAGATTTTCGAGATTTTTGCGGAAACGGCCCGAAGGACGCGGCGGCGGCGGCGCAAAACAGGATTGTACATTTTCCTGGTGTAAAACCGAGAGCCCTAAACCTAACCCAACCTAACCGAAAACCGAGTTTTTGCGGAAACGGCCCGAAGGACGCGGCGGCGGCGGAGCAAAACGGGATTGTACATTTTTCTGGTGTAGAACCGAGAGCCCCGTTGAGTGGTGCCGTTTTCGCGACTCAAGTCCCCCTGATTCCAACGCACCAGACCGAGACCTAGAATCACGATTTTTTTACCATCGAGGCGCATTTTTCGTCAAATCTCGAAAATTCTTCCCGGACGCTTTAGCCGTTGCCGCGCCACATTTTTAGAGCCCTCGCTCGCGGTCCTGCGACGTCCCGTTCACCTGGTGCAAAAGAAAATGATACTTCTTTTTTGCGAATTTTGCACTTATTTGAAGGGTTTCAGGTGGCCGGCCAGATTCGTTCTCTTCAGAACACTTGCCCGCAGCCATTCCGACAAGAATTTTTAAACTGCGATAACTTTTTGAGAATCTGCGGCTGTTTAAAGAGGAGAATTCTCAAAAAATGAAAAAAACCAGAGGCGTTTTGCGGCGGTACATAGAACGTCCGAACCAATTGACGGATCTGCACCGGCCCGGTGCCGTTCGATCGGGTATAGAACCTATTAGTTTGTTTAGGAGTTTAATCCCGATTGCGACGAAGATGGCTTCGTGACGCCATAAAAACCACGTATTTTGGGAAACTCCCAAGGAACCGCCAACTTGAGCTCTGCGGGAACGGTTTTGCGCGATTCCCGCAGGGTCCTCGCTGGTTCCTCGCAAGTCCTCGCTCGCGGTCCTGCGCCGTCCCGTTCACCTGGTGCAAAAGAAAATGAAACTTTTTTTTTGCGAATTTTGCACTTATTTCAAGGGTTCCAGGTGGCCGGCCGGGTTCGTTCTCTTCAGAACACTTGCCCGCAGCCATTCCGGCAAGAATTTTTAAACTGCGATAACTTTTTGAGAATCTGCGGCAGTTTGAGGGAAATTCTAAAAAAATGAAAAAAACCAGAGGCGTTTTGCGGCGGTACATAGAACGTCGGAACCAATTGACGGATCGGCACCGGCCCGGTGCCGTTCGATCGGGTATAGAACCTATTAGTTTGTTTGGGAGTTTAATCCCGAGTGCGACGAAGATGGCGTCGTGACGCCATAAAAACCACGTATTTTGGAAAACTCCCAAGGAACCGCCAACTTGAGCTCTGCGGGAACGGTTTCGCGCGATTCTCGCAGGGAATCTAACGTTTCATCTTTTACTGCAAGCGGCATCGCGCTGCGCCGTTCGCAACCGTCCCGACGTCCGCCCAAAACTCGCCGTGTTGCAGGAAACAAGCGACGAGAGTTAAACGGCTATATTTTTGCAGCGCCTTGGTGAATGTTTTAGATTTTTCCGTGGATTGTAGAATTCGGCACCCATAATTGGACGGAATCGCGTCGCGACGCTCACTTATAAGTGAGCTCACTTATAAGTTGATAATCTGCACGGAGAAAAACTTGAATGTCGATTTGGGACACCTGGATGTCGCTTTTTGAAATTCTACGTGAGCCCCGCCGAGACGCGCATTTTGGAACCGGCGCCGCGTCGCTGCGACAGATCGAAACGTATCGGCCCAAACGGCGAAATTTTCGCCGGAAGGTCTGACCGCTGTCTGACCGCCGTTTCCGGGCGCAGCGACTCGAAACTGCGCGCGTCCGATTCGGGAAGGAGGCCCGCTTCTCTATTACATTTGAAGGTTCGCGATCCGAAACTGCCGAAGTCAGAAAATACCTCTTTTTTTTGCACGGTTTTTTGACGATTACCCCCTGACCGCGCGGCCGAATCCGACTTTTGCGACCCGGGGCGATACAGCACGCCGATATGCGTATTTCGGTACCACTCGCGGCTTCCTCGTGGAAACCGCATGAAACATCCGCAATCGTGGAAACGAAACCTGGCCCCACTAGTTAGATACAGATACATTAACCCTTAACCACCTGCCACACGTCTCAGGTGAGAAAATTACTGCTACTTTGGGTCTGAGAGATGACCCTGACGTATGTCAGGTGGTTAAGTGTTAAAATTAAAGTACAAAGATATGACTATTGGTTTGAGTTTCCTCATAAGAATCTATGGTAGATTGGTTTTCTTAATTAGAATTAGTCTTGCCACAATTCGGAAGGTGTTAATGTAATTATTAATGTAATTTATTTACCTTTCGGATTCATAATTGCAATCTTCTATTTCTTCCTCCTCGACACTTCTTTCTTCAGACATTTCGTCCTGGACTGGGGTAGGACTTTTGGACTTATTCTGCTTTTCTTGTTCGGCTTCCTCTTCTTCCTTTTCGATGGCTGTGAGGGATTCTGCGTCGGCTAAGTTGTCTACAGCGATAGCCAAGAAAACGTTTAGTAGAATATCTGAATGAAACGAGTCAAGGAGTTTTAGTAAACGTTTATGGATTTAGAGATAAGTTTATTGAAGGATACAGTTGCCGCAGATGAAGAGGATTATGAAATATATGCAGGCTAATATTCCGAAGGAAGCGACCCCTCCGTAAGCTCGTATGCCATCATACATAACGACGTTCCAATCTTCACCAGTCAATATCTATAAAAATGTATGTTAATATTTATGGAGAATATAAAATGAATATTCGACTTACTTGAAAGACAGTTAGTAAACTTTGCCAGAAACTATCAAAATTCCACCTCGGTTTATTTTTTGTGTCATTCAAATTAAATTTTCCGCCGAATACTTGCATTCCAAGTAAAGCAAATATGACGATGAACAAAAAGAGCAAAAGCAACAGAGAAGCGATCGATTGGATAGAATTTAACAGTGACGCCACTAAATTGGAGAGTGACCTCCAGTATCTAAAAACGTGATGTGTTATGATTGTTATTCCAATATTAGAATGGCGCACGTACTTTGTAACTTTGAATACTCTCAGCAATCGAACGCAGCGCAAAACGGAAACGCCAAGGGGCGGCATGATTTTGGATCGCGTCAAAACGGTCTCCGTAATACTGCCAATCACCACAAAACAATCGAAACGATTAAAAAGTGATACAAAATATCCCTAAAACAACACCGAGTTAAACATACAAGGGCTTTCATGTAAGGAAATCAATACCTGAAAACCTAAACTGTACATCTTCAATAACATTTCCAATGTAAAAAGTGCAATAAAAAACATGTTTGTATATTCTGAAAAAAAAAAAAAAATTAAAAAAAAAAAATTAATTTTACAATTTAATATTATTTATTATTATTAATATTAATATTATTTATTTATTATTATTAATAATAATATTATCATATTATTAATTTTAGAGTTTACCTTGAAAATCATCTAGCCAATAAGGTTGGTCGTAATGTTCAGTCGCTAATACAACGGTATTTAGGAAAACTAACACTATAATGAGCCAGTAGAAAGCTTGCGATTTCACTGCTTTTCTACAGCTCCTCCTCATCCTTCTGTTAATCCTTTCAAAATCCTTTTTCTTTATACTAAACCAAGACTCCTGCTGAATTTCACCTTCTTCGCCTAACTGGTCCGTGGAGTCTTTCTCGTTGATAACCTTAACTTTGGTGTCCTGTGTAATTTGATCCTCCCCTTCAGGCTCAATGTCTTCAGCCTGCGTAATCCAATCAAGGTAGCCGCGTAAATCTTCTTCGATTTGCTGTTTCTCTCGCAACTTATGAAAATCACCTCTCGCCTTCGCCTTTTCTCTCTCCTTTGAGAACTCTCTGTAATGGAATTGTGATTATAACGGGATTACCGGCAGGATTCACTTAACACGCACCCGCTCAAGACACCAAGAATTAGATTCATCACGAAAAATGCTCCAAATATCACCATAGATACGAAATACGACCATTGCCAAGGCCTACCCAACGCATCTTGAATCTAAAAACGGAAATATTTAAATTTATTTTGTTTATTCATTAATCTGTTAACAAAACTAATCTAATCCAAACAAATGTTATTTTTTGCATAAGTTATGAAAATAAAAGCTTTTTAATGGGAAATTTTTGTTTTAATTGCCGTCGTAAATTAATTTCAATTTTAAAATATGTAATTAGAATGGATACATTGAAAGCTGCAAATATAATGCGGCGGATAAAAACCATTAATAATTTTCTAGTGAACAGTAATCGATGTCATTGAAAATTTCAATGAGTTGTAAATGCGATGTTAAAGCTTTGTGATTTCTGTCGTAAATTAATTTGTTTTAAAATATTTAATTAGAATGGACAAATTGAAAGATTTGGTTGTGGTAATAATATAAAAACTGAGGTATTTAAATATTAATTTGCAGTTGCCGGGGAGCAGTGATCGAGGTTATTGAAAATGTCAATAAGCAGTAAAAGCAGTGTTAAACGATGTAGTAGTTTCTATTTGCAATTGAATATAAAATCAAGATTATTATTATAAAAATATTAAATTGAAAATCCTTACGGAACTGTCGGCAAGTGTTTAATTAATTGTTTGGTTTAAATAATGTGGATTTTAAAGCTTTGTGATTTCTGTCGTAAATTAATTTATTTTTTAAAATATTTAATTAGAATGGACAAATTGGAAAATTTGGTTGTGGTAATAATATAGAAACTGAGGTATTTCATAAATAATTTGCAGTTGCCGAGGAGCAGTGATCGAGGTTGTTGAAAATGTCAATGTAAATAATGAGCAGTAAAAGCGGGGTTAAACGATGTAGAAGTTTATATTTGCAATTAAATTTAAAATCAAGTTTATTATTATAAAAATATGTAAATGAAAATTTATACTGAACTGTCGGCAAGTGTTTAATTAATTGTTTGGTTTAAATAATTTGGATGTTAAAGCTTTGTGATTTCTGTCATAAATTAATTTATGTTTTAAAATATTTAATTAGAATGGACAAATTGCAAGATTTGATTGTGGTAATAATATAAAAACTGAGGTATTTCATTAATAATTTGCAGTTGCCGGGGAGCAGTGATCGAGGCTATTGAAAATGTCAATGTAAAAAATGAGCAGTAAAAGCAGCGTTAAATGATGTAGAAGTTTCTATTTGCAATTGAATATAAAATCAAGTTTATTATTATAAAAATATGTAATTGAAAATCTGTACTGAACTGTCGGCAAGTGTTTAATTAATTGTTTGGTTTAAATAATTTGGATGTTAAAGCTTCGCGATTTTTGTCGTAAATTAATTTATGTTTTAAAATATTTAATTAGAATGGACAAATTAAAAGATTTGGTTGTGGTAATAATATAAAAACTGAGGTATTTCATTAATAATTTGCAGTTGCCGGGGAGCAGTGATCGAGGTTATTGAAAATGTCAATGAGCAGTAAAAGCGGTGTTAAACGATGTAGTAGTTTCTATTTGCAATTGAATATAAATTCACGTTTATTATTATAAAAATATGAAATTGACAATCTATACGGAACTGTCGGCAAGTATTTAATTAATCCTTTGGTTTAAATAATATGGATGTTAAAGCTTTGTGATTTCTGTCGTAAATTAATTTAAGTTTTAAAATATTTAATTAGAATGGATAAATTGAAAGATTTGGTTGTGATAATGATATATAAACTGAGATATTTCATAAATAATTTGCAGTTGCCGGGGAGCAGTGATCGATGTTATTGAAAATGTCAATATAAATAATGAGCAGTAAAATAGTTGTTAAACGATGTAGTAGTTTCTAATTGCAATTGAATATAAAATAAAGTTTATTATTATAAATTATTATACTGAACTGTCGGCAAGCGTTTAATTAATTGTTTGGTTTAAATAATTTGGATGTTAAAGCTTTGTGATTTCTGTCGTAAATTAATTTATGTTTTAAAATATTTAATTAGAATGGATAAATTGAAAGATTTGGTTGTGGTAATAATATAAAAACTGAGGTATTTCAATAATATTTTGCAGTAGCCGGGGAGCAGTGATCGAGGTTGTTAAAAATGTCAATGTAAGTAATGAGCAGTAAAAGCGGCGTTAAACGATGTAGTAGTTTCTATTTGCAATTTAATATAAAATCAAGTTTATTATTATAAAAATATTGAATTGAAAATTTATACTGAACTGTCTGCAAGTGCTTAATTAATTGTTTGGTTAAAATAATTTGGATGTTAAACCTTTGTAATTTCTGTCGTAAATTAATTTATGTTTTAAAATATTTAATTAGAATGGACAAATTGAAAGATTTGGTTGTGGTAATAATATAAAAACTGAGGTATTTCATTAATAATTTGCAGTTGCCGGGGAGCAGTGATCGAGGATATTGAAAATGCCAATGTAAAAAATGAGCAGTAAAAGCGGTGTTAAACGACGTGGTAGTTTCTATTTGCAATTGAATATAAAATCAAGTTTATTATTATAAAAATATGTAATTGAATATCTATACAGAACTGTCGGCAAGTGTTTAAATAATTGTTTGGTTTAAATAATTTGTATGTTAAAGCTTTGTGATTTCTGTCGTAAATTAATTTATGTTTTAAAATATTTAATTAGAATCGATAAATTGAAAGCTCTAGTTGTGGTAATAATATTAAAACTGAGGTATTTCATTAATAATTTGCAGTTGCCGGGGAACAGTGATCGAGGTTATTGAAAATATCAATGCAAATAATGAGCAGTAAAAGCGGTGTTAAACGATGTATTAGTTTCTATTTGCAATTGAATATAAAATCAAGTTTATTATTATAAAAATATGAAATTGAAAATCTATGCTGAACTGTCGGCAAGTGTTTAATTAATTGTTTGGTTTAAGTAATGTAGATGTTAAAGCTTTGTGATTTCTGTCGTAAATTAATTTATGTTATAAAATATTTAATTAGAATGGACAAATTGAATGATTTGGTTGTGGTAATAATATAAAAACTGAGGTATTTCATTCATAATTAACAGTTACCGTGGAGCAGTGATCGAGGTTATTGAAAATGTCAATGAGCAGTAAAAGCGGTGTTAAACGATGTAGTAGTTTCTATTTGCAATTGAATATAAAATCAAGTTTATTATTAGAAAAATATGTAATTGAAAATCTATACGGAACTGTATATATATATATATATATATATATATATATATATATATATATATATATATATATATATATATATATATGTATATATATATATATATATTTATATATATATATATATATATACATATATATATTGATTCCTATGGCTCCAAGGAGGAGCAAAGGGCTTCCACGAAACATCTCCATCTTGTCCTGTTCGACGCCAAGCACTTGACCTCATTCCAGGACTTTCCATTTCTCCTGGCTTCGCTATCCACTGTGCGTTTCCAGGTAGAGCGAGGTCTACCTACCCTGCGTTGGCCTTGAGGGTTCCACTCTAATGCTTCCCTGGAGATATCTGAGCTGGGTTTCCTTAGCGTGTGGCCTATCCAACTCCATTTGCGCCTCTTGATCTCCTTGGCAATTGATTGTTGACCTGTTAACCTCCATAGAGTAACATTTGAGACAACCTCCGGCCAGCGTATGCCAAGAATGCGCCGCAGGCACTTGTTGACAAAGGTCTGAATCTTGGGAGTAACCGCTAGAGTGTCTTTCCAGGTTTCGCAGGCATAGAAAAGAACTGATTTGACGTTGCTGTTAAAGACCTTGATTTTACTTACTTAAAATACTTCTTTTGATGCATGGGTTATTCCAGAAATTATTCAATAGAGCAAATGCGTATCCTGCTTTACGAATTCGTATTTTGACATCCTCTGAAGCTTCTCCGTCTGGAGTAATCTGGCTACCCAGGTAGCAAAAGTTGACAGTATTATCGATTGGGATGTTATTTAAAGAGAGCGGGGTATTATTACGAGCATTGATACGAATTTCCTTGGTCTTAGAGATGTTTATTTTGAGGCCAGTGAACGCCGCGTTATAGTCCAGTAGGTTTAGTTTTTCCTGCATATCTTGGTAGGTGTGCGTGAGGAGACACAAATCATCAGCGTAATCCAGGTCTTCCAACCGGGAGTTCAGACGCCATCTGATGCCGCGGGGACGCTCGTTAACTGCAGTCATTATGTGGTCCATGACGATTATAAATAGGAGAGGCGATAATGCACAACCTTGTTTGACCCCCGAGGAGACAGCAAATTCGTCACTTAGTTTGCCTTTGTGTTTGATACGGCTAGAGCTGTTCGCGTACAATGCCCGGATGATGTTAACAATCTTTTGAGGGACGCCGTTCTGTGATAGGACTTTCCAGATGGCGTTGCGGCTAACAGAGTCGAAAGCTTTCTCGAAATCCACAAAAAGCATGTAAAGTGGAGAGCGCCATTCCACGGACTGCTCAATAATAATTCGGAGCGAGTTGATCTGGTCGATACATGATTTTCTAGGCCTAAAACCGGCTTGTTCGTTCATAATTGTAGGTTCGAGTGATTCTGTCAGTCGATGGAGGATTGTTAATGTGAGCACCTTACTGGCTCTGTTGAGAAGAGTAAGACCCCTATAGTTGTTGCAGATCTTTTTGTCTCCCTTTTTATGGAGTTTGACAATTACCCCTTCCCTCCACTATTTCGGAACGTATTCCGTTTCCCATATTTGCTTAATAATTGGGTATAATAATTTTGCTGATGTTTCAGCATCGGCTTTTAATATTTCTGCGGGTATACCATCTGAACCCGTTGCCTTTCCGTCCTTTAGCTTCAAAATTGCATTTTTAATATACTTGATGTTTGGAGGATTGGTATTCATTCTTAGAATGGGAGGGACGGAGTTTTCATCAGTGATGGAGTTGTCAGGCGATGGGTTATTTAGGACTTCTTGGAAGTGCTCCTTTCACCGTATTAGTTGTGCTTCGTCCGTAACTAGTAATTCTCCGCTTTTGCTTTTGATGGGCGTGTCACCCAAAATTGATTTATTGGCTAGGCGCCTGGTGATCTGGTAAAGAGCACGCATATTGTGACATTCAGTGGCTGTTTGGGCTTGTTCGGCAAGGCCTTGAGCCCATGCCCTCTTGTCTTTTCTGGCACTGTTCTTTACCATCCTGTCGTGTGTGTACATTAGATGACCTAATTGTTGTTTTTCCTCGGTTGTTTTTGCTTTATTTAACCTGGCTTTGGTTTCTTTCCTAGCTTTAATGGCGTCCCATGAAGTTGCAGATAGCCAGGACTTTCGTTGGTTTTTGGACATATATCCCAGGGAGTCTTCACCAGCCTTTATATATAATTCTTTGACTCTGTTCCATTTCATATCTAAGTTGTCTTCCTCGTGATGCAACGAGTTTAGGTAGCCACTTCTCAGGGACTCTATAAAACGTGATTTAGCAGAAAGATTGGCCAGATTGCCTAAATTGAACTTTTTGGGGGCATTTTGGAGTTTGCTATGAGTTGAGGCAACTTTCATGCGCACTCTCGCAATTACCAGGTGGTGGTGGCTATAAATGTCTGCTCCTCGTCGGGTTCTAACATCCAGCAGGGATCCTCGCCAGGTTTTACTAAAGGCAATGTGATAAATTTGATTTTGAGTGAGCCCATCGGGGGAAACCCAGGTTGCTTTATGGCAGTTCTTATGATGGAACAGTGACCCACCCACAATCAGATTGAAGGATCTGCACGTCTCCATAAATCGTTCGCCATTGTCATTAATCACTCCCAGGGCATGCTTACCCTTGATGTCTTCGTATCCCGTGTTGTCAGATCCGATCTTGGCATTGAGATCGCCAGTGATTATAGTCACATCGCCTTTTGGAATGCCCCGTATGGTCTATGTAGTTGTCCATAGAATGCGTCTTTATCTGCCTCATCCGCTGCTTCAGTTGGAGCGTAGCATTGTATCAGGGAGACGTTTCTGACCTGGGTTTTCAGACGAATAGAGATTAGCCTATCTGAGATGGGGTTCCAGGTGAGTATGCTTCTTCTTGTTTGTTTATTTAGTAGTATTCCAACCCCACTAGAGCGAGCCTCACCCGCCGGCTTGCCAGAGTATATAAAAGTACAGCCGTCCGGTAAAGTATGCTCCCCACTGTCCGAAGAGCGTACCTCGCGTAAATCCAGAATGCTAATGTTATAAGGAATGATACGGAACTGTGCAAGTGTTTAATTAATTGTTTGGTTTAAATAATGTATATGTTAAAGCTTTGTGATTTCTGTCGAAAATTAATTTATGTTTTAAAATATTTAATTAGAATGGACAAATTGCAAAATTTGGTTGTGGTAATAATATAAAAACTGAGGTATTTCATTAATAATTTGCAGTTTCCAGGGAGCAGTGATCGAGGTTATTGAAAATATCAATGAGCAGTAAAAGCGGTGTTAAACTATGTAGTAGTTTCTATTTGCAATTGAATATAAAATCAAGTTTATTATTATGAAAATATGTAATTGAAAATCTATACGGAACAGTCGGCAAGTGTTTAATTAATCGTTTGGTTTAAATAATGTGGATGTTAAAGCTTTGTGATTTCTGTCGTAAATTAATTTATGTTTTAAAATATTTAATTGGAATGGATAAATTGAAAGCTCTGGTTGTGGTAATAATATAAAAACTGAGGTATTTCATTAATAATTTGCAGTTGCCGGGGAGCAGTGATTGAGGTTATTAAAAATTTCAATGTAAATAATGAGCAGTAAAAGCGGTGTTAAACGATGTATTAGTTTCTATTTGCAATTGAATATAAAATCAAGTTTATTATTATAAAAATATGAAATTGAAAATCTATACGGAACTGTCGGCAAGTGTTTAATTAATCGTTTGGTTTAAATAATGTGGATGTTAAAGCTTTGTGATTTCTGTCGTAAATTAATTTATGTTTTAAAATATTTCATTAGAATCGATAAATTGTAAGCTCTAGTTGTGGTAATAATATCAAAACTGAGGTATTTCATTAATAATTTGCAGTTGCCGGGGAGCAGTGATTGAGGTTATTAAAAATTTCAATGTAAATAATGAGCAGTAAAAGCGGTGTTAAACGATGTATTAGTTTCTATTTGCAATTGAATATAAAATCAAGTTTATTATTATAAAAATATGTAATTGAAAATCTATACTGAACTGTCGGCAAGTGTTTAATTAATTGTTTGGTTTAAATAATGTAGATGTTAAAGCTTTGTGATTTCTGTCGTAAATTAATTTATGTTTTAAAATATTTCATTAGAATCGATAAATTGTAAGCTCTAGTTGTGGTAATAATATCAAAACTGAAGTATTTAATTAATAATTAGCAGTTGCCGGGGAGCAGTGATCGAGTTTATTGAAAATGTCAATGTAAATAATGAGCAGTAAATGCGGTGTTAAACGATATAGTAGTTTCTATTTGTAATTGAATATAAAATCAAGTTTATTATTATAAAAATATGTAATTGAATATCTATACAGAACTGTCGGCAAGTGTTTAATTAATTGTTTGGTTTAAATAATTTGGATGTTAAAGCTTTGTGATTTCTGTCGTAAATTAATTTATGTTTTAAAATATTTCATTAGAATCGATAAATTGTAAGCTCTAGTTGTGGTAATAATATCAAAACTGAGGTATTTCATTAATAATTTGCAGTTGCCGGGGAGCAGTGATTGAGGTTATTAAAAATTTCAATGTAAATAATGAGCAGTAAAAGCGGTGTTAAACGATGTATTAGTTTCTATTTGCAATTGAATATAAAATCAAGTTTATTATTATAAAAATATGTAATTGAAAATCTATACTGAACTGTCGGCAAGTGTTTAATTAATTGTTTGGTTTAAATAATGTAGATGTTAAAGCTTTGTGATTTCTGTCGTAAATTAATTTATGTTTTAAAATATTTCATTAGAATCGATAAATTGTAAGCTCTAGTTGTGGTAATAATATCAAAACTGAAGTATTTAATTAATAATTAGCAGTTGCCGGGGAGCAGTGATCGAGTTTATTGAAAATGTCAATGTAAATAATGAGCAGTAAATGCGGTGTTAAACGATATAGTAGTTTCTATTTGTAATTGAATATAAAATCAAGTTTATTATTATAAAAATATGTAATTGAATATCTATACAGAACTGTCGGCAAGTGTTTAATTAATTGTTTGGTTTAAATAATTTGGATGTTAAAGCTTTGTGATTTCTGTCGTAAATTAATTTATGTTTTAAAATATTTCATTAGAATCGATAAATTGTAAGCTCTAGTTGTGGTAATAATATCAAAACTGAGGTATTTCATTAATAATTTGCAGTTGCCGGGGAGCAGTGATTGAGGTTATTAAAAATTTCAATGTAAATAATGAGCAGTAAAAGCGGTGTTAAACGATGTATTAGTTTCTATTTGCAATTGAATATAAAATCAAGTTTATTATTATAAAAATATGTAATTGAAAATCTATACTGAACTGTCGGCAAGTGTTTAATTAATTGTTTGGTTTAAATAATGTAGATGTTAAAGCTTTGTGATTTCTGTCGTAAATTAATTTATGTTTTAAAATATTTAACTAGAATGGATAAATTGAAAGCTCTAGTTGTGGTAATAATATCAAAACTGAGGTATTTCATTAATAATTTGCAGTTGCCGTGGAGCAGTGATCGAGGTTATTGAAAATGTCAATGTAAATAATGAGCAGTAAAAGCGGTGTTAAACGATGTAGTAGTTTCTATTTGCAATTGAATATAAAATCTAGTTTATTATTATAAATTATTATTTTTTGTATTATTGTTTAAATAATTAAAAATGTCAACTCACGTTATAAAGCACATCGGTCCAGCCTTCTAAAGTAATGCATTGAAAAACAGTCAACATAGATAATCCAAAATTATCGAAGTTGGTAATTCCAAAATTTGGCCCCTCCCATCCGTCTCGACATACCATATCTGGGTCTAAATCAGAACAATTAAATCCCATAAGACCGCATGGATGGGGATCATCCATTATTTCTTCTGTTAATAACAAAAAAAAAATTATTTTTTTAAAACTTTTGTTGGTTTATTCGACTTACTTGTTAGATTGTGATAACAAGTTTTGTGCATTTTTCCTGAGAATAATTCTAACCCAATAATGGCATAAATAATAATGACAAACAATACTAACAGAGCAATGTGTAATAAAGGCACCATGGCACGAAGAATCGAATTCAATACGACTTGTAGACCTAAATAGAGATCGAATTAAATTGAGTTGGACGTTAACGCTATCATTTTACATACTGGGAACACCTGAAACGAGTCTTAAAGGTCGAAGGACTCGGAAAGCTCTCAAAGCTTTCACATCGAAGCTGTCCTTTATGAGATGTTGTAACACTGTGCTGATCATTCTGAAAGAGGATTTTAAATGGAATATAATGTGTTTGCTTCTCGAAATAGATTTCTGGATTGAAGGAAACGTACCCTATAACTACAATTGTAAAATCTAACAAGTTCCATCCATTCCTCAGATAAGCACCAGGATGCATCATAAAACCATATGCTATAATTTTCATAACGCATTCAACCGTGAAAATGACTAAAAATACGTATTCAATTTTCTCCAAAATTGTGTTTGTAGAGTTCGAGTCGCCACAAGGAAAAGGTGTGTAGACAGCCAAGGCAACACAGTTTGCGAAAATCGTCAATAAAATTAAATATTCAAACGGTCTATTTGTTCGGTTAAGGAAAAAATAAACATAAAATAATGTTGTGCAAATGCACGTTTTGCATAAAATTTAAAAAGAAAAATGTTTTAAAGCACCGCAGCGAATGTTTTACATTTATATTAAAATTTCACTATTTGTCTTATTTTCCCGCTGAATATATCTCAAGTTGAATTTCCCGACAATAAAGGAAATCTCGGTCGCGAGAAAGTCAAGAGTGCAACACAAAAGCGACGAAGTTCATTTTAATTTAGGACGACTCGCCCTCGAATGTGCTCGAAAAACAAATGGAACCGAAATCATATACTATATTATTAATAAGCTGTGAAAGGATACTTCCACTCGACGACGTCAATGCAGAGTTTCCTAACGGGGTTCTTGAGGTATAAGAAAAACAGGGCGCGTTGCGGCCGGTCCGGGGGCGGTTTCCCGCCGCGGCGCACAGGCCGCTTGGGGGCAGTCGGCGTGCGGGCCCCCGTTTGTCCCGGGCTCGTCACACCCGCCCCCACAGTGCTCATCGCGGTCGCTGTCGCACTAAGCGGCCCTTGCCATGCGCACCCCGCGTATGCCGGTTGCACAGAGAACAGGCGGTTGTTGGCCTGCTCTTGAAGTTCATACTGCAACCCTGCAACAAACAATAAATCACAATTTGCATTTGTCGCATGGCAACACCACAAACATCAAACACATTCCATCGACGTACACATCATTTTACAACCCTCATATTTTAAAACAACAGCACTAAATCATTTTACATAAATTAACTAAAACATTTCAATCATTTGCGCCCTTTTCATACAAAACTTTCATACACTACAATTTTAACCCTTTTATAAAAAAAACGCAATATTGTTACATATTAATATGTAATAACACAATTTAATAATATTATGAAATTTACATATTAACCCCTTGACATACGAATAAAATGCGCGTTTACATGTCCATTTACATGTGATCTTATCACATATACATGACGTCTTAAAGACGTCATTGTATGTCAAGGGGTTAATATGTAAATATAATAATATTATTAAATATATAATAGTTTTTATTTTCGTAAACGTCTTAAGATCATCAGTGCAGCTTTGCTCTTATGAAAAAACCGGCCAAGTGCGAGTTGTGACTCGCGCACCGAGGGTTCCATACAAACTTGTAAGTATGGTATCTTTAGGAGGACCTAACTGTATGCAACCCGTATGCTTCTGGTGCCTGACAATTCCACGCAAGACATTAGTGTATTTTCATAAGTTTTTAATAGTAAATTCGTATTTTTCTTGTAATTAAACTACATATTTACGGTTTTTAGATTTTTCCCTTTACATGTGCTGTAAGACACCGCTTCTTGCCAAATTTCATGATTCTAGGTCAACGGGAAGTACCCTATAAGTTTTGATTCCCTTGTGAAATCGCAAAATATGCGGTACATAAACGGTCATATCTTTTGATTGCGTTGACTTACAAGTTTGATTTTTGCACAGCTGAAAGAGACCCCAGACACGAGTATTTGATACAAATTTCAACTTATTTCATTTACGCGTTCCTGAGAAAAATGGTCTTGACAGACAGACAAACGGGCGGACGGACATACGGACATACAGACAGACAGACAGACGCACAACAAAGTGATCCTATAAGGGTTCCGTTTTCGGTACGGAACCCTAATTATAAAATGGGAAATAGATTTGCTTTTATGAAACTAATGCACGTGTTTTCCATTTTATATTTTATAAGAGCAAAGCTGCACTGATGAGAGATAGATTTCGAAACGCGTCCGCAGTTGGCTATTCAAATACGCAATATTGTTACATATTAATATGTAATAACACAATTTAATAATATAATGAAATTTACATATTAATAATGTTATTAAATATAAAATAGTTTTCCTTCTCTTAAACATCTTAAAAACATCAGTGCACTTTTGCTCTTATGAATTATAAAATGGAAAAACAGATTTGCTCTTAAGAAACTAATGCACGTGACTTCCATTTATTAATTCATAAGAGCAAAGCTGCACTGATGAGAGATAGATCTCGAAACGCGTCTGCAGTTGGCTATTCAAATACGCAATATTGTTACGTATTAATATGTAATAACACAATTTAATAATATTATCAAATTTACATATTATTAATGTTATTAAATATATAATAGTTTTCCTTTTCTTAAACGTCTTAAGATCATCAGTGCAGCTTTGCTCTTATGAATTATAAAATGGGAAACAGATTAGCTCTTATGAAACTAATGCACGTGTCTTTCATTTTATAATTCATAAGAGCAAAGCTGCACTGATGAGAAATAGATCTCGAAACGCGTCTGCAGTTAACTATTCAAATACGCAATATTGTTACGTATTAATATGTAATAACACAATTTAATAATATTATCAAATTTACATATTATTAATTTTATTAAATATATAATAGTTTTCCTTTTCTTAAACGTCTTAAGATCATCAGTGCAGCTTTGCTCTTATGAATTATAAAATGGGAAACAGATTTGCTCTTATGAAACTATTGCACGTGTCTTCAATTTTATAATTCATAAGAGTAAAGCTGCACTGATGAGACATAGATCTCGAAACGCGTCTGCAGTTGGCTATTCAAATACGCAATATTGTTACATATTAATATGTAATAACACAATTTATTAATATTTTGAAATTTACATATTAATAATGTTATTAAAGATATAATAGTTTTGCGTTTCTTAAACGTCTTAAGATCATCGGTGCAGTTTTGCTCTTATGAATTATAAAATGGGAAACAGATTTGCTCTTATGAAACTAATGCACGTGTTTTCCATTTTATAATTCAAAAGAGCAAAGCTGCACTGATGAGAGATATATCTCAAAACGCGTCTACAGTTGGCTATTCAAATAAGCAATATTGTTACATATTAATATGTAATAACACAATCTAATAACATTATGAAAATTACATATTAATAATGTTATTAAATATATAATAGTTTTCCTTTTCTTAAACGTCTTAAGATCATCAGTGCAGCTTTGCTTTTATGAATTATAAAATGGGAAACAGATTTGGTCTTATGAAACTAATGCACGTGTTTTTTATTTTATAATTCATAAGAGCAAAGCTGCACTGATGACAGATAGATCTCGAAACGCGTCTTCAGTTAGCTATTCAAATAAGCAATATTGTTACATATTAATACGTAATAACACAATTTAATAATATTATGAAATTTACATATTAATAATATTATTAAATATATAATAGTTCTCCTTTTCTTAAACGTCTTAAGATCATCAGTGCAGCTTTGCTCTTATGAATTATGAAATGAGACACAGATTCGCTCTTACAAAACTAATGCACGTGTTTTCCATTTTATAATTCATAAGAGCAAAGCTGCACTGATAAGAGATAGATCTCAAAACGCGTCTGCAGTTGGTTATTCAAATACGCAATATTGTTACATATTAATACGTAATAACACAATTTAATAATATTATGAAATATACATATTAATATAATAATATTATTAAATATATAATAGTTTTCCTTTTCTCAAACGTCTTAAGAACATCAGTGCAGCTTTGCTCTTATGAATTATAAAATAGAAAGCTTTTTGTTATCTATTAGATTTGCTATTATTAAATTGATGTAAGTGTTTTCCATATTATAATTCATAAGAGCAAAGCTGCACTGTTGAAAAATAGATCTCGAAACGCGTCTGCAGATGGCTATTCACTTTGGGGCAAAGAGAAAGAGCTGATCTAAAAAACAATGTTATTTATCTAGTGTCTTGTTTTAGTCTCACGGAAGTTAACTGACAAGGGGGCCCTGTCAACTCGTCATCACCGATTTGGCCCAAATTTACAGTATATGTAGGGCTTGACTATAAATGAAAGTGACGCAAGCGGGAGGGCCAGATGGCCATTTTTACGCCGACCGGTAAGTTACGGTCACAAATGCTAACATAGCGGGCTTATAAGTTGTCCGTAGTTTACCGGTCTGCATACAAATGGCCATCTGGCCCTCCCGCTTGAGCCACTTTCATTTATAGTCAAGCCCTACATATACTGTACATTTGGGCCAAATCGGTGATGACGAGTTGACAGGGCCCCCTTGTGAGTCCTAGTGAATAACACAAATATCTGTTGTCTATCAACATGAGATTTGCTTTATAGTCTTAAAAAGAATATTATAGAGATACGGAAAGGTTGAATATATTTATATATTCAAGCTGTGTTCCGTTGTAATAAGTTGGAATTATAATATTATTATTAAATATACAATATTTTCCATTAAATTGAAAGGAGATTTGACCTCCCAAGTTTCGTCCAAGATTGACAAACAGTTTTGTTTGTACACATTCCGTATAAAAATGAATTGGGGGGGGGGGGGGCACGCCCCCCCAAAATGCATTTTTCTATATTGGATAATGGCATCGAATGCCTTATCTAATCTCCTAGTTTTGAGAGATTACGAAATATTATGGAGTTACGGAAAGGTTGAATATATTTATATATATTCAAGCTGTGTTTCGCTGTAATAAGTTGGAATAATAATATTATTATTAAATATAAAATATTTTCCATTAAATTGAAAGGAGATTTGACCTCCCAAGATTTGACCACGATTGGCAAATAGTTTTGTTTGAATGAATTGTATGAATTGGGGGGGTCTAGACCCCCCCCCCCATTTCCAAACGCATTTTTCTATATTTTATAATGGCATCGAATGCCTTATCTAATCGGCTAGTTGTGAGAGATTATTTTGTTGTTATTGAATTATTGTTACCCACAAAGTAAGAATAATTTAATATCCACATCATTCCATCATTCATTTATTTTAAGTTTTAAAATGTTTAATCAAACTTTACGGAATATCTTTTGAACGGAATGTGGGCAAACATGGGCGTAGCTAGGGTTTAGTTTAGTGGGGGGGTTTAGAAAATATTTCGGGGGGGTTTTGCAGAAATGCACCAATTTACATTCTAAATCTGACGCACAAGGGTTTTCACATCTACCAAGCTCTCTTGAAGATAGTCGTCTTTACTCGTCCCTCCTGATTTCAATATAATATTTATGTCATATTTTGCATATTTCAAAGGAGGTTTGAACCCCAATCCTCCCCCGGCTACGCCCATATGGGCAAACAAAACGATTCGTGGTCAAATCTTGGTCAATTTTATTTTATTTTTTGGGTTTGCAGCATAACCGCACGCATATGAGTGCCGTTACAGACGCAAAATAGAAAAATACATGATTGTGTGTGAAGGATGCCATTATTATAATCGTGTGTAAAAGTATCCAAAGTATTGTAAGTTTTTAATCTTCAAGTGTTTTTGTTTATGTTTGTTTGTTTTTTATGTTTTTTTTTTAAGTTTTTATGTTTGATGTGTAATATTTATTTTGAACAAAAATATTTGCTTTAGGGTTTTTTGAATTAAATAACTGCAACCCGTTAATATCAGCCAATTAAGAATTCAAAGAAAACAATTTCTGTCTTAATTTTCTTGCAGGACATTTTTATTTTCTTGAAAACAAAACTTGCGCAATGCGGGAAACATAAGTTTTCGGTTTCAGTTTCTGATTAGATTTTTTTAATTATTTACAAAGAAGGTGAAATTATTATTTTATTAGCAAAATGTCGGACACCAACCGATCGGCACACATATAACGTTGATAAAAAGTTGTAGATTACATAACAACTAGTGTAAAGCCCATGGCGCGCTTTACACCAGTTGTTATGTAATCTACAACTTTTTATTTCTTGGTTTCCTCGTGAAGAAGGTTATGAACAATTTATTAAGACGTATACCATCATAAAACGTTGATAAAAAGTTGTAGATTACATAACAACTAGTGTAAAGCGCGCCATGGGCTTTACAATAGTTGTTATGTAATCTACAACTTTTCATCAACGTTATATGATGATATACGTCTTAATAAATTGTTCATCAACTTCTTCACGAGGAAACCAAGAAATAAAAAGTTGTAGATTACATAACAACTAGTGTAAATCGCGCCATGGGCTTTACACTAGTTGTTATGTAATCTACAACTTTTTATCAACGTTATATGTGTGCCGGTCGGTTGGTGTCCGACATTTTACTAATAAAATAATATTTTTTTAAACACCGCAATTAAATTGTCCATGAGGCTACCATGGCTCGCTTTACACCAGTTGTTATGTAATCTACAACTTTTTGTCAACGTTATATGATGTTATAATATTCAAACGTTTTTATTAACTCGCCTTCTTCTCAGTCTGCTTTTTTTCTCCGGATTTTTACAGAATTGAAACTATAAACAGCTCAAAATTTGATGACAATGCAATATTTTAATACTTTAGTTTGACTAATTAAGTATTTTTGATTAATTTATACTCCTTAGCAATGGCGCAATGCAGGCAACCCAATGTGCAAACAACACTAAGCTTAGCTAATCGAAAACAAAATCGATTATAGGATATGTAAAGACGTTATGTGATACGATTAGGGAATATAAATAAAAGCGTGGAGCACTAAAATGTGTTAACGTAATCTTCGTGAGCGCTCCACGCTTTTCTATAGTCACTAATGTTAATACAGGAAAAAATATTCTCACTATTTTAGTGCATTTTAATAATAATGTGATTTTTAAAAATATTTCTTAAAATTGCTTCTATTTCAGAATATGCAGAAAAAAGTCGACGTTTCGATTTATTAATAAAATCTTTTCCAAGACCTATAGAATTGTTACAGAAATTACAAAAAACAAAGTAACAGATTTTTTTTAATTACTTACAAAGAAGGTGATTTGCAGATGATTGACAGAAAAGGTGCCATGGTAGCCTCATGAACAATTTAATTACGGTGTTTAAAAAAATATTATTTTATTAGCAAAATGTCGGACACCAACCGATCGGCACAGCACGAGGAAACCAACAAAGATGTGCCGATCGGTTGGTGTCCGACATTTTGCTAATAAAATAATAATTTTTTAAACACTGTAATTAAATTGTTCATGAGGCTACCATGGCACGCGTTACACCAGTTGTTATGTAATCTACAACTTTTTGTCAACGTTATATGATGTTATACGTCTTAATAAATTGTTCATCACCTTCTTCACGAGGAAACCAACAAAGATGTGCCGCTCGGTTGGTGTCCGACATTTTGATAATAAAATAATAACTTCACCTTCTTTGTAAGTAATTAAAAAAACTTTTAATTTGTTTTTTTGTAATTTATATAACAATTTTGTAGGTAACCCACCGTGGGGTTACATAGACCTTGCAGGTGGGGCTACATGGACCTCACACTCTCATGTGTGAAAAACCGGAAGAGGGAAACCGGAAACGGAAGTAGGATGCGGAAGTCGGAACCTGAAGTGTCAAGGTCAATAGAATAAAAGGAACCATCTTCGATATAATCTAGGTTAACCTAAAAAGATTCAATTAATAAATCGAAACGTCGACTTAAGAAGAATTTGAGTTTGGTTTTGTTGATCGTATTATCAGAATTCTACCGTTTGTGTAGTAAAAAATACAAATCTTTTACTCTTTTTTCTCGCCTGCGCCGAATTTTGAATTTTCCCACGCACAGTGCACGAACCGAAAATGGAACGTCCGGTTGTGGGAAAGCGGAAATGGGAGACAGAATATTGTAAACCGGAAACGGAAGTAGAAACCGGAAACGGAAGTCGAAACCAAACCTCACGCCCAGCGTGGGACATAGACTTCACACGTGGGACTACATAGACCTCACACCCAGCGTGGGATTACATAGACCTCGCAGATGGGGCTACATAGACCTCACACTCTCATGTGTGAAAAACCGGAAGTGAAACCTGGAAACGGAAGTAGAAACCGGAAGTCTGAACCTGAAGTGTCAAGATCAATAGAGTTGGAGGGCCTAGAAGCAACCATCTTCGATGAAATCTAGGTTAACCTAAATTTAATCTATAATAGATTATGGTTAGGTTGCCATAGTAACAACAAACAGAAATCGTTTAATGTTGTAAACCGAAAACGGAAGTAGAAACCGGAAACGAAAATCGAAACCAGACCTCACACACAGCGTGAGGTTACATAGACCTCACACGTGGGACTACATAGACCTCACCCCCAGCATGGGGTTACATAGACCTCGCAGATGGGGCTACATGGATCTCACACTCTCATGTGTGAAAAACCGGAAGTGGGAAACCGGAAACGGAAGCAGGAACCGGAAGTACGAACCTGAAGTGCCAAGGTCAATAGAGGTGGAGGGCCTAGAAGCAACCATCTTCGATGTAATCTAGGTTAACCTAAATTTAATCTAGAATAAATTATGGTTAGGTTGCCATAGTAACTACAAATAGAAATCGTTTAATGTTGTAAACCGAAAACGGAAGTAGAAACCGGAAACGAAAATCGAAACCAGACCTCACACCCAGCGTGGGTTTACATAGACCTCACACGTGGGACTACATATACCTCACACCCAGCGTGGGGTTACATAGACCTCGCAGGTGAGGCTACATGGACCTCACACTCTCATGTGTGAAAAACCGGAAGAGGGAAACCGGAAACGGAAGTAGGAACCCAAAGTCGGAACCTGAAGTGTCAAGGTCAATAGAGGTGGAGGGCCTAGAAGCAACCATCTTCGATGTAATCTAGGTTAACCTAAATTTAATCTAGAATAGATTATGGTTAGGTTGCCATAGTAACAAGAAACAGAAATCGTTTAATGTTGTAAACCAAAAAAGGAAGTAGAAACCGGAAACGAAAATCGAAACCAGACCTCACACCCAGCGTGAGGTTACATAGACCTCACACGTGGGACTACATAGACCTCACACCCAGCGTGGGGTTACATAGACCTCGAAGGACGGCCTCACACTCTCATGTGTGAAAAACAGGAAGTGAAAAACTGGAAACGTAAGTAGGAACCGAAAGTCTGAACCTGAAGTGTCAAGGTCAATAGTGTTGGAGGGCCTAGAAGCAACCATCTTCGGTGTAATCTAGGTTAACCTAAATTTAATCTAGAATAGATTATGGTTAGGTTGCCATAGTAACAACAAACAGAAATCGTTTAATGTTGTAAACCGAAAACGGAAGTAGAAACCGGAAACGAAAATCGAAACTAGACCTCATACCCAGCGTGAGGTTACATAGACCTCACACGTGGGACTACATAGACCTCACACCCAGCGTGGGGTTACATAGACCTGTGAAAAACAGGAAGTGAAAAACTGGAAACGTAAGTAGGAACCGAAAGTCTGAACCTGAAGTGTCAAGGTCAATAGTGTTGGAGGGCCTAGAAGCAACCATCTTCGGTGTAATCTAGGTTAACCTAAATTTAATCTAGAATAGATTATGGTTAGGTTGCCATATTAACAACAAACAGAAATCATTTAATGTTGTAAACCGAAAATGGAAGTAGAAACCGGAAACGAAAATCGAAACCAGACCTCACACCCAGCGTGAGGTTACATAGACCTCACACGTGGGACTACATAGACCTCACACCCAGCGTGGGGTTACATAGACCTGTGAAAAACAGGAAGTGAAAAACTGGAAACGTAAGTAGGAACCGAAAGTCTGAACCTGAAGTGTCAAGGTCAATAGTGTTGGAGGGCCTAGAAGCAACCATCTTCGGTGTAATCTAGGTTAACCTAAATTTAATCTAGAATAGATTATGGTTAGGTTGCCATATTAACAACAAACAGAAATCATTTAATGTTGTAAACCGAAAATGGAAGTAGAAACCGGAAACGAAAATCGAAACCAGACCTCACACCCAGCGTGAGGTTACATAGACCTCACACGTGGGACTACATAGACCTCACACCCAGCGTGGGGTTACATAGACCTCGCAGGTGGGGCTGCATGTACCTCACACTCTCATGTGTGAAAAACCGAAAGTGGGAAAACGGAAACGGAAGTAGGAACCGGAAGTCGGAACCTGAAGTGTCAAGGTCAATAGAGGTGGAGGGCCTAAAAAGAACCATCTTCGATGTAATCTAGGTTAACCTAAATTTAATCTATAATAGATTATGGTTAGGTTGCCATAGTAACAACAAACAGAAATCGTTTAATGTTGTAAACCGAAAACGGAAGTAGAAACCGGAAACGAAAATCGAAACTAGACCTCATACCCAGCGTCGGGTTACATAGACCTCACACGTGGGACTACATAGATTTCACACCCAGCATGGGGTTACATAGACCTCGCAGGTGGGGCCACATAGACCTCACACTCTAATGTGTGAAAAACCGGAAGAGGGAAACCGGAAACGGAAGTAGGATGCGGAAGTCGGAACCTGAAGTGTCAAGGTCAATAGAATAAAAGGAACCATCTTCGATGTAATCTAGGTTAACCTAAATTTAATCTAGATTAGATTATGATTAGGTTAACATAGTAACAACAATAACAGAAATCGTTTAATAATTAAATTCAATTTGATTTACATTGGACTTTTACGCAAGATTTTGATACTTTTATGCACGATTATAATAATGTCATCCTTCACATACAATAATTTATTTATTAATGTGTTCATTTTGGTGTGTGTGAGTAGATAAAATTATTTTGTAATATTTCAAAAATTATTTTTAGAAAATTTTGTAGACGAAACGAAAAAGGTTTTTAAACGAAAATTATAAAATTACAATTTCAAATTTAAATCTTATTAAGAGAATAAATAAGAATAAGAAATAATAATCTAACCTAACCTAACCTAACATTTCAAAAATGATTTGTAGAAAATTTTGTGAAAGAAACGAAAAGGTTATTGAACGAAAATTATAAAATTACAATTTCAAATTTAAATCTTTGTAAAGAAAATAAAAAAGTAAAATACGTTTCGACAATGGTCCAAGCATTATACTGGTGGGATATTTTTTGAACCACCGCGAAATATTGCAATAACTACGTGCACATACAAAATTTCTGTGCAACATTTTTTATTTTCTCAAAATTTGTGCCTCAAAGGATTAACAAGAAATCTATTAATCCTTTGAGGCACAGATTTTAGAAAATAAAAAGATTATGTTGCACATAAATTTTGTATGTGCACGTAGTTATTGCAATATTTCGCGGTGGTTCGGAAAATTGTTGGTTGGGGAGAAATGCGGATAAACTATAGCTTGATAAATAAATTTAAATTATTATTTTGAAACAAAATGGTGCCGTCACGCTTGAAAACCTCTTATGCTAACGTTAATTACTAAATTTAATCTTAATTTAAAATACTCTAAATACCAATTTTGTCGGACACCAACCGATCGGTTGGTGTCCGACATTTTGCTAATAAAATAATAAATTTTTAAACTTCACACCAGTTGTTATGTAATCTACAACTTTTTGTCAACCTTATATGATGTTATACGTCTTAATAAATTGTTCATCAACTTCATCACGAGGAAACCAACAAAAATGTGCCGATCGGCTAGTGTCCGACATTTTGCCAATAAAATAATAATTTCACCTTCTTTGCTAATTATTTTTTTTACAAATAATTTTTTACAAAATAATTTTTTTTTTGTAATTTCTTAAAAGTCTTAAAAAAGATTTAATTAATAAATCGAAACGTCGACTTAAGAAGAATTTGAGTTTATTTTTGTTGATCGTATTACCCGAATTCTAACGTTCGTGTAGTAAAAAATACAAATCTTTTACTCTCTATTTTACTCTATATATATATATATATATATATATATATATATATATATATATATATATATATATATATATATATATATATATTTGTTGGCTAATTATGTTTAGTTGATGCTGCGTTTAATTAATTCGAAGCGGAAGAGAGTGAGTGAAAATATGAGGCTAGCAGAGAACGGATTTTCCGGAACGTGTTTGAGATATAAAACCGGTGCTTAGCGTTTTTAATTTTTCCGCAAAAACATCGCACTATTACCCTCTACCCTTTCAGCAGCAGCTTTTTGCCACATGATATTTTTTTACCCCCGTGACATCCTAATTATACTTTGTTCCAAAACGTAGCCAGACAGATGAACACACGTTTTTTTCCCACAAAACAAAAATTCTTTTAAATTGCTCGCAACTACGTAAGAATGTTTCATCAGGGCCTCTAATAAAATATCAAATGAAACTGCAATATGTTTACGACAAGGATGGGAAATTATAATGAAACATTTTTAGTAATAAAATTCGCAATTTGTCGTCTTTTCACCGGGAATTTCCAATTTTCAATACGCTGCACACTGGGACGGATTACGAATTTACGGCGACAAAAATTGAATTTTACAATGTCTCACAATTAAGCAAAACCACTTAAAATGTATTATTAGATAACCATTTTATAAACAAATAATAAATCATCATTATATATAATATAATAATAATATATCCATAATATTATAAACAAATAAATGCGAAAAACCAATTCCATTGGTTATGGGAACGTGTTAAACATCGCTCTTGTCCCTTAGGTACCAAAAAGGAATTGGTTGCGCTGGATTTTTAACAAAGTAACTACGTTTGTTTAGTGTTTGTGTTAAAACATTGTGAACTTTTTAAATATGGAGAATATAGCTTCAAGTATGTATTTACATGTAATAATATCAAATTTGTAGAAAGTTTAATCAATACGGTTAAAAAAAAAATTTGTTAACGACTACCGTAAATTAAAAAAAATTGTAATAAATTGATTTTTGCAATAAATTGATTTTTTTAAAAAGTTCCGGATAGTTCCGTTAAATTAAATAGTTTGTAAAACAAACAAACAATAAAAATTCTAGAAAAGCGAAAATCCCGTCCACATCGTTCCACCTTACTGAGAATTACAGCTTTTTTTACAGGTTGTCGTGATGACCACCATTTGCAAGAGAGAACGAATAGAAATAAATCGAAATGAAGAAAAAGAAAGAAAAAATGAAGAAAAAACTATTTTTGTATTAAGAGATGATTTTGTATTAAGAGATATTATAAGTTTTTATCGTTAAAGTGTAATGAACAATTTTGATGATACGATAACGATGATTTTGACGAAGATCGGTTGTGAATTTGTAAAAAAATATTGCACTTTTGTCATATAAAAAAAAATTTCTACTTAAATTTGCATTTTTAATTAATCGTGTACTTCTAATATAGACTAATTTTACATTAGAATCATCAAAATGTCATCATAAGGTAATAGGTGCGACAAAAATTGAAATGAACTGGATTTTATTTTTGTCGGCGTAAATTCGTAATCCGTCCCAGTGTGCGCTTGTTCGAAAATATAACACGCTTACCATATCCAGAAATTCACCCACAAAAGAAACATAAACTTCGTTGGTATTAATTAGTTAACCATAATTTTAGAAAGTTAAAATTAAAAAAAACCGGCCAAGTAAGAGTTGTGACTCGCGCACCGAGGGTTCCGTACAAACTTGTAAGTAAGGTATCTTTAGAAGATAATTGTATGCAACCCATATGCTTCTGGTGCCTGACAATACATACGCAACACATTAGTGTACTTTCATATTTTAATTTCGCATTTTTCTTGTAATTAAACTACATATTTACGGTTTTCAGATCTTACCCTTTACTTGTGCTGTAAAACACCGCTTCTTGCCAAATTTCATAATTCTAGGTCAACGGGAAGTACCCTATAGGTTTTGATTCCCTTGTGAAATCGCAAAATATGCGACATAAACGGTCCTATCTTTTGATCGCGTTGATTTACAAGTGTGATTTTTTCACAGCTGAAAGAGACCGCAGACCCGAGTATTTGATACAAATTTCAACTTGTTACCTCTACGCGTTCCTGAGAAAAATGGACTTGACAGACAGACAGACGGACGGACAGAAATTTCATGATTCTAGGTCAACGGGAAGTACCCTATAAGTTTTGATTCCCTTGTGAAATCGCAAAATATGCGACATAAACGGTCCTATCTTTTGATCGCGTTGATTTACAAGTGTGATTTTTTCACAGCTGAAAGAGACCGCAGACTCGAGTATTTGATGCAAATTTCAACTTGTTACCTCTACGCGTTCCTGAGAAAAATGGTTCTGACAGACAGACAGACGGACGCACAGAAATTTCATGATTCTAGGTCAACGAGAAGTACCCTATAAGTTTTGATTCCCTTGTGAAATCGCAAAATATGCGACATGAACGGTCCTATCTTTTGATCGCGTTGATTTACAAGGGTGATTTTTTCACAGCTGAAAGAGACCGCAGACCCGAGTATTTGATACAAATTTCAACTTGTTACCTCTACGCGTTCCTGAGAAAAATGGTCTTGACAGACAGACAGACGGACGGACAAAAATTTAATGATTCTAGGTCAACGGCAAGTACCCTATTAGTTTTGAGTCCCTTGTGAAATCGCAAAATATGCGACATAAACGGTCCTATCTTTTGATCGCGTTGATTTACAAGTGTGATTTTTTCACAGCTGAAAGAGACCGCAGACCCGAGTATTTGATACAAATTTCAACTTGTTACCTCTACGCGTTCCTGAGAAAAATGGTATTGACAGACAGACAGATAGACAGACGGACAACAATGTGATCCTATAAGGGTTCCGCTTTCGGTACGGAACCCTAAAAATGGTGAATTACTTTTTGTTTACAAAATATAAAATGGAAATTGGTACATACGTATTAATGCCACCACCGCTATATATTGGTATAGAGAGTTCGCGCTGCCGCGCGTATATTGTTCTGATGTATCTATCCGCTTCGAGGCGGGCAAAATAATCTTACCGGGGTTAAAAAATAAAGTATTTTGAGTTTTAAAAATGTTTTAATTTTAAATAAAATGTTTTATTTTATCATTTATCATAAAAATTTTAGGTGTAGATTGGCGGCATTTAAAAATGTAGCGGTGGTGGCGTTAATACGAAAGAACCTGGAAATTTTGGAACGAACCCTGGAACGAATTTAAATTTTCTTTCGATTAGATTACATTTTGTGTTTCCTAAAATAAATAAAAAAGTATGAATAATTAATTAAAATATCTATGCAATCACTAAAATGTATGCAACCATTCAAAATAGTAGTTTATGATACAAGTGTATCAATATAAAGGGCTTTCCTGCATGAGTTGCGAAGTTTAAAGCACGAGCCGAAGATTTCAAATCACTGACGCAATAAGGTTAGAACGTTCAACAACTCCGTGGCAAAAATTGTTAACTAGTAAAAAGGCACAGTGATGCGAAAATTATTACTTTTTTATAGATTCAACAGTATTTTAACATTCTTCGTAGATAAAATAATGTATGACACACGTGTGTGAAATGCAATTTTAACAATCACTTACACAATAAGGTTAGAACGTTCAGCGCCGCCGTGGCAAAAATTGTTAACTAGTAAAAACGCACAGTGATGCCACAATCATTTGGTCATTTTTGATGTAATCTAGGTTAACCAAGATGAAATCTAAATTAGGTTATGGTTAGGTTAACTTATATTAGAGCCAAATAATTTTAGTAATCGTCAATAAATTTATATTAACTACGTCTATATTTTTTGCTTAGTGACGCGAGCTGTTGCCATAACAACAACAAACAAAAATCGTTTAATAATGAAACTCCATTTGATTTACATTTACTTTTACGCACGATTTGGTTACTTTTACACACGATTATAATAATGGCATGCTTCACATACAATAATTCACCGAGTTGTTGCCATAACAACAACAAACAAAAATCATTTTATAATGAAACTCCATTTGATTTACATTTACTTTTACGCACGATTTGGTTACTTTTACACATGATTATAATAATGGCATGCTTCACATACAATAATTTACCGAGTTGTTAACCATAACGCATAATGAAAAAAATGTGAAATCGCAAAATATGCGACATAAACGGTCCTATTATTGGATCGCGTTGATTTACAAGTGTGATTTTTTCACAGCTGAAAGAGACCGCAGACCCGAGTATTTGATACACATTTCAACTTGTTACCTCTACGAGTTCCTGAGAAAAATGGTCTTGACATACAGACAGACGGACGTACAGAAATTTCATGATTCTAGGTCAACGGGAAGTACCCTATAAGTTTTGATTCCCTTGTGAAATCGCAAAATATGCGACATAAACGGTCATATCTTTTGATCGCGTTGATTTACAAGTCTGATTTTTTCACAGCTGAAAGAGACCGCAGATCCGAGTATTTGATACAAATTTCAACTTGTTACCTCTACGCGTTCCTGAGAAAAATGGTCTTGACAGACAGACGGACGGACAGACGGACAAACAGACAGACGGACAACAAAGTGATCCTATAAGGGTTGCGCTTTCGGTACGGAACCCTAAAAATGGTGAATCACTTTTTGTTTACAAAATATAAAATTGAAATTGGTTGCCATAACAACAACAAAGAAAAATCGTTTAATAATGAAACTCCATTTCATTTACATTTACTTTTACGCACGATTTGGTTACTTTTACCCACGATTATAATAATGGCATGCTTCACATACAATAATTTACCGAGTTGTTGCCATAACAACAAACAAAAATCGTTTAATAATGAAACTCCATTTCATTTACATTTACTTTTACGCACGATTTGGTTACTTTTACCCACGATTATAATAATGGCATGCTTCACATACAATAATTTACCGAGTTGTTGCCATAACAACAAACAAAAATCGTTTAATAATGAAACTCCATTTCATTTACATTTACTTTTACGCACGATTTGGTTACTTTTACCCACGATTATAATAATGGCATGCTTCACATACAATAATTTACCGAGTTGTTGCCATAACAACAAACAAAAATCGTTTAATAATGAAACTCCATTTCATTTAGATTTACTTTTACGCACGATTTGGTTACTTTTACACACGATTATAATAATGGCATGTTTCACATACAATAATTTACTTATTAATGTGTTCATTTTATAATACTGATCAATATATTGATTTAATAATCGCAAATAAATATTTTAATTTGAAATTCCAATTGAGGATGAAGAAATTGTTTTCTGTTTACGAAATTTTCGGAAATAAAACGGCTTTAAGATTAACGCATTAAATAGGTGGGACAGCTTTAGTACCGCCTTGTCTGAAAGGGTTAGTCAGCGAGCATCAAAACCAATTAGGGATCCATAAATTTCAGCACTAACGGTGTTAAATAAACGGTGGGTGGAAATTAATTTATGCAAGGATAATTAGTTTTTGATAAATATAAGGAGAGAAAAGGGCATTTTTGGCGCCAATTTTAATAAATCTGTATTTTTAATTCAACATTTGAATCAATTTCGGCACCGATTAACAGAAGGGGAAAGGTGTATCGACCTTGGCCGAAATCGCGCGATTCAATTTACTTCGCGAATTTATATTATTCGGAGAGTATGCTTTGAGTGTGAGAAGCGTAAAAACAAAAATCGAAGCGCGAACCAAGCTCGACCGACATGTGCACGCATTTTTAAGTTTATAGTTTCAAGTTAAGTTAACCAGGGGTGTAATCACGGCATCCAACGTTTGGAAGACAACAATTTTAAGGGATCCCTCCACCCATTATCCTCATTTCCTCCCTTAAAATAGGCGTCGGAAGGACGATCCACACGTGGCGCAACCCTAACACGAGCAACCCTAATTTACGCGAGCAACCCTAACAGGTAAGTGATTAGACCAGCCCTGTTTTCAAATTTGAAAATTTGATTTTCGTGAGACACGGTCCAAATACGCATAAAGGAATATTATTGTTGAAGTCAAAACTGACTTCAATTTTATGTGGTGCAGTAAGCATGCGTATAATTTCTTTATTGGAAGCCCTTTAGGTTTTTCCCTTTTTATTCGAATCACACAAGATGAAAGCTTGAATGTAAATAAATTAAAATTGGATTGTATAATTAAAATTATGCATAATTAATGAGCTTTTGATGAATAACGTTTGATGTTTATATTCATCCATTAAACGAGCCGTTCCATAATGCAAATTTGCTCGTATTGATTTTAATATAAAACAGAAAACCCAGAAAAGAAAAAAAACGGTACTAACGTATTAACGCCACCACCGCTACATTTTTAAATGCCGTCAATGTACACCTAAAATTTTTATGATAAATCATAAAATAAAATATTTAAAACTCAAAATACTTACTCTTTAACCCCGGTTAGATTAGGTTAGGTTAGGTTTTTAGGTTAAGTTTATAGTTTCAAGTTAAGTTAACAAGGGCTGTAATCACGAGCCTAAAGGGCTGAAGCGGCATCCAACGTCCGGAAGACAACAATTTTAAGGGATCCCTCCACCCATTATCCTCATTTCCTCTCTTAAAATAGGCGTCGGAAGGACGATCTATACGTTGCGGAGACGCGAGCAACCCTAACAGGTAAGTGATTAGACCAGCCCTGTTTTAAAATTAGAAAATTTAATTTTCGTGAGACACTGGCCAAACAGGCATAAAGGAATATTATTGTTGGAAGCCAAAACTGGCTTCAATTTTATGTGGTGCAGTAAGCATGCGGTATAATTTCTTTATTGGAGGTCCTTTAGGTTTTTCCTTTTTATTCGGATCACACAACAAGGAAGCTTGCATGTAACTGAATTAAAATTATAATTAAAATTATGCAAAATTAATGAGCTTTTGATGGATAACGTTTGATGTTTATATTTATCTATTAAACGAGCCGTTTCATAATGCAAATTTGCTCGTATTGATTTTAATATAAAACAGAAAACCCAGAAATGAAAAAAAAACTGTACTTATGTATTAACGCCACCACCGCTACATTTTTAAATCTACATCTAATTTTTTTTTGATAAATCATAAAATAAAATATTTTATTTAAAATTAAAACATTTTTTAAACCCAAAATACTTATTTTTTAACCCCGGTTAGATTAGGTTAGGTTAGGTTTAGGTTACTCAAAAAGTATTTTGAGTTTTAAAAATGTTTTAATTTTAAATAAAATATTTTATTTTATGATTTATCATAAAATTTTTAGGTGTAGATTGGCGGCATTTAAAATGTAGCGGTGGTGGCGTTAATAAGTACCGTTTTTTCTCTTCTAAAGAAAATTTTCTTTTCTAATATATCAAGACAACATACGTGCGGCAACGTGAACTCTCGATTCAATATATATATATCGGTGGTGGCGTTAATACGTAAGTACCGAAAAAACTTTATACATTTTCCTTAAGCTTGTGAAATGTTATTAAAAGGACGCCGGTTGTTTTAATGTATGTTAAACACGTTGTTTGTATTAATATTTCGAGCAATGGTATGTGACATTAGAAAACATGAAATTCAAACGTTTCGGTAAATGTATTCAGCAAAGTTAACCCAGATATACAGAAATACTTTTGTTCACTTGCAACAATTTTATCGCGGCGCAAACTTCAGTTCGACTCGTGAAATAGTTTTACAGAATTAATTTCCGAACAGGTTGCAGGTTCGAGATTTGATGAGGTTATGCAACAAATCGAAATAAAATTGTCTATTTTCAGTCAAAGTTCAAAGGTGAACTGTAACGGAATGTAATAGAATGCGCAGTTCAATCTATTCCGTTGGTGTGTTATAAGGTGTTGCGTAACTGAAGCCTTATGTAATTAATGATTTTCACGTTTCATTATTGGTTTAAAAACTGAAAACTATTTATATTTCAAGGAATTTTTATTTTTTGATACGCAAAATCACATTCAGTTTCAACCGAGGACTCGGAAACTTAATTTAATTCTTGTTTCTGTTTATTGCAGCCTAGTGGAAAATACATATTTTTTCAACTAGAAAAGTTTATTCAAATATTGCCGTCAGTCCTCTGTTTTATTATAATTCGTTTATAATGCCATTATCATAATCGTGTGTAAAAGTATACAAATCGTGCGTAAAAGTTCGCACAAAAAATTTCCCAAATTATTACTCGCAAACCAAAATGAACACATTAATAAGTAAATTATTGTATGTGAAAGATGACATTATTATAATCGTGTGTAAAAGTAACCAAATCGTGCGTAAAAGTCAATGTATATCAAATGGAGTTTCATTATTAATTTCATTCTTGTTTCAGTTTATTGCAGCCTCGTAGAAAATGCTTATTTCTTAAACTAGAAAAGTTAATTCAAATATTGCCGTCTGTCCTGTCTGTCCAAATCTGTTAAGTTTTTTCTGTACAGCATTGCCTGTTGGGTCTTATAAGCAAAGTTTTATCTCTACATTTCGATAAATTTTCATGGAAATTTAAAAAATAAAGTAAAATTATGTATGTGATGCCATTATTATAATCGTGTGCAAAAGTATACAAATCGTGCGTAAAAGTTCGCACAAAAAATTTCCCAAATTATTACTTGCGCACCAAAATGAACACATAAATAAGTAAATAATTGTATGTGAAAGATGCCATTATTATAATAGTGTGTAAAAGTAACCAAATTGTGCGTAAAATTCAATGTAAATCAAATGGAATTTCATTATTAAACGTTTTTTTTTGTATTGCTATGGCAACAACTCGCGTCACTAAACAAAAAATATAGACAAGTATATCCTGTATGTTAACTGTCCAAAGCTGTTAAGTTTTTTCTGTACAGCATTGCCTGTCGCATCTTATCAGCCGAGTTTAATCTCTACATTTCGATAAATTTTCATGGAAATTTAATAAATAAAGTAAAATTATTGAATGTGATGCCATTATTATAATCGTGTGTAAAAGTATACAAATAGTGCGTAAAAAAAAATTCTCATATTATTACTCCCACACCAAAATGAAGATAATTATAAGTAAATTATTGTATGTGAAAGATGCCATTATTATAATCGTGTGTAAAAGTAACCAAATTGTGCGTAAAAATCAATGTAAATCAAATAGAGTTTCATTATTAAACGATTTTTTTTCTTGTTCTATGGCAACAATTCACGTCACTAAACAAAAAATATAGACAAGTATATCCTGTATATTCTGCCTGTCCAAATCTGTTAAGTTTTTTCTGTACAGCATTGCCTGTCGGATCTTATCAGCCGAGTTTTATCTCTACATTTCGATAAATTTTCATGGAAATTTAACTAATAAAGTAAAATTATTGTATGTGATGCCATTATTATAATCGTGTGTAAAAGTATACAAACCGTGCGTAAAAAAAAATTTCCCAAATTATTACTCGCACACCAAAATGAACACATAAATAAGTAAATTATTGTATGTGAAAGATGCCATTATTATAATCGTGTGTAAAAGTAACCTAATGGTGCGTAAAATTCAACGTAAATCAAATGGAGTTTCATTATTAAACGATTTTTTTCTTGTTGTTATGGCAACAACTCGCGTCACTAAACAAAAAATATAGACAAATATGTCTTGTATATTCTGTCTGTCCAAATAAGTTTTTTCTGTACAGCATTGCCTGTCGGATATTATCGGCCGAGTTTTATCTCTACATTTCAAAAATTTTTCATGGAAATTTAATAAATAAAGTAAAATTATTGTATGTGATGCCATTATTATAATCGTGTGTAAAAGTATACAAATCGTGCGTAAAAGTTCGCAAAAAAAATTCCCAAATTATTACTCGCACACCAATATGAACACATTAATAAGTAAATTATTGTATGTGGAAGATGACATTATTATAATCGTGTGTAAAAGTAACCAAATCGTGCGTAAAAGTAAATGTAAATCAAATGGAATTTCATTATTAAACGATTTTTTTTGGTATTGCTATGGCAACAACTCGCGTCACTAAACAAAAAATATAGACAAGTATATCCTGTATATTCTGTTTCTCTAAATCTGTTAAGTTTTTTCAGTACAGCATTGCCTGTGGGATCTTATCAGCCGAGTTTTATCTCTAAATTTCAATAAATTTTCATGGAAATTTAATAAATAAAGTAAAATTATTGTATGTGATGCCTTTATTATAATCGTGTGTAAAAGTATACAAATCGTGCGTAAAAAAATGTCTCAAATTCTTACTCGCACACTAAAATGAACATGCTAATAAGTAAATTATTGTATGTGAAAGATGCCATTATTATAATTGTGTGTAAAAGTTACCAAATCGTGCATAAAGTTCAACGTAAATCAAATGGAGTTTCATTATTAAACGATTTTTTTCTTGTTGTTATGGCAACAACTCGCGTCACTAAACAAAAAATATAGACAAGTATGTCATGTATATTCTGTCTGTCCAAATCTGTTAAGTTTTTTCTGTATAACACTGCCTGTCGGATCTTATCAGCCGAGTTTTATCTCTACATTTCAATAAATTTTCATAGAAATTTAATAAATAAAGTAAAATTATTGTATGTGATGCCATTATTATAATCGTGTGTAAAAGTATACAAATCGTGCGTAAAAGTTCGCACAAAAAAATTCCCAAATTATTACTCGCACACCAATATGAACACATTAATAAGTAAATTATTGTATGTGGAAGATGACATTATTATAATCGTGTGTAAAAGTAACCAAATCGTGCGTAAAAGTAAATGTAAATCAAATGGAATTTCATTATTAAACGATTTTTTTTGGTATTGCTATGGCAACAACTCGCGTCACTAAACAAAAAATATAGACAAGTATATCCTGTATATTCTGTTTCTCTAAATCTGTTAAGTTTTTTCAGTACAGCATTGCCTGTGGGATCTTATCAGCCGAGTTTTATCTCTAAATTTCAATAAATTTTCATGGAAATTTAATAAATAAAGTAAAATTATTGTATGTGATGCCTTTATTATAATCGTGTGTAAAAGTATACAAATCGTGCGTAAAAAAATGTCTCAAATTCTTACTCGCACACTAAAATGAACATGCTAATAAGTAAATTATTGTATGTGAAAGATGCCATTATTATAATTGTGTGTAAAAGTAACCAAATCGTGCATAAAGTTCAACGTAAATCAAATGGAGTTTCATTATTAAACAATTTTTTTCTTGTTGTTATGGCAACAACTCGCGTCACTAAACCAAAAATATAGACAAGTATGTCATGTATATTCTGTCTGTCCAAATCTGTTAAGTTTTTTCTGTATAACACTGCCTGTCGGATCTTATCAGCCGAGTTTTATCTCTACATTTCATTAAATTTTCATGGAAATTTAATAAATAAAGTCAAATTATTGTATGTGATGCCATTATTATAATCGTGTGTAAAAGTATACAAATCGTGCGTAAAAGTTCGCACAAAAAAAATCCCAAATTATTACTCGCACACCAATATGAACACATTAATAAGTAAATTATTGTATGTGAAAGATGACATTATTATAATCGTGTGTAAAAGTAACCAAATCGTGCGTAAAAGTCAATGTAAAGCAAATGGAGTTTCATTATTAAACGATTTTTTTTGTTGCTATGGCAACAACTCGCGTCACTAAACAAAAAATATAGACAAGTATATCTTGTATATTCTGTCTGTCCAAATCTGTTAAGTTTTTTCTGTACAGCATTGCCTGTCGGTTCTTATCAGCAAAGTTTTATCTCTAAATTTCGATAAATTTTCATAGAAATTTAATAAATAAAGTAAAATTATTGTACCTGATGCCATTATTATAATAGTGTGTAAAAGTATACAAATCGTGCGTAAAAAAAAAATCTCAAATTATTACACGCACACCAAAATGAACACATTAATAAGCAAATTATTGTAAGTGAAAGATGACATTATTATAATCGTGTGTAAAAGTAACCAAATCGTGCGTAAAAGTCAATGTAAATCAAATGGAGTTTCATTATTAAACGATTTGTTTTGTTGTTGCTATGGCAACAACTCGCGTCACTAAACAAAAAACATTGACAAGTATATCTTGTACATTCTGTCTGTCCAAATCTGTTAAGTTTTTTCTGTACAGCATTGCCTGTCGGTTCTTATCAGCAAAGTTTTATCTCTAAATTTCGATAAATTTTCATGGAAATTTAATAAATAAAGTAAAATTATTGTATGTGATGCCATTATTATAATAGTGTGTAAAAGTATACAAATCGTGCGTGAAAATAAATTCTCAAATTATTACTCGCACGCCAAAATGAACACATTAATAAGCAAATTATTGTAAGTGAAAGATGACATTATTATAATCGTGTGTAAAAGTAACCAAATCGTGCGTAAAAGTCAATGTAAATCAAATGGAGTTTCATTATTAATTTAGTTCTTGTTTTAGTTTATTGCAGCCTCGTAGAAAATGCTTATTTTTTAAACTAGAAAAGTTAATTCAAATATTGCTGTCTGTCTTGTCTGTTCAAATCTTTAAAGTTTTTTTCTGCGCAGCATTGCCTGTCGGATCTTATCAGCCCAGTTTTACCTCTACATTTCGATAAATTTCCATGGAAATTTAATAAATAAAGTAAAATTATTGTATGTGATGCCATTATTATAAACGTGTGTAAAAGTATACAAATCGTGCGTAAAAGTTCGCACAAAAAAATTCCCAAATTATTACTCGCACACCAAAATGAACACATTAATAAGTAAATTATTGTATGTGAAAGATGACATTATTATATTTGTGTGTAAAAGTAACCAAATCGTTCGTAAAAATTCGCACAATAAATTCCCAATTTATTACTACCACAATAAAATGAACACATTAATAAGTAAATTATTGTATGTGGAAGATGACATTATTATAATCGTGTGTAAAAGTAACTAAATCGTGCGTAAAAGTCAATGTAAATAAAATTGAGTCTCATTATTAAACGATTTTTTTTGTTGTCAGCTAGAAATAAATCATTTTAACTCGCCTTCGGCTCGTGCTTTAAACTTCGCAACTCATGCACAAAAGCCCTTCTTTCAGCATCTACTGATTGCATAGATTAAATAACGAATTAATTTTTCATCCTTTACGTAGATCAGTTATTTTACAAAACACAAAATGTAATCTAATCGAAAGCAAATTCTTTCCAATTTTAAAAATTTCCATTTAATATTTTGTAAACTAAAAGTATTTTACAATTTAATTAATTTCAGATTTCTTAAACAAAATAGCAGTTTACGATACAAGTGTGTGAAGAAGGGCTTTTGCGCATGAGTTGTGAAGTTTAAAGCACGAGCCGAAGGCGAGTTAAAATGATTTATTTGTAGCTATCTGTCAATTTCGATTATTTATTTAATAGTAGTTTATGATACAAGTGTGTGAAGAAGGGCTTTTGTGCATGAGTTGTGAAGTTTAGAGCACGAGCCGAAGGCGAGTTAAAATGATTTATTTGTAGTTAACTGTCAATTTCGATTATTTATTTAATAGTAGTTTATGATACAAGTGTGTGAAGAAGGGCTTTTGTGCATGGGTTGCGAAGTTAAACGCACGAGCCGAAGGCGAGTTAAAATGACTTATTTGTAGCTAACTGCCAATTTCGATTATTTATTTAATAGTAGTTTATGATACAAGTGTGTGAAGAAGGGCTTTTGTGCATGAGTTGCGAAGTTTAAAGCACGAGCCGAAGGCGAGTTAAAATGACTTATTTGTCAATTTCGATCGTTTATTTATTAGTAGTGTATGATACAAATGTTTGAAGAACGGCTTTTGTGCATGAGTTGCGAAGTTTAAAGCACGAGCCGAAGGCGAGTTAAAATGACTTATTTGTAGCTAACTGTCAGTTTCGATCGTTTATTTAATAGTAGCTTATGATACACGTGTGTAAAGAAGGACTTTCGTGCATGAGTTGCAAAGTTTAAACCACTCGCTAACTGTTAATTTTGATCATTTATTTAATAGTAGTTTATATATAGTTTATATAGGGCGAGTTCCCCATTAGCTGGAGCGTTGTAAAATCATTTACGCACGAAATTTGTATAAACTTTTTTGGCCGACAATTATTATTCAAGAAACAGGTTTATATTATTTACAATATTGGAATTTTGTTTTTTTTTGCATAAGTGTTGCAAAGTACAGCTACTATGCGGTAAAGTAACTTTACCGCATAGTAGTCGTACTTTGCAACATTGTGTGTAAAAATCTATTTTCGCTTGGCGTATACACGATGTCAAAGCTTGACAATCCAGGAAGCAAAAAATTAAACGTTTTCTGGCGTGTATTAAAATTTAATTAATTCTGATTTTCTGACGTTTATTAAAATTTAATTAGTTGTTCTTATTTTCAATCAAGAAGTCTCAGGCTCTCAGTCTGGAGGTATCTGGTCCTAATATAACTGAACCTAACCATAACCTAGAATACATCGACAAAGACCAAATAGTGTTCCCGTCATTATGCGTTTTTACTTGTTAGCAATTTTTGCCACGGAGGCGTTGAACGTTCTAATCTTATTTTGTCGGTGATTTTAAGTATTTTGTCTGTTTAATTCAATTCTACAGTATTTTAAAATGCTTCATAGATAAAATAATATATGATACACGTGTGAGAAATGCTATTTTACACACTTGAATCATAAACTACTACTATTTGCGTAATCCTGTTAAATCTTCGATTTTTACTAGTTAGCAATTTTTGCCACGGATGCGTTAAACGTTCTAACCTTATAGCGTCAGTGAATTTAAGCATTTTGTTTGTTTAATTCAATTCTACGGTATTTTAAAATGCTTCGTTGATAAAATAATGTATGATGTGTGAGAAATGCTATTTTACACACTTGAATCATAAACTACTACTATTTGCGTAATCCTGTTAAATCCTCGATTTTTACTAGTTAGCAATTTTTGCCACGGATGCGTTAAACGTTCTAACCTTATAGCGTCAGTGAATTTAAGCATTTTGTTTGTTTAATTCAATTCTACGGTATTTTAAAATGCTTCGTTGATAAAATAATGTATGATGTGTGAGAAAGGCTTTTTTACACACTTGTATTATAAACTACTATTATTTGCGTAATCCTGTGAAAACTTAGATTTTTACTACTTAGCAATTTTTGCCACGGAGGCGTTGAACGTTCTAACGTTATTGTGTCAGTGATTTAAGTTATTTTATATAACTATAAGGTAACTATAAGGTATTTATATCACTAAACCTAACCATAACCTAGAATACATCGACAAAAACCAAATAGTGTTCCCGTCATTATGCGTTTTTACTAGTTTGCAATTTTTGCCACGGAGGCATTGAACGTTCTAATCTTATTTCGTCAGTGATTATAAGTATTTTGTCTGTCAAATTTAATTCTACAGAATTTTAAAATGCTTCTTAGATGAAATAATGTATGATACACATGTGAGAAGGGCTTTTTTACACACTTGTATTATAAACAGTTATTTGCGTAATCCTGTTAAAACCTCGATATTCAAAACTTGATATCTTGGCTCAAAGCTTAAAATATAGTCTATTACTCTTGAGTGTTAGTCTAGTCTAGCTGCAACTTGAAGATTAGTCTAGTCTGTAAATTGAGTAATAGTGTAGTCTGTATGCAATTTGAGGAATAGTTTAGCTTAATGTTATATACAAAACCTAATTTGCGATATAATCTTCACCTGAAACTTAATGTTATTGCAAATTTTGATGTTCAATCTGGGATTACAATCAATTTTTGCATAAAAAATTTCGCGATGGAAACGGCAACAGTTTTAAAATGTTTATTGCAGATATACTAACAGGCTAGTATTCGAGAGCTAGTTTCACAAACCACAAAACAAAGACAAATGTGAACATTTTCAAGTCTATTGGGACATATATAACCCATCCATCTACGATTACTTAGGTTGTGGGAGAAGGTCCCAGGTCATACAATGGACTGTAGTACCATTAGATAACGGCGTGTGGATCCAGTTCGGTCATCCACGATTTCTTACGGATTTTGTTTGTTTAATATTTATGCCTGAGTGGGACAAATATATCCCACCAATAGTAAACGGGTTAACGCACCAACCAGAAGAACTCAATAAACTAGCCCAGTGGTGGCGAACCTATGGCACGCGTATCACAGCTGACACGTAGGAAAATTTTATTTGCACGCGAACTACTTCTCACGTTAAACTATCTTTTCTAAAATAAATTTTTAAGTTTCTCAATCTACTTTATTCCGTAATTGCAAAAGGGCGCACAAAAATTATAGAATTTAAAAAATTCACCAGAGCCGTATTTACAAAGCTTCAATTTTGAAATTTAAGAATTTGTGAGATCTCGTAAGAATATCAAATCATACCACGTTTTATCAAATTCCGTCTATTCGTTTGTCCGTAATTTCAAAAGGCGCACAAAAATTTCCAAAATTCACGAAAGCCGTATTTACAAAGCTACAATTTTGAAATTTGGCAATTTGTGAGATTTCGCAAGAATATCAAAACATACCTAGTTTCATAAAAATCCGTCGATTGGTTTGTCCGTAATTGCAAAAGGCGCACAAAAGAATACAAACCTCAAAAATTCACAAAAGGCGTATTTCTAAAGCTACAATTTTGAAATTTGGCAATTTGTGAGATTTTGCAATAGTATCAAATCATACCTAGTTTCATCAAAATTCGTCGATTGGTTTGTCCGTAATTGCAGAAGGCGCACAGAAATATACAAACTTTAAAAAATCACAAAAGCCGTATTTACAAAGCTGCAATATTGAAATTTCGGAATTTGTGAGATCTCGTAAGAATATCAAATCATACCACGTTTTATCAAAATCCGTCGATTAGTTTGCCCGCAATTTCAAAGGGCGTACAAAAAATTCCACAATTCACGAAAGCCGTATTTACAAAGCTACAATTCTGAAATTTGGCAGCTTGTGAGATTTCGCAAGAATATCAAATCATACCAAAATTCATCAAAATCCGTCCATTGGTTTGTCCGTAATTGCAAAAAGCGCACAAAAATTTACAAATTTTAAAAATTCACAAAAACCGTATTTACAAAGCCACAATTTCGAAATTTGGTAATTTGTGGAACTCCGTAAGAATATCAAATCATAATACATTTCATCAAAATTCGTCGATTGGTTTGCCTGTAATTGCAAAAGGCGCACAAAAATTTCCAAAATTCACGAAAGCCGTATTTACAAAGCTACAATTTTGAAATTTAGTATTTTGTGAGATTCCTCAAAAATATCAAATCATACCATGTTTCATCAAAATCCGTCGATTGGTTTGTCCGTAATTGCAAAAGGCGCACAAAAGAATACAAACCTTAAAAATTCACAAAAGCCGTATTTCTAAAGCTACAATTTTGAAATTTGGCAATTTGTGAGATTTTGTAATAATATCAAATCATACTTAGTTTCATCAAAATTCGTCGATTGGTTTGTCCGTAATTGCAGAAGGCGCACAGAAATTTACAAATTTCAAAAAATCACAAAAGCCGTATTTACAAAGCTGCAATATTGAAATTTCGGAATTTGGGAGATCTCAAATCATACGTAAGAATATCAAATCATACCACGTTTTATCAAAATCCGTCGATTAGTTTGCTCGCAATTTCAAAGGGCGTACAAAAAATTCCAAAATTCACGAAAGCCGTACTTACAAAGCTACAATTTTGAAATTTGGCAGTTTGTGAGATTTCGCAAGAATATCAAATCATACCAAAATTCATCAAAATCCGTCCATTGGTTTGTCCGTAATTGCAAAAAGCGCACAAAAATTTACAAATTTTAAAAATTCACAAAAACCGTATTTACAAAGCCACAATTTCGAAATTTGGTAATTTGTGGAACTCCGTAAGAATATCAAATCATACTATATTTCATCAAAATTCGTCGATTGGTTTGCCTATAATTGCAAAAGGCACACACAAATTTCCAAAATTCACAAAAGCCGTATTTACAAAGCTACAATTTTGAAATTTGGTAATTTGTGATATTTCGCAAAAATATCAAATCATACCAAGTTTCATAAAAATCCGTCGATTGGTTTGTCCGTAATTGCAAAAGGCGCACCAAAATTTAGAAACTTTAAAAATTCACAAAACCGTATTTACAAAACTACAATTTCGAAATTTTTGCAATTTGTGGGACCTCGTAAGATTATCAAATCATACTACATTTCATCAAAATCCGTGGATTGGCTTGCTTGTAATTGCAAAAGGGACACAAGAATATCCAAATTTTACCAAAGCCGTATTTACAAAGCTACAATTTTCAAATTTGGTATTTTGTGATATCTTGTAAGAATATCAATTCATACGAAGTTTTATCAAAATCCGTCGATTGGTTTGTCCATTGCAAAATTTCAAAAGACGCACAAAAATTTACAAATTTCCAAAATTCACAAAAGCCGTATTTATAAAGCTACCATTTGTAAATTTGGCAATTTGTGAGATTTCGCAAGAATATCAAATCATAAAACGTTTTATCAAAATCCGTCGATTGGTTTACCCGTAATTTCAAAAGGTGCACAAAACACGTCAAATATTCAAGCTAATACGTTAACTGATTTTCACTATCACGATTTTCATCAAAAATGTAAAAATTTAAAAAAATTTAGCACGCGGCCGGAAAAAGGTTGAACCACCCACCCCTGAACTAGCCAATTGAATTGAACAAGAGTAATAGTAGTTTATGATACAAATGTGTGAAGAAGGGCTTTTGTGCATGAATTTCTAAATTTAAAGCACGAGTCGAAAGCGAATTAAAATGACTTATTTGTTGCTAACTGTCAATTTCGATCATTTATTTAATAGTTGTTTATGATACAGGTGTGTGAAGAAGGGCTTTTATGCATGATTTGCGAAGTTTAAAGCACGAGCCGAAGGCGAGTTAAAATGACTTATTTGTAGCTAACTGTCAATTTCAAACAATAAAAAAGGAAAAAAACGTTACAAATCCCAATAAAAAATAATAATTGGAATTAAAAATAATTAATCACGCAAAAACCGTTCAATAATACTGACAAATTGATGTATAACGGTATCAAATTGCGTTCGCGTAACCGGAAACCTCACTTTATTTTTAATAATTTGTGAAATATTGATGGAAAACAGCATCGGGCTTCACCCGCGTCCGCCGAATCGCAATTTTCTGTTTCGTTTTGTAGCCCGGCGTCACAAGAAAATGTTTTATTCACAACTAGATATCAACTAGACATGCAAATTAAGACTGCCATTGAATTATTCAAAATCACCATCAATTTTAAAAATAATAAATTGTTGATGCGAGAAAAATCTCACAAACTAACGATCAATACCATCTCACGATACAACTTCCCTGCGAGAAATCCCCAAATAAGCTCGTGGAACGTGTTTGTAAAATATAACAACTTCTAAGAATTTTTACCGAGGAAAACTTATTCAATTGAATTTGAATTCAAATAAATAAAATTGTATTCAGTTAAAAATAATTTATATTATAATATATACGATTAACTATTTTATCTACTCACACAGCAAAATGAAGACATTAATAAATACATTATTGTATGTGAAGGATGCCATTATTATAATCGTGTGTAAAAGTATCGAAATCGTGCTTAAATCAAACTGAGTTTCATTATTAAACGATTTCTGTTTGCTGTTACTATGGCTTGCAACTTGTATACAACTTGCGTCACAAAAAACAAAGAAGAAGTGAAAATACATTTTCTGACGTATATTATATTATATTATATTTCTGACGTATATTTCTGACGTAAATTGAATTAATTTTTGATTATTTTGAATCAAGAAATCTCTGCCAATCAGTTAGCAATTTATTCCACGGAGGTGCGTTCTAACCTTATTGTGTGAAAGGCTTTTATATATGAGTTGCGAAGTTTAAAGCACGAAGGCGAGTGGTTCAAACTTCGCAACTCATGCACAAAAGTCCTTCTTCACACACTTGTATCATAAACTACTATTAAATAAATAATCGAAATTGACAGTTAGCTACAAATAAGTAATTTTAACTCGCCTTCGGCTCGTGCTTTAAACTTCGCAACTCATGCACAAAAGTCCTTCTTCACACACTTGTATCATAAACAATTATTACTCTTGTTCAATTCAATTGGCTAGTTCAAAAACCTTTTTCCGGCCGCTTGCTAATTTTTCTAAATTTTCACATTTTGAAATGCTGACGTGCCAGGTCTATTTTTACAATGTGATAGTGAAAATCAGTTTACGTATTAGCGTGAATATTTGACGTGTTTTGTGCGCCTTTTGAAATTACGGGTAAACCAATCGACGGATTTTGATAAAACGTTTTATGATTTGATATTCTTGCGAAATCCCACAAATTGCCAAATTTCCAAATTGTAGCTTTGTAAATACGGCTTTCGTGAATTTTGGAAATTTGTAAATTTTGGTGCGCCTTTTGCAATTCCGGACAAACCAATCGACGGATTTTGCTGCAACTTGGTATGAATTGATATTCTTGCGAAATCTCACACATTGTCAAATTTCAAAATTGTAGCTTTGTAAATACGGCTTTTGTGAATTTTGGAAATTTTTGTGCGCCTTTTGCAATTACGGACAAACCAATCGACGGATTCTGATGAATTTTGGTATGATTTAATATTCTTGCAAAATCTCACAAATTGCCAAATTTCGAAATTGTAGCTTTATAAATACGGCTTTTGTGAATTTTTAAATTTTTGTGCCCTTTTTGCAATTACGGACAAACCAATCGACGGATTTTGATGAATTTTGGTATGATTTCATATTCTTGCGAAATTTCACAAATTGCCAAATTTCAAAATTGTAGCTGTGTAAATACGGCTTTTGTGAATTTTGGAAATTTTTGTACGCCCTTTGAAATTACGGGCAAACTAATCGACGGATTTTGATAAAGCGTAGTATGATTTGATATTCTTACGAGATCTCGCAAATTCCCAAATATCAATATTGTAGCGTAGTGAATACGGCTTTTGTGATTTTTTTTAATTTGTAAATTTTTGTGCGCCTTTTGCAATTACGGACAAACCAATCGACGAATTTTGATGAAGCTAGGTATGATTTAATATTCTTGCAAAATCTCACAAATGGCCAAATTTCAAAATTTTAGCTTTATAAATACGGCTTTTGTGAATTTTTAAAATTTTTAAATTTTGGTGTGCTTTTTGCAATTACGGACAAACCAATCGACGGATTTTGATAAATTTTGATATGATTCAATATTCTTGCAAAATCTCACAAATTGTCAAATTTCTGAATTGTAGCTTTGTAAATGCGGCTCTCGTAAATTTTGGAAAGTTTTGTACGCCCTTTGAAATTACGGACAAACCAATCGACGAATTTTGATAAAACTAGGTATGATTTGATATTCTTGCAAAATCTCACAAATTGCCAAATTTCAAAATTGTAGCTGTGTAAATACGGCTTTTGTAAATTTTTGAAATTTTTGTACGCCCTTTGAAATTACGGGCAAACTAATCGACGGATTTTGATAAAGCGTAGTATGATTTGATATTCTTACGAGATCTCACAAATTCCCAAATATCAATATTGTAGTGTAGTGAATACGGCTTTTGTGATTTTTTTTAATTTGTAAATTTTTGTGCGCCTTTTGCAATTACGGACAAACCAATCGACGAATTTTGATGAAGCTAGGTATGATTTGATATTCTTGCAAAATCTCACAAATGGCCAAATTTCAAAATTTTAGCTTTATAAATACGGCTTTTGTGAATTTTTAAAATTTGTAAATTTTGGTGTGCTTTTTGCAATTACGGACAAACCAATCGACGGATTTTGATAAATTTTGATATGATTCAATATTCTTGCAAAATCTCACAAATTGTCAAATTTCTAAATTGTAGCTTTGTAAATGCGGCTCTCGTAAATTTTGGAAAGTTTTGTACGCCCTTTGAAATTACGGACAAACCAATCGACGAATTTTGATAAAACTAGGTATGATTTGATATTCTTGCAAAATCTCACAAATTGCCAAATATCAAAATTAAAGCTTCATAAATACGGCTTCTGTGAATTTTTGAAGTTTGTAATTTTTTGTGCGCCTTTTGCAATTACAGACAAACCAATCGACGGATTTTGATGAAACTATTTATGATTTGATATTATTGCGAAATCTCACAAACTGCCAAATCTCAGAATTGTAGCTTTGTAAATACGGCTTTCGTAAATTTTGGAAATTTTTGTACGCCCTTTGAAATTACGGGCAAACCAATCGACGGATTTTGATAAAACGTGGTATGATTTGATATTCTTACGAGATCTCACAAATTCCCAAATTTCAATATTTTAGCGTAGTGAATACGGCTTTTGTGATTTTTTTGAATTTGTAAATTTTTTTGTGCCTTCTGCAATTACGGACAGACCAATCGACGAATTTTGATGAAACTAGGTATGATTTGATATTATTGCAAAATCTCACAAAATGCCAAATTTTAAAATTGTAGCTTTATAAATACGGCTTTTGTGAATTTTTAAAATTTGTAAATTTTTGTGTGCTTTTTGCAATTACGGACAAACCAATCGACGGATTTTAATTAATTTTGATATGATTTAATATTTCAGAATTGTAGCTTTGTAAATGTGGCTTTCGTAAATTTTGGAAATTTTTGTACGCCCTTTGAAATTACGGGCAAACCAATCGACGGATTTTGATAAAACGTGGAATGATTTGATATTCTTACGAGATCTCACAAACTCCCAAATTTCAATATTGTAGCTTTGTAAATACAGCTTTTGTGATTTTTTGAAGTTTGTAAATTTTTGTGCGCCTTCTGCAAGTACGGACAAACCAATTGACGGATTTTGATGGAACTTGGTATGGTTTGATATTCTTGCAAAATCTCACAAATTGCCAAATTTCAAAAGTATAGCTTTATAAATACGGCTTTTGTGAATTTTTAAAGTTTGTAAATTTATGTGCGCTTTTTGAAATTACGGACAAACCAATTCGCATTTTGATGAATTTGATGCGTTTTGATGAATTTTGGTATGATTTGATATTCTTGCGAAATCTCACAAACTGCCAAATTTCAAAATTGTAGTTTTGTAAATACGGTTTTCGTGAATTTTGGAAATTTTTGTACGCCCTTTGAAATTATGGGCAAACCAATCTACGGATTTTGACAAAACGTAGTATGATTTGATATTCTTACGAGATATCGCAAATTCCCAAATTTCAATATTGTAGCTTTGTAAATACGGCTTTTGTGATTTTTTGAAGTTTGTAATTTTTTGTGCGCCTTTTGCAATTACGGACAAACCAATCGACAGATTTTGATGAAACTTGGTATGATTTGATATTGTTGCAAAATCTCACAAATTTAAAAATTGTAGCTTTGTAAATACGGCTTTCGTGAATTTTGGAAATTTTTGTGCGCCTTTTGAAATTACGGGCAAACCAATCGACGGATTTTTATAAAGCGTGGTATGATTTGATATTCTTACGAGATCTCACAAATTCCCAAATTTCAAAATTGTAGCTTTGTAAATACAGCTTTGGTGAATTTTTTAAATTCGATAATTTTTGTGCGCCCTTTTGCAATTACGGACTAAAGTAAATTGAAAAACTTGAAATTTATTTTTGAAAAGATAGTTAACGTTCGCGTTCCAATCAAATTTTCCTACGTGTCAGCTGTGACACGCGTGCCATAGGTTCGCCACCACTGGGCTTGTTTATTGAGTTCTTCTGGTTGGTGCGTTAACTCGTTTACTGTAGGAGGGATATATTCGTCCGACTCAGGCATAAATAATAAACAAACAAAAACGTAAGAAATCGTAGATGACCGACCTGGATCCACACGCCGTTATCTAATGTTACTACAGTCCAGTGTATGATCTGGCACCTTCTCCCACAACCTAAGTAATCGTAGATGGATGGGTTATATATGTCCCAATAGACTTGAAAATGTTCACATCTGTCTTAGTTTTGTGGTTTGTTAAACTAGCTCTCGAATACTAACCTGTTAGTATATCTGCAATAAACATTTTAAAACTTTTGCCGTTTCCATCGCGAAATTTTTTATCCAAAAATTGATTGTAATCCCAGATTGAACATCAAAATTTGCAATAACATTAAGTTTCAGGCGAAGATTTTATTGCAAATTAGGTTTTGCATATAACATTTAACTAAACTATTCCTCAAATTGCATACAGACTACACTAATACTCAATTTACAGGCAGACTATACTAATCTTCAAGTTGCAGCTAGACTAGACTAACACTCAAGTAATAGACTATATTTTAAGCTTTGAGCCAAGATATCAAGTTTTGAAAATTGAGGTTTTAACAGGATTACGCAAATAATAGTTTATAATACAAGTGTGTAAAAAAGCCTTTCTCACATGTGTATCATACATTATTTCATCTACGAAGCATTTTACAATACTGTAGAATTAAATTTGACAGACAAAATACTTAAAATCACCGATAAAATAAGATTAGAACGTTCAACGCTTCCGTGGCAAAAATTGCTAACTAGTAAAAACGCATAATGACGGGAACATTATTTGGTCTTTGTCGATGTATTCTAGGTTATGGTTAGGTTCAGTGATATTAATACCTTATAGTTATACAAAATAACTTAAATCACTGACACAGTAACGTTAGAACGTTCAACGCCTCCGTGGCAAAAATTGCTAAGTAGTCAAAATCGAAGTTTTCACAGGATTACGCAAATAATAGTAGTTTATAATACAAGTGTGTAAAAAAGCCTTTCTCACACATCATACAATATTTTATCTACGAAGCATTTTAAAATACTGTAGAATTGAATTAAATAGACAAAATACTTAAAATCTCTGACAAAATAAGATTAGAACGTTCAACGCCTCTGTGGCAAAAATTGCTAACTAGTAAAAACGCATAATGACGGGAACACTATTTGGTCTTTGTCGATGTATTCTTGGTTATGATTAGGTTCAGTTATATTAGAACCAGATACCTCCAGACTAAGAGCCTGAGACTTTTTGATTCAAAATAAGGATTAATTAAACTTTAATAAACGTCAGAAAACGTTTAATTTTTGGCTTCCTGGATTGTAAAGCTTTGACATCGTGTATACGTCAAGCGAAACTAGATTTTTACACACAATGTTGCAAAGTACGACTACTATGCGGTAAAGTCACTTTACCGTATATTAGCCGTACTTTGCAACACTTATACAAAAAAAATTCCAATATTGTAAATAATATAAATCTGTTTCTTAAATATTAATTATCGGCCAAAAAATTTATACAAATTTCGTGCGTAAATGAATTTACAACGCAAAATATTCTGAAAATAGACGAAATTTTCTATGAAATTTATCAAAAATTTATAAATTTGGGTTGTGATTTGATGAAGATATTGAGGTTAAAACTTGAGTGAAGTGGAGAGGAAAATTGAAGAGAGGATTGAAAGCTTGGTGAAGTTAGAGGTTCAGAAGAAGGTTGATAGCTTGAAAACCGTTGCAAATTTTTAAATTTTCTAAAAATATTTTGAAAATAGATGAATTTCCTATTAAATTCATCAAAAATGTATAAATTTGAATTGAGATTTGATGAAGATATTGAGGTTAGAACTTGAGTAAAATTTCTTAGATATTCTTTGATAAGATTTTGACTTTGATATCGCGAATTACGATATCATGTATATTGACATATAACACATCAAAAGACGCGAAATTTTGTACAGAACAAGCAACTAATAATCTTTTTCTGTTATGGTGAATCGTAAGCCTGAAATATATATTTTAAAAACGCGCAAATCTTTCGGATTTTTGTCCGCAACTTTTTCCCGTAATTCGGCGGATCCGCCATCACTAAACGTTTACCGGATCCGATACCAATATACCAGATCCGTTCAACGGATCCGATGATGCTAATTTTTGATTAAATAATCACGCTGTTGCATGAGTAGATTATGTTATTTTGTAGGTTATGTATATGCGTTATGTTACTTTAAATTCGTGGTGCGCATGGCGCCAAATTGGCGGTAAATATGGTTTTTTCAAAATCAAAATCTAAATTTACTGAATCTTTTTGTAAATTGTTCTAAATTAAATGCACATTAAAACTATGTATGATACTGGCAGATTGCCAGGAAAATAAACCTTTCAATTTTGTTTAAACGATACGAACAATTTTTGAAGGCATCACCGGATCCGTTGACCGGATCCGGTATATTAGTACCGAATCCTGCAAACGTTTAGTGATGCCGGATCCGCCGGATTACCGGATCCGGTAATATTTTTGAAAGACTCGTTTGATAACTGAAATTACTGAAGACTGATATTACTGATTGACTTTAGATTGACTGAAATTTTTATCTCGTTTTTCTCGACCACGCGGGCCAAATCAACCCATCGACTTGATTTTATCCAGCCCTCGTCAAGAGCGTAAGTAGGGAAAGATGATATGTTCTGGAACCAACGCCACCACTCACCTTGACTTTGACCAGTTCCGGTGACCTTGACCATTTCCTTACCCACTCCCTTCCCCAATTTCCGGTGACCTTGACCACTCCCTCCCCCACTTTCGGTTCCCCACCTAATCGATGGATCTAACAGCCCATATATTCACACGACACATAACCTACAGTTTCGGCAAATAACCTACAAGCACTCACATCGAATCTTATGATCTCCTCATAGCTCACCCCAATTGAAGGCGTAAATAGCTAAACTCAATAAGGTTTTTTAGGGGGTAGCCTGTGTACAAGTCTTCGATATTAATCCGCTTGTAATCAGCTTTAACTCAACTGTAATCAGTTTTTAATCAGCTTTTAAACAGGTTTAATCAGCACTCAATCGGACATAGACCTCACACCCTCTTTAGCGTGTGGTAACATAGGGCTCATACCCAGTTTAGCGTGGGGCTACATAGACCTCACACCATGTTTAGCGTGTGACTACATACACCTCACACACTGTTTTGCGTGAGGTTACATAGACCTCCCACTCTTTTAGTGTATTACGACTGATTAAAAGCTGATTAAAGCTGATTAAAAGCCGATTAAAGCTCATTAAAAGCTGATTAAAGCTGATTAAAAGCCGATTAAAGCTGATTAAAAGCTGATTAAAGCTGATTAAAAGCTGATTAATATCGAAGTCTTGTGCACAGGCTAGCGCTCACCTTAATTAGTTTACGGTAGGAAGCCCATAAATTTGTTTTTATATATATATATATATATATATATATATATATATATATATATTTATATCTATGAGGAGATCATAAGATTCCATGTCATAAGTAGCTGTAGAGTATTTGCCGAAACAGAGATAGACTGCATAGTAGTAATACCAATATATTCACGATGATGCAGAAGCATCATCGTGAATATATTGGGCTGTTAGATCAATCGAACCGGAAGTGAGGGCGGAAGTGAGGACAGAAAGTGGCGACCGAAAGTGGTCTGGGTCCAGGTCACCGGAAGTGGTCGAGGTCAAGGTCTGTGGTGGCGGTGGTTCTAGAACTTATCATCTTTCCCTACTAGCGTACCCAGGATATGAACAACGGGAGGGGGGGGGGGGTTCATATTTGTTTCGAGGATTATATTTCGAGGATAAATGAATTATGCATTATTTTCACTGGTTATACGTCAAAAAAGTGCCCGAAAACTCTCGGAAATTGACGCATGCGCGTAAAAAAAAATTAAAAGGTCTATTGTCAACACTTCGTTGACACCTAGAGAGTACCCAGGATATGAGCTAGATCATATTTGTTTCGAGGTTTGTGAAATGAATTATGCATTATGAACTGCTTCGCCTTGCTCTTTGCACCCGAAGACGTCAGGATGAGGTTTTAACAATGTTATAGATATTTCTGTGCGGCAAGGTGGGTTCTAGGGGGGCAGTTGCCCCCGACTGCCCCTCGCTGGATACGCCCTTGGCCCTCGTAATAATTTTCAAATGTTGAAAAACCTGGCCGAGAGTATAGATTCAATTTTTCGTATGTTATGCGGTTTGAGTGAGTCACTCAAGTAAGTCTCATTAAAATACTCTGTATAATAGGGGATTGCAATCCGGAATTAAATATAATTTGAATATATTAAATAGCCGGCGCGAGTGGCGTAGTGGTGACGCTCGTGGCCTCATGTTAGAGCGCTAACTGACGAGTATAGAGGCCCGAGTTCTATTCCCAGCATCCGGCCGCATTTATTCCAGAAAGACAAATGTGAAAAATGGCAATTAGCGCAATTTATTACAACAACAGGTTTTCTGGGCCTAAGTGAATGTGATAGAATACAATAGGCTACCAATAGGCCGCAGTGTTCGAAGAGTCGGCAAACCCGGTAATCACATCGAACCACTAAAACAAAAAAAAATATATATATATATATATATATATATATATATATGAAATATATTTTGAAAATATATTTGGCAATTTTGTATAATTTTGGTTTTCCAGTCTCAGAACTCAGAACATTTCGAAAACATTACCAGAGATGTTTTTGAAATGTTCAGTACATGTATCGTACCTAGGGATTGCAATCCGCAAAACCGGATCCGGTAATCCGGCGGATCCGGCATCACTAAACGTTTACCGGATCAGACAGGACACATGTATGTTTAAAGTAAAATTTTTATTGATGTAAAAAAGTGTTTTGTTTACACGTATTGCTTTGCCAAATAATAATTAAAAGCAATACGGGGAAATAAATCCCGGAACTTTCACCAAATATAGAAGACCGTCCAATTAATGTGCGCGAAATAAAAAAAAACCGCTTAAAACAAATCGGTAAATTCATGCCGCACTAATTAAAAACCAAACGGAGTCCTGATTGTGATTGGGAGTTTTGACCTTATTTTTATATGAACTCTGTTATATTTAAATGGAGCGATGAGATCAGATCAATACCATTCTTCATGGTCTGTACGTCCTCTTTACAGAACCAATTCCGTGTATGAATTCAAAAAAATTGCGCAATATAATATTAAAATCGTTTCGTAATAATTTTATTTGTGATAGATAAGTGGAAAATAAACAAGTATTTTGTTTCATAAATAAATGCGGTGAGTGCGTACTAATCTCATTGCAGGGGCAAACTAAATACCTCATTAACGTCACATATCCGGACGCGTTGTTCTGAAAGCAAACCAATTACGGCGGTAATTATAAATCAATTGCGATCAATCTACAAAGGGAACAATCGCAATGCAACTCCCAGTGTTAAAACAATCGGCTAAGTAATTCCCAGATATTAATAATTTGGCACAACTCTTGAACACTAAAACTAGGACAGATGACTCACTTTTTTCTACAAACAAAAACATAATTGAAACGACAAATTTTTGTTTAAACATTTCAGTATTAAAAAGTAATTGTAATACATATAGGTAACGTAATATATAGACATTTTTTTGTTTAAATATTTCAGTATTAAAAAGTAATTCTTTTCTGTCATATTTACTGTAATTTAATGTCGAAAAGCCTTCAAGGTCTTTTACAAGTCAATATTTCCAAGCCTTTAAGCCGTTCCGCTTTTGAGCTTAAGTTTTCAATTTAACGAATATTGCAATAATATTGATTTCCCTTGTTCATTTTTACAGCTTATTTAAGATCTCAAATGCAGAAATACACATTTTTATACAAAGGAATATATTTAAAGCATTGCATAAAATAATACAGGTTGTTTTTATGGCATCGCTTCCGTTTGAAATAACTTCCGTTTGAAATAAAGTTTTTACAAATAATTTAATATTTATGGTTGACAAACAAGGAATTGTATATTTTATGTACAAAGCACTTTAACCTTTATTCTATAACAACATTATTCAATGTGCTTTCCACCACACTTATAACCAATTTCAAAAATTATTTTTTCGGAATATTTTCATTAGAAGATTAAAAATCGAGAACTTGTTAAAATGTCAAATTGTTGTTTGATTTTAAATTGTTGCTTTTAAATTGTGTCGCATTAAAACACTTAGGTTAGGTTAGGTTAAGTTAGGTTTTTAATATTTTCATTAGAAGATTAAAAATCGAAAATTTGTTAAAATGTCAAATTGTTCTTTGATTTTAAATTGTTGCTTTTAAATTGTTTCGCATTAAAACACTAATTCCTGAGTGTTTTAATGTGAAACAATTTAAAAGCAACAATTTAAAATCAAAGAAAGATTTTTGCAAGCCGGAATTAAATATAATTTGAATATATTAAATATATTTTGAAAATATATTTGGCATTTTGTATAATTTTTTTGCTTTTCCAGTCTCAGAACTCATCAGAACATTTCGAAAACATAACCAGAATGTTTTCGAAATTTTCCGTACATGTATCGTACATAGGGATTGCAATCCGCAAAACCGGATCCGGTAATCACTAAACGTTTACCGGATCCGGTACCAATATACCGGATCCGTTCAACGGATCCGGTGAGGCTAATTTTTCTTAAAATAATTGCGCTGTTGCATGAGTAGGTACTTTAAATGCGTGGTGCGTGGCGCAACATGCTTTTTTCAAAACCAAAATTGATTTTGTGATTAATAATGTATACTTAAAATTATTAGCGTATTTGCTGGTGTATAACGCGCTCCTTTTTTCCAAAAAAATTGCTTCTAAAACATAGGTCCGCGTTATAGGCGCACAAAAAGTAGGTTGAATTTTAGGGTGCGGCTCATGCACCGGCAATATTTATTATGTTAGATTTCATTCCATCGATCCAGCCGGATTGAAAATGACATTGAATTGCAATCCCTATTGACATTGAATTGCAATCCCCATTTGATCCGGTGAAGCTAATTTTTATGGCGCCAAATTGGCGGTAAATAACGCCCAAATTGGCGGTAGAATTAATTCCATCGATCCGGCCGGATTTAAAATGACATTGGATTGCAATCCCTATTTGTTAATATTTTGAGAAAAAGGCAACGACAGATCAGTGAAGATAAGGGTGCCAATATACCGGATCCGTTCAACGGATCCGGTGAAGCTAATTTTTGGTAAAATAATCGCGCTGTTGCATGAGTAGGTACTTTAAATGATAGGTGCGCATGGCGCCAAATTGGCGGTAAATGACGCCTAAATTGGGGGTAGATTTAATTCCATCGATCCGGCCGGATTGAAAATGACATTGGATTGCAATCCCTTTTGTTAGTATTTTGAGAAAAAGGCAACGACAGATCAATGAAGATGAGGTTGAGATTTTACAAAATTAACATTTGTAGACTCTCACTATTTTCCTAACTGTGCGACTATTTGGAGGAATTTTGGAAATCTAAAAACCACAAATTTCTCCAAAAAGTCAAAATTTTGAAAATATAAAACCAATTTGTTAATATTGTGAAAAATAAAGCAACGACATATCAATGAAGATGAGGTTGAGATTTTACAAAATCAACATTTGTAGACTCTCACTATTTTCTTTACTGTGTGACTATTTGGAGGAATTTTGGAAATCTAAAATCCAAAAACTTCTCCAAAAAGTTCATGTTTTGAAAATCTGGAACCGTTTTGTTAATATTTTGAAAAATAAGGCAGCGACAGATCAATGAAGATGAGGCTGAGATTTTACAAAATAAACATTTGTAGACTCTCGTAAGTTTCTTTACTGTGTGACTATTTTGAGGAATTTTGGAAATCTGAAATCTACAACCTTCTCCAAAAAGTTCAAGTTTTGAAAATTTGAAACCGTTTTGTTAATATTTTGAAAAATAAGGCAACGCCAGATCAATGAAGATGAGGTTGAGATTTTACAAAATTATCGTTTATAGACTCTCACTAGTTTCTCTACTTTGTCACTATTTGGAGGAATTTTGTAAATATAAAAACTACAATTTTCTCCAAAAAGTCCAAATTTTGAAAATCTAAAACCAATTTATTAATATTTTGAAAAATAAGGCAACGACAGATCAATGAAGATGAGGTTGAGATTTTATAAAATTAACATTTGTAGACTCTCACTAGTTTCTATAATGTGTGACTATTTGGAGAAATTTTGGAAATCTAAAATCCACAAAATTCTCCAAAAAGTTCAAGTTTTGAAAATCTGAAACCGTTTGGTTAATATTTTGAAAAATAAGGCAGAGCTAGATGAGGTGAAGATGAAGATGAAGTTGAGATTTTAAAAAATTATCATTTATAGACTCTTACTATTTTCCTGACTCTGCAACTATTTGAAGGAATTTTGGAAATCTAAGAACCACAAATTACTTCTAAGTCCAAATTTTGGTAACCTTAAACCGCTTTGTTAATATTTTGAAAAATGAAACAGCCACAAATCAATGAAAATGAGGTTGAAATTTTAAAAATTAACATTTGTAGACTTTCATTAATTTCTTTACTTTGTGACTATTTGGAGGAATTTTTGAAATATAAAAACTACAAATTTCTCCAAAAAGTCCAAATTTTGAAAATCTAAAACCAATTTATTAATATTTTGAAAAATAAGGCAACGACATATCAATGAAAAAGAGATAGAAATTTTACAAAATTAACATTTCTAGACTCTCACTATTTTCCTAACTCTGCAACTATTTTAAGGAATTTTGGAATTCTAAGAACCACAAATTACTCCAAAAAGTTCAAATTTAGATAACCTAAAACCGTTTTGTTAATATTTTGTAAAATGAGACAGTTACAGATCAATGAAGATGAGTTTGAGATTTTAAAAAATTATCATTTATAGACTCCCACTATTTTCCTGATTCTGCAGCTATTTGAAGGAATTTTAGAAATCTAAAAACCAAAAATTACTCTAAAAAGTCCAAATTTTGATAACCTAAAACCGCTTTGAAAAATGAAAAATGAGACAGTCACAGATCAATGAAGATGAGGTTAAAATTTTACCAAATTTTCATTTGTAGACTCTCACTAATTTATTTACTGTGTGACTATTTGGAGAAATTTTATAAATCTAAAAACCAAAAATAACTCCAAAAAGTCCAAATTTTGATAACCTAAAACCGCTTTGTTCATATCACAGATTTAAGTGTCATTTAAGTCACAGATCAATGAAGATAAGGTTGAGATTTTACAAAATTAACATTTGTAGAATCCCACTAGTTTCTTTAGTGTGTGACTATTTGGAGAAATTTTAGAAATGTAAAAACCACAAATTTCTTCAGAATGTTAAAATTTTGAAATTTTTGTAAATATTTTAAAAAATAAGGCAGCGACAGATTAATGAAGACAAGGTTATAAGATTTGACAAAATTTATTATGATGATAATTTATTATGATCCGGCCGGATCCGGCCGGATCGGTGGAAATTAGGCCGGATCCGTCCGGATCCGCCCCGGTTGAAAATGACACCGTATGTATAATATAAGCCTAGAAGGATTTTCTTAACGACTTCCAACTTCAGACTTTACGCTTAAAGTTCTTATCATATTCCAATTTTATAAAACAAAATTCAACAACAATTTAATAAAACAAACATTTATAGACTCTCGCTATTTTCTCTACTGTGAGACTATTTGGAGGAATTTTGAAAATCTAATAACCACGAATTTCTCCAAAAAGACCAAATTTTTGAAAATCAGATACCATTTTGTAACTATTTTTTAAAATAAGTCAGCGACAGATAAATGAAGATGAGGTTGAGCTCTAAAACATAGATCGCACAAATAAGGGGCACAAAAAGTAGGTTGAATTTTAGAGTGAGTCTTATGCACCGGCAAATACGGTATTTACAGTAAATTTATTAAAGTAAATAGACATTATATTCCATTAAACAGATTCATTATTATGTCTGTTATAAATATAAGAATAAGACTTGTTATTATGCTCAAATACCTTATAGTTGTGATCTCAGTAGATTGGGTAAAGCTTAATATGTTAGATTTAATTTCCACCGATCCGGCCGGATCCGCCCGGATCGATGGAAATCTGGCCGGATCAGGCCGGATTGAAAATGACAGCGGATTGCAATCCATATGTATAAGCCTAGGAGGATTTTCTTAACGTCTTCAAAGTTAAAGACTTTAAGCTTAACGTTCTTATCATATTCCAATTTTATAAATATTTGTAACGATATGGATTTTTAAATAATTAGTCTCGATATTTATACGATAAACACATTTGTGTAAATATTTAGTTGAAATAGAAGTTTTAATATAAATCCATTTAAAAGGAAACTGAAAGCATTGCATGATGTATGTCATAAATATAAGAATAAGACTTGTTATCATGCTCAAATACCTAATACTTGTGATCTCAGTAGATTGAGTCAAGTTTATTATGTTAGATTTAATTCCATGGATTCGCCCGGATCCGGCCGGATCCGTCCGAATCGGTGGAAATTCGGCCGGATCCGACCGGATTGAAAATGACACCGGATTGCAATCCCTATGTATAATATAAGCCTAGAAGGATTTTCTTAACGAATTCCTAGTTTATAAGACTTTAAGCTTAAAGTTCTTATCATCTTCTTATATTATAAATATTTTTAACGAAATGAATTTCTAAAAAAACGTCGTTTGATGAAAAATCGGGCAATAATTTCATTTTCCGAACTTGGTTCAAACGGTTCAGATTTCTCTGTTAGCTTTTGTCTAAACGGATTTCTCGGTTTAAAAGGCGGAAAATTCCGCGACGATAAAAAAAGTTTAAATAAATCTATTTGTGGATATGTTTGTTTATTATATAGAGCAGGGCTGTCCAACCAGGCGATCGCGATCTACCGGTCGATCGCGACGAGATTTTGAGTCGATCTTTAGTTTTCTCACGTTTCTATGTAATTACTTAAAAATACATTTCGATAAATATGCAGTAACAATTAAGACACGCTTCTCGCACACTTAATACACACTATGATATGGAAACTGTCTTCAGAGACAGTGCCCTTCAGAGACGTTTTGATTAGAAAATGAGGATAATGATAACGAACGTTCGTTGCACACTGGCTCAGTAGAAGTCGATTTCTCTTGCGGTTTCTAGAGTTATTAGAAGACGTAAAAAGTTTGCTCTCTGAAAGAGGTGACATTTACACACAGTTAACAAACAGAGTGGTTATTTGATATGCCATTCTTGGTAGACTTTAGTTTAAAACTAAACGATTTGAATCTTGAACTACTGGGTGAAGGCAGAAATGTATTAGACATGATAAGCTCGATAAGTAATAACTTTACAGCAACTTGTTATACTGATGAATGCGAATTAAAAAAAAAATTGAAGCAATTTCCAAGCATTGGAAAATATTTTCAGACATATCCTGACCTTGCTCAATTCAACCCTAACAAAATGATTCTCGAAATTGAAGTTGTTGAAAAACAGATTTGACGATTTTGGTAAGATTGAAAATATTGCACTATTTTTGGAACAAAGTTCCTTTAGGGAGGTCTCGGTAAGAGTGATTCGGCAGAAAACGTTACGTTACGTTATATGCCTATCTCTTTCTCTCAGTGTATATTTCTATACCGCTCGCTCTCTATTTCTTTCTCTTTCTTTCAGTGTATATTTCAATAATGCGTGCTCTCTCGGTTTCTTTCGCTGAGTGACAGACGAGCGTCGTCGGTTTATAACCTTAAAACTAAACGAGAAAAACAAATGTTCAAACGTATTTTTGTGTTTAGTCGTTAAAAGGTCGATTCCCATATACGCGACACTCAGCTACGCGACGTCGTGCGACAACGCCCGTCAAACAATGATTATATGGTTTTAAATGGGCACGTCACTTAGCTGTCGTGTAGCCATAGTGAGAACGTGCCCATTTAAAACAATGTAATCATTATTTGACAGACGATTTCGCGTGATACGAGAATCGGCTTTTAAATTATACGAGAGATATATTGTTTATAAAATACTCATTACTTGAATTAGAGAAACTTGAGAAATCAAAACTTCAAAAAATATACAAAATACTGAGAAAAGTAAGTTAATAAAAAAAAACCGGCCAAGTGCGAGTTGTGACTCGCGCACCGAGGGTTCCGTACAAACTTGTAAGTAAGGTATCTTTTTTTTTAGGAGGACGTAGCAAGCACATTCAGTTAACTTGACAAGTGGCCCACCTGAAATCACGACCATCTTAGTACCGCTGCAATCATAACCTCAAGATGTCGCTGTCGTACGATGGAATTCTACCCTACATTTTATTACCATACATCCCCCATTCACTATGAGTGTTTAGGGGTTCTGGAACTTTACTATTTGTTTTTACTGCTCAATTTTGCCTGTATACCTATATATAAAGGCCTATATAATATATAAAGGTAAGCAGGATATTTTTTTTTAAATAACGCGACTATTTTTGAACTTATAAAAACAAAACTTTTTAGTATTACACTTATTCACTAACTTATATTAAGATCTAACTATTTCTAGATCTAATATAAACTAATATATTAACTATTTCTAGATCTATTTCGATACTCTTAACATTCAGTTGTTCAATTGACTGCTTTTTGGGCAATTGACTACCAAAAAATATAGGTCGTACGTGATTTAAGTATATGTAGATTATAAAGAAAACTTAGAAGAAATATAATATATACAGGATGTTACAGGACTTGAGTATATCGCAAGTCGGCTATAAACAAGCAAAATTTAGACATGTATATAGAGCGTACGTGATGAAATGCATAACGAATATAAACAAAGAAAATTTAGAAAAAACAGCTTGGTGCCAACACATACTTTTTAACCTTCGGACCTAACCGAGTAGGACCTTACCGTATGCAACCCATATGCTTCCGGAGCCTGACAATACCACTACGACAACATTAGTGTATTTTCACAAGTTTCTAATAGTAAATTCACATTTTTCTTGTAATTAACTACATATTTACGGTTTTCAGATTTTTCCCATTATATGTGCTGTAATACACCGCTTCTTGCCAAATTTCATGATTCTAGGTCAACGAGAAGTACCCTATAGGTTTTGATTCCATTGTGAAATCGCAAAATATGCGACATAAACGGTCATATCTTTTGATCGCGTTGACTTACAAGTTTGATTTTTTCACAGCTGAAAGAGACCGCAGACCCGAGTATTTGATACAAATTTCAACTTGTTACTTCTACGTGTTCCCGAGAAAAATGGTCTTGACAGACAGACAGACAGACAGACGGACAACAAAGCAATCCTATAAGGGTTCCGTTTTCGGTACGGAACCCTAAAAATGTATAATTTGAAGCTAATTGTAACTGTTTACCACATATTTAACGTACATAGAATTCGAGTGATTGATATTTAATATATTTAAATATGTCGTAGTTATAAAGTGAAATCATTCAGATTGTTTAAAACAGAGCCATTACATGACCTGTTTACGGTTAATTAAGCGCATGCGCGTCCACCATGTTTAAAAGGCGGGAATATGAAAGTTTCGGGCATATTTTGTTATTTTTACTGGTTATACATGAAAAAGTGCCCAGAAAACATGGCGAAATTGTCACATGCGCACAAAAAAATTGTAATTACGCAAAGGTCTATTTTGATGTTTTGTTTTTCTTAGCAACAGGTCATGGGCCGCAAGTTGGACACTCCTGATCTAAATCAAATACTCAACTACACATGGTCATTTATGACAGACTAGATTATTTTTGCACACATTTTTTGCGACCGCAAGTTTTGATGTAATATAACAATCTCGTCTATACACTAAATAATTGGATAGTGGATTTTAAGCTATATCTACATACAGCGCCGTCGTTTGGATTTGGAGGCCCCAATTGGTTGCAAACGACGCAGCGCGATGCCGTTTGCAGTAAAAGATGAAACGTTCAATTCCCTGCGGGAATCGCGCAAAACCGTTCCCGCAGAGTTCAAGTTGGCGGTTCCGTGGGACTTTTCCTGGATGTCCAAAAAACGTCGTTTTAATGGCGTCGCAACGCCATCTTGGGCACAATCGGGATCAAACTCCCAAACAAACTAAAATGTTCTATGGCTGATCGAACGGCACGAGTCCGGTTCCGATCCGTCAATTGGTTCCGAAGTTCTATGTACCCCCGCAAAACGCCTCTGGTTTTTCTCACTTTTTGCGCATTTTTCTCTTCAAACTGCCGCAGATTCGCAAAAAGTCGTCGCAGTTTAAAAATTCTTGCCGGAATGGTTGCGCGCGAGTGTTCTGAAGAGAACGAACCCAACCGGCGACCTGGAGCCCATCAAATAAGTCCTGGGCGACCGTAGAAGTGATTGCAAAATCGGCAAAAAAAATAATTTATTTGCTCTTGCACCAGGTGAACAGGACGTCGCGGGACGGCGAGCGAGGGCACTAAAAACGTGGCGCGGCGGCGGCTAGAGGATTCTTCTAGAGGGCAAAAGAAATTGGATCCAACCAAAAATGCGCCTTAAAAGAAAAATATCGTGATTTTAGTTTTCGGTCTGGTGCGTACCGAACCTGGGGGAGTTGAGTCGCGAAAATGGCACCGCTCGACGGGGATCTCGGTTCTACACCGGAAAAATGTACACTCCCGTTTTGCACCGCCGCCGCCGCTTCCGTCGGGCCGCTTCCGCAAAAACCACGATTTTAGGGTGGGTTTTGGATCCCCGAAGGGGCGCGGCAGGACGGAGGACGAAACTTGGGGATGCGCAACGTGCGGACGGACATTCACAGTTAAGTCATCAAAGACGCGCGGTTAAAATACTGAAGATCTGCCGCCTCCGGCGGCATAAAAGTGTCAAATTTGAGCCTTTTTAAAACCCACGTGGTGCGGTCCCCCATGTGAAATTCGCGAAACGCCACACGTCAGTCGTCTGATAATCGATCTGCAGCCACTGTGGGGCCCCCCTAGTCCGTGGGCCCCGGGCATTCGCCCGATTGACCGACGCTAGCGACGCTACTGTCTACATACTAACTGCTTGCGTTGCGAAATTTGTAAACTTATACTCACAATTTGGTGTCTGAAATAAATGAATGAAAAAAAATTGTCAGTTTTGTTTTGGGCCGCATTGGAACTTGTCTTGCGGCCCCGGCGGCCCAAAACAAGCCAAAAAATATATCATCTTAAATACATTGGCGAATTTTTTTTTTCATTCATTTATCAAATTGACGCTTTTGTTTCGGCCCGCATTTCACCTTATCTTGCACCAGTTTGCTCAAATTTTCCAGAACATTCAATCAACGCATTTGCGTGCACTTATTTTAATAATGATTCAATCAGAAAAGTTGTTCGATTCTTAAATGCGCGAGGAACTTTGTTCCTGACGGGGGTCCCCTGACCGCATAGAAAAAGTTCCAGAAAGATATCAACATAGAAGAAATGGCATGTCAATTATTTACAATATTAGAAGATAAACTAGAATTGGAAATAATCGAACTTATTGAAAAATGATTTCTATTTGAAATCCAAAGTTTGTATTTGGAAATACACTAAAGAAACCCAATCTTGACAAATGCGGCACAAAAATTGATGTCTTGCTTTGACTCGAAGTATTTGGCGGAATCCGCATTTTCTGCTATGAATGTGTTGAAATCAAAAATAATAAATTCTTTAACTGATGAAAATCTTGATCAACGATTGATTATCTCTTTCATCGTATGATCCCGCCTTGATATTGCCAAATCCATGCAATGTCAACGATCTAATTAGTATTAATCTTTACTTGCGACCGATAGAGTCGTCAAGTGAAATTAGTGGTAAGAAAGATTTATTGAGAACACTCCGTCCCTAGTATTCATAGATCAATGAAAAAAGCTTATCATCTTAAATTCATTGGCGAAAATTGGCTAAAATTGGATAAAAGTGCAGCCCTGAGAATAAGAATCTACATCAAAAAATTTATACGCATTCTCGTATCAGGTTATTTTTACATGAAAAACAGCTTATAAATGTCAATATGTTATGCATTTTCCCAAAATTTTCTCCCCCAAGGGGAGTGCACTCACATGACTTCAGACCCCCGGTGGCCCGCTACGCGTTTTGGTCGATCTTGGCAACAATATATACCAAAAAGTAGATCACCACTACAAAAAGGTTGGACAGCCCTGATATAGAGGATAATAAATTTGTGAATTGAAAATTTACATTTCGTGTTTTTATTCGAAAAAACAGTTTTTTGAATTGAAATGCTGCACGGAATACTAATTTAACGTTTTTGTTGCAAAAATAATTAATAAACGAAAATAAAGATCCGGATCCGGACGGATCCGGCCGGATCGGTGGAAATTCGACCGGATCCGGCCGGATTGAAAATTATACCGGATTACAATCCCTATGTATAATATAAACCTAGAAGGATTTTTTTAACGACTTCTAAATTAATGACTTTAAGCTTGAAGTTCTTATCATATTCCGATTTTATAAATATTTGTAACGATATGGATTTTTAAATACTTAGTCTCGACATTTATACGATGAAGCTATATGTGTAAGCATTTAGTTGAAATAGAACTTTTATTATAAAGCCATTTATAAGGAAACTGCAAGCATTGCATGATGTCTGTCACAAATATAAGAATAAGACTTGTTAGCATGCTCAAATACCTAATAGTTGTGATCTCAGTAGATTGAGTAAAGTTTGTTATGTTAGATTTAATTCCATCGATCTGGCCGGATCCGTCCGGATCAGTGGAAATTCGGCCGGATCCGGTCGGATTGAAAATGACACCGGATTGCAATTCCTATGTATAATATAACCCTAGAAGTAATTTCAAGTTAAAGACTTTAAGCTGAAAGTTCTTATCATATTCCGATTTTATAAATATATGTAATGATATGAATTTTTAAAAAAACGTCGTTTGATAAATAATCGGGCAATAATTTCATTTTCCGAGCTCGGATGAAACGGTTCAGATTTCTCTGATAGCTTTCCTCTAAATGGATTTTTCGGTTTAAAAGACGGAAAATTCCACGACGATAAAAAAAAGTTTTAATAAATCTATCTGTGGATATGTTTGTTTGTTATACAGAGGATAATAAATTTATGACTTCAAAATTTACATTTCGTTTTTTTATTCGATAAAAACGACTATTACCCTGGTTTTGCATTGAAATGCTGCACGGAATACTAATTTAACGTTTTTGTTGCAAAAATAATTAATAAACGAAAATAAAGATGCGGATCCCGACGGATCCGGCCGGATCGGTGGAAATTCGACCGGATCCGGCCGGATTGAAAATGATACCGGATTACAAGCCCTATGTGTAATATAAGCCTAGAAGGATTTTCTTAACGACATCCAAGTTAAAGACTTTAAGTTCTATTATATTTCAATTTTATAAATATTTGTAAAGATATGGATTTTTGAAGTGAAAGACTAAGCTTAAAGTTCTTATCATATTCCGATTTTATAAATATTTGTAACGATATGGATTTTAAAATAATTAGTCTCGGCATTTAGACGATAAAGATATATGTGTTGAAATAGAACTTTTACTATGAAGCCATTTGAAAGGAAACTGAAAGCATTGCATGATGTCTGTCATAAATATAAGCATAATACTTGTTAGCATGCTCAAATAATTAATAGTTGTGATCTCACTAGATTAAGTAAAGTTTAATATGTTAGATTTAATTCCATCGATGCGGCCGGATCCGGCCGGATCCGGCTGCATCGGTGGATATTCGGCCGGATCCGGCGGGATTGAAAATGACACCGGCTTGCAATCGCTATGTATAATATAAGCCTAGAAGGATTTTCTTAACGACATCCAAGTTAAAGATTTTAAGTTCTATTATATTTCAATTTTATAAATATTTGTAACGATATGGATTATTAAAAAAACGTCGTTTGATAAAAAATCGGGCCATAATTTCATTTTCTGAACTCGGATTAAACGGTTCAGATTTCTCTGATAGCTTTTCTCTAAATGGATTTTTCGGTTTAAATGGCGGAAAATTCGGCGACGATAAAAAAAAGTTTTAATCTATTTGTAGATAAGTTTGTTTGTTATACAGAGGATAATAAATTTTTGACGTGAAAATTTACATTTCGTGTTTTTATTCGCAAAAAAGGTCTATTACCCTGTTTTTGAATTGAAATGCTGCACGGAATACTAATTTAACGATTTTGTTGCAAAAATAATTATTAAACGAGAATAGAGGCCCGGATCCGGCCGGATCGGTGGAATTTCCGCCGGATCCGGCCGGATTTAAAATGATACCGGATTGCAATTCCTATGTATAATATAGGATTTTCTCAACGACTTCCAAGTTAAAGACTTTAAGCTTAAAGTTCTTATCATATTCCTATTTTATAAATATTTTTAAATAACGACATGGATTTTTAAATAATTGGTTTCGACATTTATACGATGAAGATATATGTGTAAACATTTAGATGAAATAGAAGTTCTAATATAAAGCCATTTAAAAGGCAACTGAAATTATTGCATGATGTCTGTCATAAATATAAGAATAAGACTTGTTAGCATGCTCAAATACAGAATAGTTGTGATCTCAGTAGATTGAGTAAAGTTTATTAGGTTAGATTTAATTCCATCGATCCGGTCGGATCCGGGCGGATCCGTCCGCATCAGTGGAAATTCGGGCGGATTCGGCCGGATTGAAAATGACACCGGATTGCAATCGCTATGTATAATATAAGCCTAGAAAGATTTTCTTAACGACTTCAAAGTTAAAAACTTTAAGCTTAAAGTTCTTATCACATTCAAATTTTATAAATATTTTTAAATAACGTTATGGATATTTAAATAATTAGTCTCGACATTTATACAATGAAGATATATGTGTATACATTTAGTTGAAATAGAATTTTTAATATAAAGCCATTTAAAAGGCAACTGAAATTATTGCATGATGTCTGTCATAAATATAAGAATAAGACTTGTTAGCAGGCTCAAATACATAATAGTTGTGATCTCAGTAGATTGAGTAAAGTTTATTGGGTTAGATTTAATTCCATCGATCCGGTCGGATCCGGGCGGATCCGTCCGCATCAGTGGAAATTCGGGCGGATTCGGCCGGATTGAAAATGACACCGGATTGCAATCGCTATGTATAATATAAGCCTAGAAAGATTTTCTTAACGACTTCAAAGTTAAAGACTTTAAGCTTAAAGTTCTTATCACATTCGAGTTTTATAAATATTTTTAAATAACGACATGGATTTTTAAATAATTAGTCTCGATATTTATACGATGAAGATATATGTGTAAACATTTAGTTGAAATAGAAGTTTTAATATAAAGCCATTTAAAAGGAAACTGAAAGCATTGCAAGATGTCTGTCATAAATATAAAAATAAGACTTGTTAGAATGCTGAAATACCTAATAGTTGTGATCTCAGTAGATTGAGTAAAGTTTATTATATAAAATTTAATTCCATAGATCCGGCGGGATCCAGCCGGATCCGTCCGAATCAGTGGAAATTCGGCCGGATCCGGTCGGATTGAAAATGACACCGGATTGCAATCCCTATGTATAATATAAGCCTAGAAGGATTTTCTTAACGACTTCCAAGTTAAAGATTTTAAGCTTAGAGTTCTTATCATACTCCAGTTTTATAAATATTTGTAACGATATGGATTTTTAAAAAAACGTCGTTTGATAAAAAATCGTGCAATAATTTCATTTTCTGAACTCGGATTGAACGGTTCAGAATTCTCTTATAGCTTTTCTCTAAATGGATTATTCGGTTTAAAAGGCGGAAAATTCCGCGACGATAAAAAAAAGTTTTAACAAATCTATTTGTGGATATGTTTGTTTATTATATAGAGGATAATAAATTTATGACTTGAAAATTTACATTTCGTGTTTTTGAAAAAAAAAGGTCCATTACCCAGTTTTTGTATTGAAATGCTGCACGGAATACTAATTTAACGTTTTTGTTGCAAAAATAATAAATAAACGAAAATAGAGATCCGGATCCGGACGGATCCGGAGGGATCCGGCCGGATTGAAAATGACACCGGATTGCAATCCCTATGTATAATATAAGCCTAGAAGGATTTTCTTAACGACTTCCAAGACTTTAAGCTTAAAGTTCTTATCATATTCCGATTTTATACATATTTGTAACGATATGGATTTTTAAAGAATTAGTCTCAACATTTATACCAGGGATGTTATGGATGTGAAATTTTGGATCTGGATAAGGATACAGATATAGGAATAATATTATACCGGTTTCGGATACGGTTAGGGATATGAAATTTTCTCGGATTATCCGTTAGTTTCGGTTACGGATATCATTTGTAACGATATGGGTTTTTAAATAATTAGTATCGACATTTATACAATAAAGATATATGTGTAAACATTTACTTGAAATATTCTATTGCCATACCGATTCGGCCGGATCCGGCCGGATCGGTGGAAATTCGGCCGGATCCGGCCGGATTGAAAATGACACCGAATTTCAATCCCTATGTATAATATACGGATTTTATTAACGATTTCAAAGTTAAAAACTTTAAGCTTAAAGTTCTTATTATATTCCGATTTTATAGATATTTGTAACGATACGGATTTTTAAATAATTAGTCTCGCCATTTATACGATGAAGATATATGTGTAAACATTTAGTTGAAATATGGATCCGGTCGGATCGGTGGAAATTCGGCCGGATCCGGCCGGATTGAAAATGACACCGAATTTCAATCCCTATGTATAATATAAGGATTTTATTAACGATTTCAAAGTTAAAAACTTTAAGCTTAAAGTTCTTATTATATTCCGATTTTATAGATATTTGTAACGATATGGATTTTTAAATAATTAGTCTCGCCATTTATACGATGAAGATATATGTGTAAACATTTAGTTGAAATAGAAGTTTTAATATAAAGCCATTTAAAAGGAAACTGAAAGCATTGCACTTTGTTGGGTGATTTATATAAGGAAGGGAATGGAAGCTTATTAATACGGTTTTATGTAATGTGTGTAAGCCGTAAAAGGCTTTGAGCTGAAATCCCTTTAATCCCGTTTTACGTTCAATTCCTAAATGATCTTCATTTATTGATTGTTCGTTAATGTGTTTTTTAAGTTTTGTTTGGAAGTATTCCTGTGTATTCTATCGATTAAAATATTGCGAATGGAGGTTATAAAAAGGATGCGGAGGGAAGGGATGTTTGGAAAAGGGACAATAAATCCACATTAACAATAGGGCGCTAGTTGGAAATAGGTTGAACTGCGAGCGTTATAAATTCTAGGGCAGACGTCACGAATCCCATCTTTTAAATACTGTTTACGTGAATAACTCAATGAATCCGAATTCTTCGAATTTTTCATCCATTCATCCTTCAGTGAATGATAAAAATTTTATTATAAGACTCTGTAAGCAGATTTAAAACGTAATATAAATAAGCTTATGTTAAATCTCTGACTATGTATATATTTTCGCTAATTAATTATTTTTGCAACAAAAACGGTAAATTAGTATTCCGTGCAGCATTTCAATTCAAAAAACTTGGTTTTTTCGAATAAAAACACGAAATGTAAATTTTCAGGTCATAAATTTATTATCCTCTATATAACAAACAAACATATCCACAGATAGATTTATTAAAACCTTTTTTTTATCCTCGCGGAATTTTCCGGCTTTTAAACCGAAAATCCATTTAGAGAAAAGCATCAGAGAAATCTGAACCGTTTAATCCGAGTTCGGGAAATGAAATTATTGCCCGATTTTTTATCAAACGACGTTTTTTTAAAAATCGGCATCGTTACAAATATTTGTAAAATTGGAATATGATAAGAACTTTAAGCTTAAAGTCTTTAGCTTGAGATTCGTTAAGAAAATCCTTCTAGACGTATATTATACATAGGGATTGCAATCTGGTGTCATTTTCAATCCGGGCGGATCCGGCCGAATTTCCACCGATCCGGGCGGATCCAGATCTCTATTTTCGTTTATTTATTATTTTTGCAACAAAAACGTTAAATTAGTATTCGGTGCAGCATTTCAATTCAAAAAACTAATTTTGGGATTTGTTTAAAATTTTGTGGAGATCTTTGTAGAACTGATCCGGAATATTTTCAAATTTTCACAATATTTTAATACTTATTTCCTCAAATATTGCAATTTTTTGTAAATTCCACCTTGAAAATCAATTTTGTAAACATTTTCAAACTTAATTTTCTCAAAAACTATTTTTGGGATTTGTTTAAAATTTTGTGGAGATCTTTGTAGAACTGATCCGGAATATTTAGCAAATTTAAAAGGGGGGATCCCCGCCAGGACCTGCCCCCCCATTTTGAGGACCCCCACCCCCCTTTTTTGCTGAAATTTAAATGATTTTAACAAAAATAAAGTTCAATTTTGATTTTCTTTTATATTATTATATTTCTTTTATACATATGTTCCTTTCTTGTATTTATTAAAAATTAAAGAACTTATTTGTTTTTTCACTTTCTTTATTTACTGGGGGGGGGTCACGTCAATATATATATGCCTGGGGCCTCAAAATTCAAACGACGGCGCTGAGTAAAATTTTGTTGTTCAAAAAATATCACTGGTCCGCGAATTTGTTTTTAATTTTACTGGTCCGTGCGCCAAAAAAGGTTGAGAAACGGCTAGTCTACACAACGTGAGATAAGAATTTATTTGTTTTTTCACTTTCTTTATTTACTGGGGGGACCACGTCAATATATATGCCCGGGGCCTCAAAATCCAAACGACGGCGCTGAGTAAAATTTTGTTAAATATCACTGGTCCGCGAATTTATTTTTTTAATTTTACTGGTCCGTGGGACAAAAAAGGTTGAGAAACGCTGCTCTATATAACAAACAAACATATCCACAAATAGATTTATTAAAACCTTTTTTTATCGCCGCGGAATTTTCCGGCTTTTAAACCGAAAATCCATTTAGAGAAAACCATCAGAGAAATCTGAACCGTTTAATCCGAGTTCGGAAAATGTAATTATTGCCCGATTTTTTGTCAAACGACGTTTTTTTTTTTAATCCATATCGTTACAAATATTTATAAAATTGGAATATGATAAGAACTTTAAGTTTTTAACTTAAAATTCGTTAAGAAAATTCTTCTAGGCTTATATTATACATAGGGATTGCAATCCAGTGCCATTTTCAATCCGGCCGGATCCGGCCGAATTTCCACCGATCCCGCCGGATGCGGCCGGATCCAGATCTCAATTTTCGTTTATTATTTATTTTTGCAACAAAAACGTTAAATTAGTATTCCGTGCAGCATTTCAATTAAAAAAACTGTTTTTTCGAATAAAAACACGAAATGTAAATTTTCAAGTCATAAATTTATTATCCTCTATATAACAAACAAACATATCCACAAATGGATTTATTAAAACTTTTCTTTTATCGTCGCGGAATTTTCCGCCTTTTAAACCGAAAAATCCATTTAGAGAAAAGCATCAGAGAAATCTGAACCGTTTAATCCAAGTTTAGAAAATTAAATTAATTTGCCCGATTTTTATCAAACGACGTTTTTTTAAAAATCCATATCGTTACAAATATTTATAAAATTGGCATATGATAAGAACTTTAAGCTTAAAGTCTTTAGATTGAGATTCGTTAAAAAAATCCTTCTAGGGTTATATTATATTTAGGGACTGCAATCCGGCGTCATTTTCAATCCGGGCCGGATGCGCCCGAATTCCCACATATCCGGGCGGATCCGGCCGGATCCTGATCTCTATTTTCGTTTATTAATTATTTTTGCAACAAAAACGTTAAATTAGTATTCCGTGCAGCATTTCAATTCAAAAAACATTTTTTCGAATAAAAACACGAAACGTAAATTTGCAAGTTATAAATTTATTATCCTCTATATAACTAACAAACATATCCACAAATAGATTTATTAAAACTTTTTCTTTATCGTCGCGGAATTTTCCGGCTTTTAAATCGAAAAATCCGTTTAGAGAAACGCTATCAGAGAAATCTGAACCGTTTAATCCGAGTTCGGAAAATTAAATTATTGCCCGATTTTTTATCAAACGGCGATTTTTTAAATTTCATTCGCCGTGAATAACCCAGCAGCTTTTATATTTTTTGTGTTCAAACACCACCGAAGTTAATTAAAATTGCAGTTTGGTTTTAATTAACTTATCTACTATCCAATTAAATTAACAAAATATTTATTAAGACAAGGATATTAAGTTCTGCGTTCGTCTCATTTACTAAATTGAAGTTTTTGGTAATTAAAAAAATCGTAGCTTATTTTGCAAACAATACGTTTCGTTTTCTAATTATTTTTCAAACTTAAAACAATCGGAACAGAGCCTGAATATATACATGTATTCAACCTTTCCGGAGCTCTATAACAATTACTGAGTCTTTGTAGGACTACCAAGTCAAAAGAACTCAGTAATTGTTATAGAGCTCGGGAAATATTTATTAAGTCAAGGATATTAAGTTCTGCCTTCGTCTCATTTACTAAATTCACGTTTTTGGTAATTAAACAAATCATAGCTTATTTTGCAAACAAAACGTTTCGTTTTCTAATTATTTTTCAAACTTAAAACAATCGGAACAGAGCCTGAATATATACATGTATTCAACATTTCCGGAGCTCTATAACAATTACTGAGTCTTTTTAGGACTACTAAGACAAAAGAACTCAGTAATTGTTATAGAGCTCCGAAAAGGTTGAATTAAGTTAACAAAATATTTATTAAGTCAAGGATATTAGGTTCTGCGTTCGTCTCATTTACAAAATTGACGTTTTTGTAATTAAAAAAATCGTAGCTTATTTTGCAAACAAAACGTTTCGTTATTTTATTATTTTTCAAACTTTAAAAAAACGGAACACAGCCTGAATATATAAATATATTCAACCTTTCCGGAGCTCTATAGCAATTACTGAGTCTTTTTAGGACTACCAAGTCAAAAGAAGTCAGTAATTTTTATAGAGCTCCGGAAATGTTGAATTAAATTAACAAAATGTTTGTTAAGTAAAGGATATTAAGTTCTGCGTACGTCTCATTTACTAAATTGCCTTTTGTGATATTTAAAAAATTCGTAGCTTATTTTGCAAACCAAACGTTTCATTTTCTAATTATTTTTCAAACTTAAAACAAACGGAACGCAGCCTGAATATATAAATATATTCAACCTTTCCGTAGCTCTATAACAATTATTGGATCTTTTTAGGACTACCAAGACAAAAGAACTCAGTCATTATTATAGAGCTACGGAAAGGTTGAATTGAATTAACAATATATTTATTAAGTCAAGGATATTAAGTTCTGCGTTCGTCTCATGTACTAAATTGACATTTTTGATAATTAAAAAAATCGTAGCTTCTTTTGCAAACAAAACGTTTCGTTTTCTAATTATTTTTCAAACTTAAAACAATCGGAATACAGCCTGAATATCTAAATATATTGAACCTTTCCGGAGCTCTATAACAATATCTGAGTCTTTTTAGGACTACCAAGTCAAAAAAACTCAGTAATTGTTATGGAGCTCCGGAAAGGTTGAATTCAATTAACAAAATATTTAGTTCTGCGTTCGTCTCGTTTACTAAATTGACGTTTTTGATAATTAAAAAAATCGTAGCTTATTTTGCAAACAAAACGTTTCGTTTTCTAATTATTTTTAAAACTTAAAACAATCGGAACACAGCCTGAATATCTAAATATATTCAACCTTTCCGGAGCTCTATAACAATTACTGAGTCTTTTTAGTACTACCTTAATTGTTATAGAGCTCCGGAAAGGTTGAATTAAATTAACAAAATATTTATGAAGTCAAGGATATTAAGTTCTGCGTTCGTCTCATTTACCAAATTGATGTTTTTGATAATTAAAAAAATCGTAGCTTATTTTGCAAACAAAACGTTTCGTTTTCTAATTATTTTGCAAACTTAAAACAATCGGAACACAGCCTGAATATATAAATATATTCAACCTTTCCGGAGCTCTATAACTATTACTGAGTCTTTTTAGGACTACCAAGAACTCAGTAATTTTTATAGAGCTCCGGAAAGGTTAAATTAAATTAACAAAATATTTATTAAGTCAAGGATATTAAGTTCTGCGTTCGTCTCATTTACTAAATTGACGTTTTTGCTAATTAAAAAAATCGTAGCTTATTTTGCAAAGAAAACGTTTCGTTTTCTAATTATTTTTCAAACTTAAAACAATCGGAACAGAGACTGAATATATAAATATTTATCAACCTTTCCGTAGCTCTATAACAATAATTGGGTCTTTTTAGGACTAGCAAGTCAAAAGAACTTAGTAACTGTTATAGAGCTCCGGAAAGGTTGAATTAATTTAACAAAATATTTATTAAGTCAAGGATATTAAGTTCTGCGTTCTCATTTACTAAATTGACGTTTTTGGTAATAAAAAAATCGTAGCTTATTTTGCAAACAAAACGTTTCGTTTTCTAATTATTTTTGAACTTAAAACAAACGGAACACAGCCTGAATATATAAATATTTTCAACCTTTTCGGAGCTCTATAACAATTACTGAGTCCTTTTAGGACTACCAAGTCAAAAGAACTCAGTAATTGTTATAGAGCTTCGGAAAGGTTGAATTAAATTAACAAAATATTTAGTTCTGCGTTCGTCTCGTTTACTAAATTGACGTTTTTGATAATTAAAAAAATCGTAGCTTATTTTGCAAACAAAACGTTTCGTTTTCTAATTATTTTTAAAACTTAAAACAATCGGAACACAGCCTGAATATCTAAATATATTCAACCTTTCCGGAGCTCTATAACAATTACTGAGTCTTTTTAGTACTACCTTAATTGTTATAGAGCTCCGGAAAGGTTGAATTAAATTAACAAAATATTTATGAAGTCAAGGATATTAAGTTCTGCGTTCGTCTCATTTACCAAATTGATGTTTTTGATAATTAAAAAAATCGTAGCTTATTTTGCAAACAAAACGTTTCGTTTTCTAATTATTTTTCAAACTTACAACAATCGGAACACAGCCTGAATATCTAAATATATTCATCCTTTCCGGAGCTCTATAACAATTTTTGGGTCTTTTTAGGACTACCAAGTCAAAAGAGCTCAGTAATTGTTATAGAGCTCCGGAAAGGTTGAATTAAATTAACAAAATATTTATTAAGACAAGGATATTAAGTTCTGCGTTCGTCTCGATTATTAAATTGACGTTTTCGTAAATTAACAAAAATGGAACCTTATTTTGCAAACAAAACACTCCGTTTTCTAATTATTTTTCAAACTTAAAACAAACGGAACACGGCCTGAATATATAAATATATTCAACCTTTTCGGAGCTCTATAACAATAACTGAGTTTTTTTAGAACTACCAAGTCAAAAGAACTCAGTAATTGTTATAGAGCTCCGGAAAGGTTGAATTAAATTAACAAAATATTTATTAAGACAAGGATATTAAGTTCTGCGTTCGTCTCGATTATTAAATTGACGTTTTCGTAAATTAACAAAAATGGAACCTTATTTTGCAAACAAAACACTCCGTTTTCTAATTATTTTTCAAACTTAAAACAAACGGAACACGGCCTGAATATATAAATATATTCAACCTTTTCGGAGCTCTATAACAATAACTGAGTTTTTTTAGGACTACCAAGTCAAAAGAACTCAGTAATTGTTATAGAGCTCCGGAAAGGTTGAATTAAATTAACAAAATAAATATTAAGACAAGGATATTAAGTTCTGCGTTCGTCTCGTTTAGTAAATTGACGTTTTTGGTAATTAAAAAAATCGCAGCTTATTTTGCAAACAATACGTTTCGTTTTCTAGTTATTTTTCAAACTTAAAACAATCGGAACACAGCCTGAATATATAAATATATTCAAACTTTTCGTAGCTCTATAACAATTACTGAGTCTTTTTAAGACTAGCAAGTCAAAAGAACTCAGTAATTGTTATAGAGCTTCGGAAAGGTTGAATTAAATTAACAAAATATTTAGTTCTGCGTTCGTCTCGTTTACTAAATTTACGTTTTTGATAATGAAAAAAATCGTAGCTTATTTTGCAAACAAAACGTTTCGTACATTGAATTGAAAAATTCACTTTGTTTTTTACCACACTTATATTATGTAAAAATGTTATATAACTTATTATTCACAGTTATATAAATTTCTACACATATCACGACTCGAGTTTCGACGTTAGACGGTCATTTTCAAGTGTGTCGTGTTCAAGTGTGTTCACTTGAAAATGACCGTCAAACGTCGAAACTCGAGTCGTGTTATGTGTAGAAATTTATATAACTGTGAATAATAAGTTATATAACATTTTTTCATAATAGAAGTGTGGTAAAAAACAAAGTGAATTTTTCAATTCAATGTACGTATGGATTACCACGTAGTAACTGTCGCAACCATTCTATTCATAAAACGTTTCGTTTTCTAATTATTTTTCAAACTTAAAACAATCGGAACACAGCCTGAATATCTAAATATATTCAACCTTTCCAGAGCTCTATAACAATTACTAGGTCTTTTTAGGACTACCAAGTCAAAAGAACTCAGTAAATGTTATAGAGCTCCGGAAAGGTTGAATTAAATTAACAAAATATTTACTTCTGCGTTCGTCTCGTTTTCTAAATTGTCGTTTTTGATAATTAAAAAAATCGTAGCTTATTTTGCAAACAAAACGTTTCGTACATTGAATTGAAAAATTCACTTTGTTTTTTACCACACTTATATTATGTAAAAATGTTATATAACTTATTATTCACAGTTATATAAATTTCTACACATATCACGACTCGAGTTTCGACGTTTGACGGTCATTTTCAAGTGTGTCGTGTTCAAGTGTGTTCACTTGAAAATGACCGTCAAACGTCGAAACTCGAGTCGTGTTATGTGTAGAAATTTATATAACTGTGAATAATAAGTTATATAACATTTTTCATAATAGAAGTGTGGTAAAAAACAAAGTGAATTTTTCAATTCAATGTAAGTATGAATTACCACGTAGTAACTGTCGCAACCATTCTATTCATAAAACGTTTCGTTTTCTAATTATTTTTCAAACTTAAAACAATCGGAACACAGCCTGAATATCTAAATATATTCAACCTTTCCGAAGCTCTATAACAATTACTAGGTCTTTTTAGGACTACCAAGTCAAAAGAACTCAGTAAATGTTATAGAGCTCCGGAAAGGTTGAATTAAATTAACAAAATATTTAGTTCTGCGTTCGTCTCGTTTTCTAAATTGACGTTTTTGATAATTAAAAAAATCGTAGCTTATTTTGCAAACAAAACGTTTCGTTTTCTAATTATTTTTCAAACTTAAAACAAACGGAACGCAGCCTGAATATATAAATATATTCAAGCTTTCCGTAGCTCTATAACAATTACTGAGTCTTTTTAGTACTACCTTAATTGTTATAGAGCTCCGGAAAGGTTGAATTAAATTAACAAAATATTTATTAAGACAAGGATATTAAGTTCTGCGTTCGTCTCATTTACTAAATTGACGTTTTTGATAATTAAAAAAATCGTAGCTTATTTTGCAAACAAAACGTTTCGTTTTCTAATTATTTTTCAAACTTACAACAATCGGAACACAGCCTGAATATCTAAATATATTCATCCTTTCCGGAGCTCTATAACAATTACTAGGTCTTTTTAGGACTACCAAGTCAAAAGAACTCAGTAATTGTTATAGAGCTTCGGAAAGGTTGAATTAAATTAACAAAATATTTAGTTCTGCGTTCGTCTCGTTTACTAAATTTACGTTTTTGATAATTAAAAAAATCGTAGCTTATTTTGCAAACAATACGTTTCGTTTTCTAATTATATTTCAAACTTAAAACAATCGGAACACAGCCTGAATATCTAAATATATTCAACCTTTCCGGAGCTCTATAACAATTACTAGGTCTTTTTAGGACTACCAAGTCAAAAGAACTCAGTAAATGTTATAGAGCTCCGGAAAGGTTGAATTAAATTAACAAAATATTTAGTTCTGCGTTCGTTTCGTTTTCTAAATTGACGTTTTTGATAATTAAAAAAATCGTAGCTTATTTTGCAAACAAAACGTTTCGTTTTCTAATTATTTTTCAAACTTAAAACAAACGGAACGCAGCCTGAATATATAAATATATTCAAGCTTTCCGTAGCTCTATAACAATTACTGAGTCTTTTTAGTACTACCTTAATTGTTATAGAGCTCCGGAAAGGTTGAATTAAATTAACAAAATATTTATTAAGACAAGGATATTAAGTTCTGCGTTCGTCTCATTTACTAAATTGACGTTTTTGATAATTAAAAAAATCGTAGCTTATTTTGCAAACAAAACGTTTCGTTTTCTAATTATTTTTCAAACTTACAACAATCGGAACACAGCCTGAATATCTAAATATATTCATCCTTTCCGGAGCTCTATAACAATTACTAGGTCTTTTTAGGACTACCAAGTCAAAAGAACTCAGTAATTGTTATAGAGCTTCGGAAAGGTTGAATTAAATTAACAAAATATTTAGTTCTGCGTTCGTCTCGTTTACTAAATTTACGTTTTTGATAATTAAAAAAATCGTAGCTTATTTTGCAAACAATACGTTTCGTTTTCTAATTATATTTCAAACTTAAAACAATCGGAACACAGCCTGAATATCTAAATATATTCAACCTTTCCGGAGCTCTATAACAATTACTAGGTCTTTTTAGGACTACCAAGTCAAAAGAACTCAGTAAATGTTATAGAGCTCCGGAAAGGTTGAATTAAATTAACAAAATATTTAGTTCTGCGTTCGTTTCGTTTTCTAAATTGACGTTTTTGATAATTAAAAAAATCGTAGCTTATTTTGCAAACAAAACGTTTCGTTTTCTAATTATTTTTCAAACTTAAAACAAACGGAACGCAGCCTGAATATATAAATATATTCAAGCTTTCCGTAGCTCTATAACAATTACTGAGTCTTTTTAGTACTACCTTAATTGTTATAGAGCTCCGGAAAGGTTGAATTAAATTAACAAAATATTTATTAAGACAAGGATATTAAGTTCTGCGATCGTCTCATTTACTAAATTGACGTTTTTGGTAATTAAAAAAATCGTAGCTTATTTTGCAAACAAAACGTTTCGTTTTCTAATTATTTTTCAAACTTACAACAATCGGAACACAGCCTGAATATCTAAATATATTCATCCTTTCCGGAGCTCTATAACAATTACTGGGTCTTTTTAGGACTACCAAGTCAAAAGAACTCAGTAATTGTTATAGAGCTCCGGAAAGGTTGAATTAAATTAACAAAATAATCATTAAGACAAGGATATTAAGTTCTGCGTTCGTCTCATTTACTAAATTGACGTGATTGCTAATTAAAAAAATCGTAGCATATTTTGCAAACAAAACGTTTCGTTTTCTATTTATTTTTCAAACTTAAAACAATCGGAACACAGCTTGAATATATAAAAATATTCAACCTTTACGGAGCTCTATAACAATTACTGAGTCTTTTTAGGACTACCAAGTCAAAAAGCTCAGTAATTGTTATAGAGCTCCGGAAAGGTTGGATTAAATTAACAAAATATTTATTAAGTCAAGGTATTAAGTTCTGCGTTCGTCTCATTTACTAAATTAACGTCTTTGGTAATTATAAAAATCGTAGCTTATTTTGCAAACAAAACGTTTCGTTTTCTAATTACTTTTCAAACTTAAAACAATCGGAACACAGCCTAAATATATAAATATATTCAAGCTTTTCGTAGCTCTATAACAATTACTGAGTCTTTTTAGGACTACAAAGACCTCAGTAATTGTTATAGAGTTCCGGAAAGGTTGAATATATTTATATATTCAGGCTGTAAGTTTGTATGATTATCTATAACGTAGGATGCTTTTACCAATTTTAATTATTTTTTGTTCAACTTCAACAAAATAAAGTCTTTTATAAACAAATTTGGAACAAATAATTTAGTTGAATATAAAACAGTAATTAATTATTATTAGAAATGGATTGCATTAGGTAATATTTCAAATAATTTGGATTAATATAATAATGTAATTAGCGGTGTAAACAGGTTAAATTTGAATCGATGGTAATTGTTTGAAGTTTATAATTAATGGTTTAATTGTAAAAACTATTGAATTGTTTTAATTGTGTTTAATATTGGGTTGAATTAAAAATATATTTTGAAATATAAATGAAGAGGAAGTAAGTGAGTTGAAATGATGTTGAATGGATATTGTAAGTTTATTGAACTAAGGGATGATGGAGTTGTTTAAGGAAGTTTAGTAGAAATGAGCGAAGTGAAAATTGTTGTTATTGCATAAAGGTTAAAGTGCTTTGTATTTTAAATATACAATTCCTTTGTTGTCAAAAGAAGGGTTGGCATAACACGGCTGAATAGTTAGTTGAGTCAGTATCTTCAAAGGACATATACTAACCTACATGGCACAATATCGATCGTTTAAGGGTGTGGTTACGTCTAGTATGATTTGTCCTACATATTCAAATCAATCCGAAAAAAATGAGGATGTAAATAATTGTGTGAAAGGAATGTAAATGGAAAGCGTGCCGATCAAAAAATTTGAATGCAAGGGGGGTAAGACTTCGCCGGTGTGGGTGTCGCGACGTCGCGTCACAATTCCTCTTTCAAAAAGAAAAGTTTCCTCTTGACAAAAACCGCCAAAATTTCAAAAGAAAAAAAAATTGGATAAAAAAAAAAATGGTTTCATGCGATAGTGATAAATAAACGTATTTAGAGTGCAATAGAATAAATTGAATAAAAGTGATGGATGTGTGCGAGAGAATGATAAAGATGATGACATTATCACAGACATGAATTGTTTCTCACCGGGACAATAAAGAGATGGATCCATAATAAACCGTAATATTGTTAGTTGATTTTAGATAGGGCAAACCAGCTGCAGCACATTCTTTCTCCATAGCTAAACACTGACATCACAACAGTAGCACTAATTAGATAGTAAAGTAAGATTTTGTGAACGTGAACGAAGCGAACACAAGAGAATTGTGAAACGATCACGATCACTCGAGCATGTTGTTTAGATGTTTTTGCGGAGCGAGTCGGTCAGTCGGAGGCGGCTGTCGGATTCGTAGTCGTGTAAATACGTGTGCGGCGGTTCAGCCTCCACCCGCATAGTATTTTGCAGATTCGGCGGCTAACACACGACGACGGGCGCGGGCGTCGCGACGCCGAGTTTCCCAAACAGCGCCATCAGCCGGGCGCATTCGGAACCTCTGCCCAGATTAAACCCGTCGCACTGCAGGAATATTTTGTTTTTTATCTATTACTCAGACTTAAACAAAACATTCGAATTACGTCTCATATATAGTCCATTCCGACTATAAATAAGTCTATCGTGATGACTTCATTACCGCTGCAGCTCAATCAAACGGCGCCTAATTATTTATAAATACACCAACAATCATCGCATTTTTTATATCTTTTACACAACATCCAGAAACTTTCAGGCGACCGCGCGCATACCATACCTCAAAAAGCTATAATTACTCTCACACCATAATAAAATTATGCATAAATATTTAAGACAACTTAATTCAAACAAACAGCAATATGTTAGTTTTATTCTCGTCAAGCGCACATATATCTTACCACACTATAAGAAAACGCATGTTGTACTTAGAAAACTATTTTTAACAATCCCCAAAAAAAAAAAATTCACTTCCACGATTATTTAAACAAAATCTTCCGATTCGAGGCACAGAATTTAAAGCTTACAAAACATGCACCCTTTTCGAAATCCCGCAGTCTCAATTCCCCGATCGTGTCTTACAACGCGTGCTCCAAACAGTAAAAGAAGTGACCTGTCGAAGCGAGCATAGTACCAAATATAAATGGAAGGGTCCACACTATAGATAGGGTAGTGCTCCTGTATTCGTCCCACAATACTTACAGCTACTAATAACTTATTGCATACTTGCCAGATTACACCACTATATCAACGGTTGCTCACTACATAATCAACAACTTATAATAATTTCGATAATTTATATTACAGAAGATTTATACAAACTTAAAACAAACGGAACACAGCCTGAATATATAAATATATTCAGCCTTTCCGCAGCTCTATAACAATTATTGAGTCTTTTTAGGACTACCAAGGTATCTTAAGGTATCGGAAAGACATGGGTTTTCAAGTGAGTGGTTTACAAATTATTGTTAATGGAAGCAAAGCTGTGCTGATGAGAGATAAATCTCGAAACGCGTCCACAGATGGCTATCCAATGAAAGATGATCTTAAAAACAATGTTATTTTCATGGTTTTGTTGAGTGCCACGGAAGTGGACTGAAAGCTGTAAAATAACTTACAAATTTCATGTGAGATTTGTTTTGGTAGTCGTAAAAAGACTCAATAATTATTATAGAGCTCCGGAAAGGCTGAATATATTTATATATTCAGGCTGTATTCCGTTTGCTTTAAGCATGTATGATGTCTATAACGTAGGATGGTTTCACCAATTCTCAAATCTTATTTCAAATCTTATCAGTTCAATCAATAACCTGCTAAGTTCATGTCTCTCTCACAAAATATCAAAATTATAAACATCTAATCCTAAACACCACATGGGTTTTCAAGTGAGTGGTTTGTAGATTGTAGATATGGTGGTGACGACTTCTACTGCGACCTTTATCTATTGTACCCTATTGTATCTAGAGTAACCCCACCATCCTCCTCCAAGTGTTGGTGTACTTACCCATTTAGAGCGCCTCCTCTAATCCTGATTCCTTTAGGAATTTCAGGATCTGGGTGGGATTCACGGCCTGCAGCTCCTCTGTGTTCAAGCAGTGAGCCCCAAGGTCCATTTGTCTCTTGCGGAGTAATGCTCCGCAGTCTTTTAACAGATGTATGGGGGTTTCCTCTGTTGAGCCACAGAATCTGCATCCGTCATCCTCCTCTAGGCATAGGGCCTTGAGATGTTTCCTAAGTCTGCAGTGTCCCGTCAGGACTTCTGTCAGAATTCTAAGCTTGTTCCTGCGTAGTTTCAGGCAAGTTTTGTTCTCTTCTGGTTAAAAGTTCCCAGCATCACTTTGGACAGCCTTAGCCCTGGAAGTTCTTTCCAGGTTTTCATCCATTTTCCTCTTGTTTCTTCATCTAAACTTTTGTGGATGGTATTCACACTCATGCCGCAAAAGGGTTCCGGACCTATAAAGGGGCTACTGGATCCCTTGTTTGCTAGGTGATCGGCTTCCTCGTTTCCGTCTATACCAATGTGTCCTGGTACCCAGTATAGCGTTACTTTATTATCCCTGCCATGCTTGTTCAGCGTCCCCACACAGTTCCATACCAGTTTCGATCTGATGGTGTATGAGCTAATGGCCTTAATGGCTGCTTGGCTGTCTGACAGGATAGCAATTCGTTTTTTGCGATAATTCCTGTCGAGGTTAAACTGTGCACATCTTTTGATTGCGTGTACCTCTGCTTGAAAGATACTTAGGGATGTTCCCATGGATTCGAAGTACCTGGTACGAGGTCCAAACACTCATGCACTAGTACCTTCCTTTGTCTTCGAACCATCTGTATACCACTTGATGGCAGTTTGCTCTATGTGGTATGCTGAGGATTCCTCGCTCCAATCGGCTTTACTACTACACATTGCTGTGTAGTTTTTCTCGAAGTGGTATTTGCATACCATTTCGTCCTTTGGTACTTCCAGCCAGGGGATCTTGGAAGCGAGGCTGTTTCGGTCTCTGCTCCAGATTATTTTACCTCTGCCCATTCCTTCCTTGCTGAACCTTACGATCGCCGATCTGGCGGCCCTTTCCACCACAAGGTGCAGCGGAGTCAGATCCAGCAGCAGCTCCAATGCTGCTGTCGGACACGACCCCATCGCCCCCGTGATGCAGACACACGCCAGTCTTTGAATCTTCTCAAGCTGTTTCCTCATAGAGGCCACCTTGATTTCTTCCCCACGCGACTGCCCCATAAGTGATTGCAGGTCTCACTATTATGGTGTACATCCATCGCAGGATAATAAGGTTACAACACCACTTTTTCCTGTTAGATTTCTGCACACCATTAGGGCGCGTTCGGCTTTACCTACCGCTGCCGCAGCGTGTCTATTCCATAGGAGTTTGCTATCTAGTGTGATACGCAGATATCTTTTCTCCTGTTGGTATTCTACTGCCTTGCCATCTATAGGTATGGGATGTAGGCAGTTTAGTTTTCTCCTTCTAGTAAATGGTATTACCGTGGTTTTGCTCGGGTTGAGTCTCAGTCCCACTGTTTGACACCATCTACTAGTTACTTTGAGGCCTCTCTGAACAATTTCACAAAGCGTTCCCTCAAATTTCCCTCTGGTCATTATGACTATGTCATCGGCGTAACCTTGACATTTGATGTCTAGGTCGTTTAGCCTAACCAGTAGTTCATCAACTACTAGGCTCCACATTAGCGGTGATAGTACACCTCCCTGTGGGCACCCTCGAGTTGTGGAGATCTTAATGGTGTCTCTTCCCACATGTTCTCAGCATTTCTCCCATCCACTTTGAGATAGTGCTGTCGATATTCCTTCTTTCGAGAGCCGCCTTTGCAGCCTCGTGTGAGGTGTTGTCAAAAGCTCCCTCAATATACAAGAAGGCACATATCGCTACTTCCTTTGTCTCTAGTGCTGCTTCTATTTCGTTTGTCAGCTGATACATGGCGGTTTCTGTGGATTCCCCTGCTCTGTAAGCATGCTGACTCCTGTGTAGTGGTGTACCTACCAGCACTATAGTCCTAAGGTAATTATCAATCACCTTCTCCATTGTCTTTAACATAAAAGATGTTAGACTAATGGGTCTAAATGACTTCGGTTGAGTGGTGTCTTTCTTCCCCACCTTCGGTATAAATACCACCTTAGCCCTTCTCCATAGCTCCGGTATATATCCGAGCGCTAAACTACTTCTAAAGATATTTAGAAGACACGGCATTAGTTCTCTCTCTCCCTTTTGTAGGAAGGCAGGAACTAGTCCGTCCACACCTGGGGCCTTAAAAGGCTGGAAAAGTGCCGATAGCCCATCTGATTCGGTTTTCCGTACAGATGGACGCTGCCTTTCTCCAGTCGGCCCAAATTGGTTTCCGTAGTTGCATCAAGCCCTCGGTCTCCCTGTACCCCCTACATCCCGGAAAATGGGTTTCTAGTACGAGGAGAGCTCTTTGCTCTTCATCTTCCGTGAAGGTCCCATCCGGTTTCTTGAGAGTGGTTGTCATTTCCACTCTATCCTTCGCTATTGCTTTGTGCAGTCTAGCTGCCACCGGGGTGGATTCTATGTTTTCACAGAAGGTCCTAAAGTTTTCCCTTTTAGCCCTTCTGATCTCTTTGTTGTAGGTGGTAAGCACCTCGGAGTATTCTAGCCAATTTCCGTATTGCTTGGCTTTGTCGAAAAGCCTACGTACTTCTGCTCTTAATGTAAACAAATTTTTGTTCCACCATTTTTCGTCCTTATGCTCCTTCACGGTTTTTACCGAGCAGCTGGATTCAAATGCCGTGGCGATTGCTACATTTATTTCTCCTACAGCCTGCTCCAGCACGGTGTAGTGATTGATACTACCCCACACTGTCACCTGCTCTAGGTTTTCTTTTAGTTGGGAACTAAACATAGGCCACACAGTTTGTCTGGGGTTTCGAATGGGGGTGTTTTCCTCACTCGCTCCTTCCAGCTCAAACTCTATGATCCTATGATCTGACATTGAGCGTTCACTTGAAACCCTCCACTTTTTAATTAGTTTACTTACGTTAGCGCTACCTACCGTAATATGCAGTACCTCATTTCTGACTTTAGTGACAAATGTTATGTAATGTATGTTATATACACAATTAAGTTTTCTTTAATGAGGTATTCTAAAAGGTACTCACCTCTCTTATTAGTGTCCGTGCTGCCCCACATCTTATTGTGTGCGTTCGCGTCACATCCCAGGATGAGTGGCAGCCTTCTCCTAATACAGTGTTCCACCAGCTTTTGTACTTCAATGGATGGTATGCTGTTACCATCGCCAGGGAAGTATGCTGATGCGATCACTACTTGGCGGTGGAGACCCTCGGTTTTGATGAGAGCCTGAATCGGAACTAAATCCCGAGTTAAAAATTCTGAAAGGCATAAGTAATTTATGCCCTTCCTTACCATAATGCAAGTTCTAGGGGAGACCTCACGACTGTCCCATACCAACTTACATTCCCTGTTGCTAAGGCCTCTGATCTTACCTCCGTAGGTCCAGGGTTCTTGCAGCAGCACTAGCCCTAGGTGTTGCTTAGTGAACATCCTAGCCATCACAGCTGAAGCTGCTTTGGCATGATGGATGTTCACTTGGGCTATTTTGTTGCACCTGCTGGTCATTCTTGTTTTGTGACATTAGGCGGCAAGTCCTCCTCTGTCCCTACAAGAACATCTACCCCTGCATCCGTAGACATGGCTAGACTGCTCATGTCTACGTGCGTGAGGTCAAGGTCGTCTTCCTGGTAATCCGGGCTGAATTCCATGTTCTCTGTGTCGGTTAGGTCCCGCACACATGGATTATTTTTACTTTTGGAATTCATATAAATCTCACGAGTAGCAAGGGAACTAAAGGTCCGCCACGTCAGAGCCCTGCTTGACATGGTAAGGCTTGATACCCTCTGAGGTCGCCAGGTATCAGAGGGGCTCCGTTAGCGATGGCCGGTTGCCCTTGGCCATCAACCAGTCCTTTCGGCACGGGTCCCATGACACCATGGATTAAGGGTTTGGAAGTTCTTGGTTGTTCGCTCTCCGCTGACCGCTCCGACCGGAGTTGTACTCCGGTCGGTAACGTCTAACGGTTTGTTGCGAAACTAAGCCCTCGCACCGCGACAAGGTGACTTCCAGAGTGAGGGAAGTGAGTGGTTTACAAATTATTGTTCATGTAAGCAAAGCTGTGCTGATGAGAGATAAATCTCGAAACGCGTCCACAGATGGCTATCCACTTAAGGTATCGGAAAGACATGAGCTTAAAAACAATGTTATTTTTATGGTTTTTGTTGAGTGCCAGGATAATGGACTGAAAGCTGTAAAATAACAGAGATTTGTTTTGATGGTCCTAAAAGACTCAATAGTTGTTATAGAGCTCCGGAAAGGGTGTATATAATATATTAATATATTCATATATCTATATATCAATATTCATATATATAATATATTCATATATATATATATATAATATCATATATATAATATTCATATATATCAATATATTTATATATTCAGGCTGTGTTCCGTTTGTTTTAAGTTTGTAGAATAGTTTCAAACATCCAACACAAATTCATCCTAAGAACGCTTCACTAATCCCAAATTTCATCTTTTTTCTAGCCTTACTTTACTATTTAACCTATTTTATAAGAGAAACTAACCGAATCCATTGAATTAGCATCTCAAAATTGAGTAGTTAACCCATTGAATTGAAAATTTCACTATGTTTCTACCACACTTGTGTGAATTTTTCAATTCAATGTAAGTGTGAATTACCACGTAGTAACTGTCGCAACCATCCTATTCCTAGTTAACCCATTTTTACTTCCTTTACTCAATTTAGGGGTACAATAAATACCGATGTACCTGTGGTCAAAAGTGGGTTAAGTCATAAGTTGAGTAGTATGCAGTATTTTGTAATAGCTTATATTTTGGGTCATTTCACACTTTGCAAGCGATCAATTTATTGTTTTTTCTCTAGTAGCATCGGACCTCTCATAAGTTGAGTAGTAACTCGAATAATTTAAAACTCTTCCTAGTCCAACGGAAATAATTTAAAATTAAATCAAAATACAGTATAATCTCGATAATCCGGTTATCAAAAAATTAAGAAAATGCAGCAACAGAAATTTACCAATTTACTTTCTAAAACTGACACACAAGGGTTCCTAAACTTCACATCTACCATGATCTCTTGAAGAGGGTCGTCTCTACTCATCTCCTTATTTAAATATAACATTTATGTATATATTTTAAATATACATTTATTTAAAATATACATACAAGAAGCACTAACAAACTGGAGAAGAAAAACCGCAGGAATGGGAATAAGAACAGGTGAACATTGTTTGACAAGCCTGCTATTTGCTGACGACCAAGTGATACTAGCAAGTGATGAAAGAGATATAGATTATATGTTAAGAAAATTGAAAGAAGAGTATTCGGAATGGGGTTTAAACATGAATATGTCAAAAACAGAATATCTTCGTGTCGGGGAAGAAGGAGAAGACCCAGAACTGGAGTTAAGAAAGATTAAAAAATGTAGGGCATACAAATATTTAGGAACTATCATCTCAGAAGAAGGAACAACAAAAAAGGATATAGAAAATAGACTTGGACAAGGGAAAAAGGCTATCTGCTTGTTAAATTCAATGCTATGGTCAAATGAAATTAAACTAAAAACAAAAATGAGGGTATACAAATCTATTGTAGAACCAATAACAACTTATGGTTCAGAATGTTGGCAAGTTTCACAAAGAGATAAAAAAAGTATAGAAGTAGTAGAAATGGACTTTTTACGAAGAGCTTGTCAAACGTCCAAACTAGATCGTGTAAGAAATGAACATATAAGAAGACAGACGAAGAGAGTCTATGGCACTACAGACGACATAGAAACACGGCAATTAAAGTGGTATGGACACATGCAAAGGATGACTGGAGAAAGATGGCCAAAAATAGCATTCCAATATATACCAAGAGCAAGGAGAAGAAGAGGCAGACCAGCAATAAAATGGATAGATGGTATTATGGAAACCATTATAGATAGAGCCATAGAAGAAGATGGCTGGAGAGATAAGGAGAGGTGGAAAAAGAAGTGCGGGATGCGGCAAAGGCTGTAGGAACCTCGCTGTATAAAAAAAAATGTATATATTTTGCATATTTCGGGGGGGGGGGGGTTGAACCCACAAAAACAAACCTCCCCCCCCCACCCCCTGGCTACGCCCATGATGCCTATGGATGGTTTATAAATTCGCTCTCTTCCAATCTTTGCATTGACTACGATGAACGCAATGAATGCGTGTGATAGAGAGAGCAAGGTTCCATGGCGTACCCGTAGCTACTGCGTGTTTGTAACCCTGAAAGTGTAAAATGCTTTCAATTTGGTGCCATGGGGCGGAATCATGGAGGCTTTGGAACTAACCTTCGAAAGATGGTGGGGAGCTACTTGAATGATAGGGATAATAGTGACTATGGAAGGTAAAATCTTCAAAATGAGTGCGGGTGTTCCACAGGGTTCGGTTCTTGGAACTGCGGAACAAATTTTATGAAGAGGTTTTGAGATTGAGGCTGCCAGACGGGGTTACACTCGTAGGGTACGCTTTTTTTCTAATGGGGTGGAAAACACCTTTACGTACAACCCCTAGGACAAAATATCCTAGGGAGTGTGGTACTCACCCGGCTTGGTGTTAGCACCGGTCATAATCACTAAAATTCTTCTATTGTTCACTGCTTCTAGCATTTGCCGGAATATTGTCACGGAACCGCTTTCGCATTACATCGAGACATTCCGGGGCTTATTGCTAGTTGTGTTTTTTTTATTCGTTTGTCAAGGCAAATCTCTTTTTTTTGACGATTTTCCTTATAAACGAACTTATTACTTTCTATTTTCCATCCAGCATCTCGGCTATTATATTGTCCGTTGTAATTTGCCTTCCATTTTCTTGTTCTTCCAATGCTTGCCTCTCTATGGCCCATTGCTGGCACTCCAGCACTGCATGCTTCGGCGTGCCCTCCTTCTCCCCACAGTGCTGGCATATGTTGGTTCTACTTATCCAGTAGTCTACTCTATCCAGTAGTCTATGGCGACCCCCCATTTTGTGTAAAATTTTGTCGCGACCCCCGGATCGATAGTACTCGTTTTTTAATTGATAACGTAAGCAAAATTAAATTCTTTGTGTTATTTGTATTTACAGGGTGTTTTACAAGTGAAGGTTACGTCATTGATTAAAATAAAGCCTTTTAAAATAGCGCAGCAAACTTATAAACCATCATAAAAATACTATAAAAGTTGTGACACCATAAAATGAATCACATGTATCAGCACATATTAGTGTATAAGGCAAGAATTAGTATGAAGAGGTATATATGACTCATCGACACCCATGTATGTTTCTGCCTTATTAGAAGTTTGAATACAACACATAATTTTAGGAAACAATGCTTTTATTTGTGCATATAAGTATAAATATTTTTATATAAAAACAAATATTTTTATTGCTCATGCGTTAAAAGTATTATCTGGCGCACGTTTTCTAGTACGAGAAATGCCACTTTTGGTTTTATTTTCACGTAAGTTTGGTGACGCATGCAAATATTCAATATCGCTAGGTTACATTAAAAAAAAGAAAAAAAACCGGGAAAAAAGTGCGAGTTGTGACTCGCGCACCGAGGGTTCCGTACAAACTTGTAAGTAAGGTATCTTTTTTTGTGGAGGACGTAGAAAGCACATTCAGTTAACTTGACAAGTGGCCCTCATGAAATCACGACCATCTTAGTACCGCTGCAAGTATAACCTCAAGATGTCGCTGTCGTACGATGGAATTCTACCCTATATTTTATTACCATCCCCCATTCACTATGAGTGTTTAGGGTTACTGGAACTTCACTATTTGTTTTTACTGCTCAATTTTGCCTGTATACTTTTATACCCTGTATAAAAGTATACAGGGTATTTTTTTTAATAACGCGAATATTTTTAAACTTATAAAAAGAAAACTTTATTTTAGTATTACACTTATTCACTAACTTATATTAAGGTATAACTATTTCTAGATGTAATATAAACTAATATATTAACTATTTCTAGATCTATTTCGATACTCTTAACATTCAGTTGTTCAACTGACTGCTTTTTGGGCAATTGACTACCAAAAAATATAGGGTGAACGTGATTTAAGTATAATATACTTAAATCATATTATCTACAACATATTGTGTAGATTATGTAGATTATAGTATAGTATTATTATGTAGATTATAAACATATTATGTAGATTATAAAGAAAACTTAGACGAAATATAATATATACAGGATGTTACGGGACTTGAGTATGTCGCATGTCGGTTATAAATAAGCAAAATTTAGACATAATATATGCCCTGTATATATTATGTATATAGAGCAGCTATTCTCAACCGCTGGTACGGCGGACCACCAGTGGTCCGCGGAGAAATTTTGCTGGTCCTGGAACAATTTTTTCAAATCGCAAAAAATGTACTTTGAATACAACACATAATTTTAGGAAACAATGCTTTTATTTGTGCATATAAGTATAAATATTTTTATATAAAAACAAATATTTTTATTGCTCATGCGTTAAAAGTATTATCTGGCGCACGTTTTCTAGTACGAGAAATGCCACTTTTGGTTTTATTTTCACGTAAGTTTGGTGACGCATGCAAATATTCAATATCGCTAGGTTACATTAAAAAAAAGAAAAAAAACCGGGAAAAAAGTGCGAGTTGTGACTCGCGCACCGAGGGTTCCGTACAAACTTGTAAGTAAGGTATCTTTTTTTGTGGAGGACGTAGAAAGCACATTCAGTTAACTTGACAAGTGGCCCTCATGAAATCACGACCATCTTAGTACCGCTGCAAGTATAACCTCAAGATGTCGCTGTCGTACGATGGAATTCTACCCTATATTTTATTACCATCCCCCATTCACTATGAGTGTTTAGGGTTACTGGAACTTCACTATTTGTTTTTACTGCTCAATTTTGCCTGTATACTTTTATACCCTGTATAAAAGTATACAGGGTATTTTTTTTAATAACGCGAATATTTTTAAACTTATAAAAAGAAAACTTTATTTTAGTATTACACTTATTCACTAACTTATATTAAGGTATAACTATTTCTAGATGTAATATAAACTAATATATTAACTATTTCTAGATCTATTTCGATACTCTTAACATTCAGTTGTTCAACTGACTGCTTTTTGGGCAATTGACTACCAAAAAATATAGGGTGAACGTGATTTAAGTATAATATACTTAAATCATATTATCTACAACATATTGTGTAGATTATGTAGATTATAGTATAGTATTATTATGTAGATTATAAACATATTATGTAGATTATAAAGAAAACTTAGACGAAATATAATATATACAGGATGTTACGGGACTTGAGTATGTCGCATGTCGGTTATAAATAAGCAAAATTTAGACATAATATATGCCCTGTATATATTATGTATATAGAGCAGCTATTCTCAACCGCTGGTACGGCGGACCACCAGTGGTCCGCGGAGAAATTTTGCTGGTCCTGGAACAATTTTTTCAAATCGCAAAAAATGTACTTATAAAATAAAATAACAAAATTTTAATTATTATTAAATTATTTGTTATAAAATTACAAAATACAAATATCTTAAACTAATTTAAATTCTATGTAATTTATGATTAGTACGATTCGTAAATGATAATAATAATGTTACAATTAACTTATGTAGTAGTTCTTTAATACCTAGTAAAATTTTGTTGTTAAAAAAATATCACTGGTCCGCGAAATTTTTTTACAAATTTTACTGGTCCGCGGGCAAAAAAAGGTTGAAAAACGCTGATATAGAGCGTACGTGATGAAATGCAAAACGAATATAAACAAAGAAAATTCAGAATAAACAGCTTGGTGCCAACACATACTTTTTAACCTTAGGACCTAACTGTATGCAACCCATATGCTTCTGGAGCTTGACAATACCACTACGACAACATTAGTGTATTTTCATAAGTTTCTAATAGTAAATTCGCATTTTTCTTGTAATTAAACTACATATTTACGGTTTTCAGATTTTTCCCTTTACATGTGCTGTAAGACACCGTTTATTGCCAAATTTCATGATTCTAGGTCAACGGGAAGTACCCTATAGGTTTTGATTCCCTTGTGACATCGCAAAATATGCGACATAAACGGTCATATCTTTTGATCGCGTTGACTTACAGGTTTGATTTTTTCACAGCTGAAAGGGCCCGCAGACCCGAGTATTTGGTACAAATTTCAACTTGTGACCTCTACGCGTTCCTGAGAAAATGGTCTTGACAGACAGACAGACAGACAGATAGACAGACAGACAGACAGACAGACAGACGGGCAGCAACAAAGTGATCCTATAAGGGTTCCGTTTTCGGTACGGTACCCTAAAAAGACAATTAAATAAATCAAAAAAACATAATTAAGACCTCAATATTAAAAAAGTGACGTGGCATTTTTTTCATTATAAAATAAAAATTAAAGAAAACGTTTTAAAATGATGATGATATGTATGGTGATACCGGACAATGAGGATAGTTCTTATGACGAATCCACACCACCCTAGACAACTGAAAAAGCAAATTCTTAATTTTTCATTCTATTTTTTTTCATGGCACCTGGATGCCAAACTTGTAAGATACATCCCCTCGCATGTGTAATAAAAAATATTGTTTGTAACAAGGGCGGTATTGTCAATTTCCCTCTCAAGCGAATGTGCGCACTCACTTCGTTCGTTCAATTTCGCTCTCTTGTCAAATTGAGAACCTACCGCTCTAGTTACAAAATAAACTATTAAAAAACTTTACATCATAAGAATTGAATGTGAGTATGGGCTTGCAACTGGTTCATAATTGCTCCCTCTCTCCTCTCCAATGGCGCTACAGCCCGAAGCGAGCCATGGCCTCCACCAGACGTTGTCTCCAGCGTTCCCTTTCCTCTGCCGCCGCCCGCCAGTTCCGCACCCCCAGCATCTCTCTCGCATCCCTTTTCACACTTTCCTCCCATCTCGCCCTTGGCCTGCCCGCTTTCCTTCTACCTTCCGGCACTCTGAGTATTTGTCTCGGCACTGCTGTTGGAGCCATCCGGCACACATGTCCCGCCCATCTTAGCCTGCTTAGTTTTATGTGGGATACCACATCTGGGCTTTTGTATAACTGATATAGCTCGAAGTTCATCCTAATTCTCCAGCCCTCTTCGCTGTTAATTGCCCCATAAATTTTCCTCAGGATCTTTCGCTCAAAAATCTCCAGCATCTTTTCCGATTTCTGGGTCAGCGTCCATGCTTCGCTTCCATATGTGAGGATGGGTCGTATGATTGCTTTATATATATTACACTTCGTTTGTCTGCTAGCTAGCTTCGAGTTAAGGATGGATTTAAGAGTGAAGTATGCCCTGTTGGCTTGCATGATTCTATGTTGTACTTCCACCCCTTCGTCGTTCTGATCCGTGACGGTTGATCCCAGATATTTAAAGTTGTCGACAACTTCTACAGTATACTCTCCCATATCCAGATTATTTACTGCGTGTGCTGGCGCTCCCGGTCTTACCATCACTACTTTTGTTTTATCCTTGTTTATTGACAGACCTATCTCCTTGGCTCTCTTCTCCATTTTACCGTAAGCATCTTTCATTGCCGTTAGCGATCTACCGATGATGTTTAGGTCGTCAGCATAGCCCAAAAGTTGCGTGGATTTATTGTAGATGGTACCGTTGCATTCTATCTGAGCTTTCCTTATAGCTTTTTCGAGCGCGATGTTAAATAATATGGGTGATAGACTGTCTCCTTGTCTCAGACCTGTAATGCTTTCAAACTTGTGCGATGTCGTTTTTTAGATACCGACTTGGTTCCAAGTCTTTTTTAACGTACAATTTACCAATTTAATGATCTTTTGTGGTATCTCGAATTCTTCCATTGTCTTCATGAGTGTTCTTCTATCGATAGTATCATACGCTTGTTTAAAGTCTACGAAGACCTGGTATGTGCTGATGTTCATTTCCCATGTCTTTTCTAGTATTTGTCTGAGGGTAAACATTTGATCAGTCGTCGACTTTCCTTTCCGGAAACCTGTCTGATACTGTCCTATAATGCTCTCTGCGTACGGTTGGAGTCTTCGTCCGATTATCCATGACAGCACCTTGTAGGCCGTGTTAAAAAGAGTTATACCACGATAGTTCTTGCACTCCAGTTTGTTTCCTTTCTTATAGATAGGGCATATCTTCCCCTCCCGCCATTCCTCGGGTATCTCTTCTGTCCTCCAGATTCTTCCTATCAGCTGGTGTAAAGCACAGTTCAGAGCGTCTCCTCCCATTTTGATCATTTCAGATGTTATCATGTCCGGTCCCGGTGCTTTGTGGTTCTTTAGTGCCTTTATCGCCTCGCTTATTTCTCTTTGTGATGCTTCGTTATCTTCTCTCAGATCTCTTACTTCTGGTGTGTGAATTGGGTCGTCTTCAGCTGTTTGTCCGGTTAATTCCACTCGAAGTGAGGTATTCAGGAGTTTGTTATAATATTCCGCCCTTCTACCTACCACTTTACTTTCTTCAGCCAGTAAGGTGCCCTCTTTACTGTTGATTATTGTTGCTCTGGGCTGAAATCCATTTCACAGGTTGTTCACTATCTTGTAGCATTCTCTAATTTCGTGTTTCTCTTGGTGGTGCCCTATCTGTGCCACCTGGTCGTTAAAATGGGCCCGTTTCTTCTTCCGAAATAATTTGGATGCTTTCTTTCTTTGCTTGTTGTATTCAGCTTGTTTGGCTCTCGTGGGTCTCTGCAAATTCTCTGCCCTAGCTTTCTGTTGTTTCTCGCGTGCTTCTTCACACTCTGCATCGTACCATTGTTTTCGTTTTTTCCTATGGACTTTCCCGAGCGCCTCCTCTGCCGATTCCTTAATCCCCTTTGCAATTTCCGTCCATTGTTCTTCAATACTATGATTTTCCGTCAACACTCCTAGTTTTTCGGCGATCTTTTCTTCGTACCGTTGCCTTTCCCTGGTTAAGTTCAGTTTTTCCACATCCCATTTTTCTATTCCGCTGTTTGCTGGCTTTTTCGAGTTGGCTAGCCTTTGTTTTAATTTAATCCTCACCAGGTAATGGTCCGAGTTGCAGTCTGCCCCTTTGCAGCTTCTGACGTCCTGTATGCTGGACATAAATCTTGTGTTTATTAAGACATGGTCTATTTGATTGAGTGTCCTTCCGTCTGGTGATCTCCATGTCATCATGTGGATGTCTTTATGTGGGAATAGCGTACTGCTGACTACAAGGTTTCTAGATGCTGCTAGGTCCACTAGTCTCTGTCCATTGTCGTTAGTGTTTTCCAATCGTGGGTCTGTATACGTCTTCTTTCCCTATCTTAGCATTGAAATCCCCCAAGATCATCTTTACGTCGTTGTTGTGTGTCGAATCGAATAGCCTTTCTAGTTTTGCGTAGAAGATCTCTTTTTCGTCGTCTGTTTTCTCTTCGCTCGGTGCATGTACGTTAATTATTGTCAGATTGAAGAGCTTCATTCTTATTCGGATCATGCAGAGTCTGTCATCTACTGCTTGGAAGTCCATAATATCCTTCACTACACTTTTCTTGAGTATGAAGCCTGTTCCTAACTTGTGCGCCTTCCCATTATTACTGCTTTTACATATCCTATATTTTCCTATATCCATGATGCCGCTATCGCTCCAGTTGGTCTCCTGTAGTGCCACTATGTCGAGTTTGTATCTCTCCATTTCGTTTGTTAAGGCTTTTAGTGCACCTATCTGGTAGAGGCTCCTTACATTCCATGTTCCCATCGTAATTTCTTTCGCTTTCCTTGTGCATTGCTGTGGTCGTTGCCGAGTAGTCAGTCCAGTCCGAGGCACGTTTGGTGGTTTCGTAACGGTTTCTTTTTTTTCTATGGATGAGTTGTTGGCCCATCGCAAAACCCCCTTTTCGGAGGACCATTTCACCCGCTCTCGTTGGCCCTGACCGCGTTTTCCATACGGATTGGTTACCGCATCTCCAGCTTGGTTGCTCAGGTTACCAGGGTTCACCACGTGGAGGTGAGAGTCGGACTTGGGTAGGAGAGGCTATGCTCCAATCTCTTCCTGTGCGATTGTCGTGCGGTTGCGCATGCCCTACCCTTTGAACCCCATAATTGCTCCCATGGTCGGTTTAATATTGGAAATTGCAATTTTTGGCAAATCTGAGACTTCGTCGCTTGAAACATTAATTAACTATCCTTCTTCATCTAATGGGATATTTGATTGAATAATATCAAACGAAAATTGAACTAACTTAAATAATTATCTGGAAATTTTTCGAACCTTCATTTCTCTCAAATTTATCAAATGACGAAAAAATTTTAAATTACAAGAATCTATTTTATTTCCTTTAGTAAATTCTGAAAAGGACGGGAACACATTCGTGTTGTTTTTTTTTAAATCCTCCTTGCCAAAGTATCAGCTTCTTTCTAAAAGCTTCAATTTTACTGCTTAATATTCAAATGTTTGTACTCTTTCTCTGCAGACTCATATTCAAATCGTTATGTTTTTCGAAATTGTCATCCATGTAACTTAGTTCTCCAAGCCAATCCTCATTAATGAATGATCGTCCCAAAATATGTTTCTGTTCTAACAAAAAATGTACACCTCGTTCCTAAAATCGAAAATACGTCGCAATATTATGCTTCGTGAGGGTCATCTGACTTCGGTGTGTAGTAATATTGTCTCATAAACAGAACACCTATCTCATTACAGAGTATTGAAAAGAGACTGTTTAACTGCTTTTATTGTAATATTTGCAGTTACAGGCAAACCAAATCGACGGATTTTGATGAAGTGTAGTATGATTTGATATTCTTACGAGGTCCCACAAATTGCCAAATTTCAAAATAGTAGCTTTTGTAAATACAGTTTTCGTGAATTTTTGAAATTCGTAATTTTTTGTGCGTCTTTTGCAATTACGGACAAACCAATCGTCGGATTTTAAAGAAACTTAGTATGAATTGATATTCTTTTAAGATATCAGAAACTACCAAATTTGAAAATTGTAGCTTTGTAAATACGGCTTGGGTGAAATTTTTAAATTTTTGTGCACCTTTTGCAATTACAGGCAAACCAATCGACGGATTTTGATGAAACGTGATATAATTTGATATTCTTACGAGATAATCACACAAATTACCAAATTTCAAAATTGTAGCTTTGTAAATACGGGTTTTGTGAATTTTTTAAATTTGAAAATTTTGGTGCGCCTTATGCAATTACAGACAAGCCAATGGACAGATTTTGATGAAACTTGGTATGATTTGATATTCTTTTGAAATCTCATAATTTCAAAATTGTTGCTTTGTAAATACGACTTTTGTGAATTTTTGAAATTTTTGTGCACCTTTTGCAATTACATGCAAACCAATCGACGGATTTTTGATGAAATGTAGTATGATTTGATACTCTTACGAGATCCCACAAACTACCAAATTTCGAAATTGTAACTTTGTAAATACGGCTTTCGTGAATTTTTAGAATTTGTAAATTTTTGTGTGTCCTTTGCAATGACGGACAAACCAATCGACGGATTTTAATGAAACTTGGTATGAATTGGTATTATTACAAGATATCACAAATTACCAAATTTGAAAATTGTAGCTATGTAAATACGGCTTTGGTGAAATTTGGAAATTTTTGTGCGTCGTTTGCAATGACTGACAAACCCATCGACGGATTTTAATGAAACTTGGTATGAATTGGTCTTATTACGAGATATCACAAATTACCAAATTTGAAAATTGTAGCTATGTAAATACGGCTTTGGTGAAATTTGGAAATTTTTGTGCACCTTTTGCAATTACGGGCAAACCAATCCACGGATTTTGTTGGAACGTGATACGATTTGATATTCTTACGAGGTCCCACAAATTGCCAAATTTCTAAATTGTAGCTTTGTAAATACGGTTTTCGTGAATTTTTGAAATTTTTGTGCACCTTTAGCAATTACAGGTAAATCAATGCACGGATTTTGATGAAACGTGATATGATTTTATATTCTTACGAGGTCCCACAATTTGCCAAATTACGAAATTGTAGCTTTGTAAATACGGCTTTTGTGAATTTATGAAGTTAACCAATCGACCCATGTTGATGTAACTTAGTATGATTTGATATTCTTGCGAGATCCCACAAATTCCCAAATTTCAAAATTGTAGCTTTGTAAATACGGCATTTCTGAATTTTTGAAATTTTTGTGCGCCTTTTGAAATTGAACTGTAAGAAGCGGTGTCTTACAGCACATGTAAAGGGAAAAATCTGAAAACCGTAAATATGTAGTTTAATTACAAGAAAAATGCGAATTTACTATTAGAAACTTATGAAAACACACTAATGTTGTCGTAGTGGTATTGTCAGGCTCCAGAAGCATATGGGTTGCACACAGTTAGGTCCTAAGGTTAAAAAGTATGTGTTGGCATTGATTGGCACCAAGCTGTTTATTCTGAATTTTCTTTGTTTATATTCGTTATGCATTTCATCACGTACGCTCTATATACATAATATATACAGGGTATATATTATGTCTAAATTTTGCTTGTTCATAACCGACATGGGACATACTCAAGTCCCGTAACATCCTGTATATATTATATTTCGTTTATTTTTTCTTTATAATCTACATATACTTAAATCACGTACGCCCTATATTTTTTGGTAGTCAATTGCCCAAAAAGCAGCCAATTGAATAACTGAATGTTAAGAGTATCGAAATAGATCTAGAAATAGTTAATATATTAGTTTATATTATATCTAGAAATAGTTAGTTGTTAATATAAGTTAGTGAATAAGTATAATACTAAAATAAAGTTTTCTTTTTATAAGTTTAAAAATATTCGCGTTATTTAAAAAAAAAATACCCTTTATACTTTTACATAGGTATACAGGCAAAATTGAGCAGTAAAAACAAATAGTGAAGTTCCAGAACCCCTAAACACTCATAGTGAATGGGGGATGTGTGGTAATAAAATATAGGGTACAATTCCATCGTACGAGAGCGACATCTTGAGGTTATGCTTGCAGCGGTACTAAGATGGTCGTGATTTCATGAGGGCCACTTGTCAAGTTAACTGAATGTGCTTGCTACGTCCTCCACAAAAAAAAAGATACCTTACTTACAAGTTTGTACGGAGCCCTCTGTGCGCGAGTCACAACTCGCACTTGGCCGGTTTTTTTTTTAATTCGCCTTGCCAAAGTATCAGCTTCTTTCTAAAAGCTTCAATTTTACTGCTTAATATTAGAATATTTGTACTCTCTCCCTGTAGACTCATATTCAAATTGTTAAGTTTTACGAAAATGTCATCCATGTAACTTAGTTCTCCAAGCCAATATCATTAATGAATGCGCATCCCAAAATATGTTTATTTTCTAACAAAAAAATGTTCGGACCTCGTTTCTGAAATCGAAAATACGTCGCAATATTTTGCCTCGTGAGGGTCATCTGACTTCGGTGTGTAGTAATAAAGTCTCACAAACAGAACACCTATCTCATTACTGAGTATTTAAAAGAGAATGTTTAGGTCTTTTGCATTTAATGTAATAATTGCAGTGATGACTATATCTTGTGCAATTCTTTATCAATATCTTTTGCAACTAGAGCTTCCCTGTATATCATGCAATGGTTGAATACTATATGGGGAGCAATTTTCTGTATTAACCCTCTTAGTCCTTTATTACCATCAAAGTAAAGCGCAACACAGTGGGTTCGGCCATTTTCCTCAAAATATCTATTAATAATTTCAAATATTTTCTTTCCGTTTTTCCTTCTAACTTTTTACAACATAAAAAATCTTCCGAAGTGTCTTCTTTAAAAACGTATCTCACATAAACAATTAATTGCGACATTTTATTAATGTCAGTAGTTTCGTCAAGTTGTAGAGCAAACACAGGAGAGTTTTGTATTGTTTTTTTTTTCTATTTTGCGTCTGTAATGGACTCATAAAAGCACTCATATGCGTGCGGTTATGGCTCGCCGAGTGCTGTTATGAGTAATTTTTTTCAAGGTTGTCACTGAAATTCGTTGTCAATGTCAAATTTTCGGCGAGATAATTTTGAGGTTATGTGATGTGTGGAAATCGCGACTACACAACTTTAATTAATTAATGGTAATAAACGACATGGTAAATTTTACAATGGTTTTTACATAGTAATATAATAATAAGGTAGGGGTAATAATAATAATAGGGGTGTAAGGTTTAGTGTTGTAGAGGTAGTACCTTTCACCAAATACGGTCGTAACTAACGTCTATGATGGAAGTTAGTAGGCGGTGACTGGACCTCACAAGACTACCAATTCTCACTTGTAGCTCCCCGTGCCACACCCCGGGCAACTGCATCGACCTGCAGGCTAAACCAAGTGAGGATAGTCAGTTATGACGAACCGAGTAGCGTCAGACCCAGAATGGGCGGCTACAAACAGCGTCTGTTCCCAGATTGGGCGGCTGAAATCAAATCAAGGAAGGCAACGGGAAACCACCTTGATCATCTTTTCCCAGGAAACCACTATGGCGAGAAATATAAATAAGACGGCCCCTAGTCCCGGGCAGCCCTTAAATGGGCAAGGGGTGCTAAGAATCCCCCGGCTCAAAGTAGTGAAATTAAAGTTGCGTATCTGTACATGGAACGTGAGAACCCTGTTTCAAGCTGGAAAGCTCGATAATTTGGTTCAGGAGATGAAGAGAATGAACATACACATAATGGGTATAAGCGAGCACCGTTGGCCAGGCTGCGGATCATGCCAACATGAGCACGGCACACTATATTACTCAGGTAGTGATGACAACGACCAAAACCATCGAGGCGGCGTTGGCATCTTTGTTGCAACAGAATACACAAAATATGTCAAGAATTTTTTATCAATATCCAACCGGATATGCTTACTGCAAATGGCCTGCAAACCACTCAATATCAATTTTATTCAGGTTTATGCTCCAACTGCTGAGAAGAGGTATGACATGGAAGTGGAAAATTTATATGAGCTAATTGATTCCACATTGAAGACTTTAAAGAGCGATAGTGTTATTATTATATTGGGAGATTTTAATGCCAAAATTGGGCAAGGACAACGCAAATATATAGTTGGTACTTTTGGGCTTGGTAGCTCCAACGAGAGAGGCGACAGACTCTACGAGTTTTGTCAGGACTCAGGGATGATAATTGCTAACACGTTTTTCGATCTACCCAAACGAAGACTTTATACTTGGCAAGCCCCACACAGTGAACTAAATAACTCAGCACCAATTAGAAATCAGATCGACTACCTACTGATAAATAGGCGTTTTAAAAATATAATAAAAAATGCCAAAACTCACCCTGGGGCTGACATTGGCTCGGATCATAATCCCCTTGTGGCTGAACTGTCGTTAAACCTAAAAGCTAAAAAGCAAACACACCCAGCTAGAGCAGTTGATGTAACGAGGCTAAATAACCCTGAAGTCAGACACATTGTTGCCGAAGAAATAAATAACAAGTTAACAAGTTTGCAGGAGAACCAGCTCCAAGATATAGAGACTCTTTGGAATAACATCAAGAATATCATTGTGGACACGTGTAAATTACATCTCCGCGTAACTTTTAAACCCAAAAACAAGTGGATGACAGATCACATTCTAACCCTTATGGAGCAGCGAAGACTGGCAAAGAACAGACCCGACAAATATAAAAAAATACAAAAGGTCATAAGATGGGAGATCAAAGAAGCCAAGCAGAAATGGATGAAACGGGAATGTGCAGAAATAGAAGACCTCTGCTCCAAACATGATACTTTTAATATGTACAGAAAAGTAAAGGAAGTAGCTGGAATCCACAGGAAGAGAACGACTATGTCACTTACAAATGATAGTAATCAAATAATTTTTTAGGAACAAGAACTAAAAAACACATGGACAAGTTATATAGAGGCCAACTTCATAGATCATAGAGCTGATGCGGTATACGTGCATGTGGGCATGGGACCAACTATTCTTAAATCTGAGGTGATACATGCATTCTCTATAGCAAAAAAAAGGAAAGCATGTGGCTCTGACGATATTCCGACCGAAGCTCTAAAGCTCATTAAAGAGGAAAATATTGGCTTGGTAGTTAAACTGTTTAATAGTATCTATGAGACAGGTGAAATTCCATCTGACTGGTTATCATCAACCTTTATTGCTCTACCAAAAAAACATCAGCCAAAAAAATGTGGTGATTATCGCTTAATCAGCCTCATGTCCCACATGCTCAAAGCATTCCTACGGATCATTCACGCACGCATCCGACGTAAATGTGAGGAAGATCTTGATGATTCTCAATTTGGCTTCAGAAACGCTTTCGGAACGGGTGAAGCACTTTTCGGTATGAACCTTCTCCTCCAAAAATGTCGCGATCAGCGAAAAGATGTTTTTGCATCCAGATATGCTATTCAAGATTTTTGTTCTCGTACCATTGTACGAGAAATCCACCCCGAACGGAGTGAGCCATAAGAGGTGAAACCTATAATAATCGAGCACACAAATTTTAACCGACGCGATATCGTTGCAATAATTATGTGCTCTCGAGATATCCTATTCGGGGTTCAAATGGGGTAGTGCATGCGTACCACACGATTCTGATTCCTGTTAGCGTCGCATAGCCTCTCCTACCCAATTCCGACTCTCACCTTCTAGTAGCCTTTATATGAATATAAAGGTGGGGAACCTCGGGCAACCTGAGCAACCTTTCTGGAGATCGGGTAACCAACCCCGGTGGAAAGAAAGATCAGGGCTGACGAGAGCGGGAGGGCCCTCCAAAAAGGGGGTTGGGCGTGGGGCTAACAACCTCACCCCGGAAAAACCTTTTGTTAATGTTCCCGCAACGTTCGTAATGTACCCGCAACGTACGCAATGTTCCCGCAACGTTCCTGCAATGTTCGTAATGTTCCCGCAACGTTCGTAATGTTCCCGCAACGTTCGCAATGTTCCCGCAACGTTACTGCAATGTTCGTAATGTTCCCGCAACGTTCGTAATGTTCCCGCAACGTTCGTAATGTTCCCGCAACGTTCCTGCAATGTTCGCAACATTCCCGCAACGTTCCTGCAATGTTCCGTGCAACGTTCCCACAACATTTCTGAACGTTGCAGAGACGCGGACATAGGAATGTTGTAGGAATGTTGCGGGAATGTTGCAGAAATGTTTAACGTTGCGAAAGTAACATTGCTGCAACATTCATGCAACATTCAACGCTGACTGGGTTATGTCGTCTGAGTTGAATGAGTGGTGCAAATGCTTGATGACCACTCTATAGGCTCGTTCCTCTTTTGGTTGGTATGTGTGATGTATAATATTATTCTCCCTCATATATTTCGCTAGTTTTCTGTAACTCTCTCGGCTACAGCAGTTTATTTTTACTGTGTTATCTGCTTGACATTTGGTGGTGTATTCGTCCTCTTCTAGTATGTCTGACAGTTTTGATTTCATTTCTGGAAAATTGAGGACGCCGTACACAAATATTGGTGGTGGCTTAGGTTATTTTTCCTGTTTGTTATCATCATTTGTTTTATTATTATCGTGAGAGGCTGTTAGCACACTAAATTTGTTGGACAGTGGTAAATTAGTATTTTCGTTGTTTAGGTTTTCTCGACTTGTTCTTATTTTTCTGCGTTTTCTGCTTTTCGTATAAGCTTGTTGCCACGGGTTTTCCTTGGATGGAGCCGTTTCTACGACTTCGTCGTCGGTGGTAGACATCATTCTAATAAGTGGTTGTTTTGTCGGGTTATTCGGCTGTGGGGCGCGAACTACTGTTTGCATGTTTGTAAATTGATTGTTAAATCCAGCTCCGTTTCCAGTAGGGAACATTTTGCATCGCTAAATTGGATACTTTTTATCTTGCTGTATAGTTTTTTATCGTTAAACTGCGTTTATCTGTTCGAGAACCGGTTGTTCGCTGATAGTAAGCACTATAAATACGTCCGTACGGTTCGAAGTCTCGAACGTGAATCTTGCCGAGTTTGGGTTAAAAAATAGAAGTTTTATTTCGGTAAAAAATCTGCTTAATTAAAATCACAAAAATTGCTAAAAACTGAAGCTATGCAAATGCAATGAATTCAAAAACAGTTGCATTTGAAAGTATATAAAAAGTAATACTGATTAGTAAATTAATATCAATATAAAAATAACGTTTCTAAAATAGCATTTTAACACTCCAAACGAAGAGAAGAGACAATCCAGCTAATACGTGACCTGCGAAATACAATTTCTCCCATTTTCCAAAAATACTCCCGAAAATCTCAACAGCTGCACTTGATGTATCCACATTCTCCATTAAACATCCAACATAAGCCAAATATATAAGAGTTAGAAAAGTAAAATAAGCGTTTACGAAAACGCTCAATATAGAACTTGCTTTGATGCTATGGTTGCAGTTCTTACAAGCTCGAACTCTGCAACAAATGCTGAAAATCCTTGAGATACTATCCTGAAATTTAGTTTGCACATAAGAAAATAAACCTAGCGATAAGAGCACTACAGAAACTTCAATGTTCAATCCATGTAGCATAGATGACACCAAATAGGTCATTAAAACTGCTATAAACTGCCCATATGGCATAAAGTTTGGAAACACATCTAAAATATAAATAAAACTAATTTATGGGTTGATATTATTAATTAACCCATTTTTGACCAAACTGCTACACTCAATATAGGGTTACAATAAATACCGTTGTACCTGCTTGTGTACAGTGGTCAAAAATGGGTTAAATTAATAAAGTTGTTCCTTACATTTTTTGAGGAAGGTGTGTGTTGGTATATTCCAATTGATGACAACACTAACTAATGATCTAGGCAATTCCACTTCCAAGGGGTTTGTAATGGTGTAGGCCCATTGCCCTGATTTGTAATCTTGGTGGTTGTTGTAACCTGCTGTTAGCATTGCAGCAGAACCAATTTGAGACACAAAATAGTGACTCATCCGGAAAGATAGAGCTTCTCTATAAGTTATGAAGAAACTGAAAACATCAAATATATAAGGAAATATATTATATATAATTAAATTAAAATATGTTCTCTTATTTTTAGGGTTCCGTACCGAAAACGGAACCCTTATAGGATCACTTTGTTGTCCGTCTGTCTGTCTGTCTGTCCGTCTGTCTGTCTGTCTGTCTGTCCGTCCGTCCGTCTGTCTGTCTGTCAAGATCATTTTCATCAGGAACGCGTAGGGATAACAAGCTGAAATTTGTATCAAATACTCGGGTCTGGGGTCTCTTTCAGCTGTGAAAAAATCAAACTTGTAAGTCAACGCGATCAAAAGATATGACCGTTTATGTCGCATATTTTGCGATTTCACAAGGGAATCAAAACCTATAGGGTACTTTCCGTTGACCTAGAATCATGAAATTTGGCAAGAAGCGGTGTCTTACAGCACATGTAAAGGGAAAAATCTGAAAACCGTAAATATGTAGTTTAATTACAAGAAAAATGCGAATTTACTATTAGAAACTTATGAAAATACACTAATGTGTTGCGTGGTATTGTCAAGCACCAGAAGCATATGGGTTGCATAGAGTTAGGTCCTCCTCGGTTAATACCACGACAGCGACATCTTGAGGTTATGCTTGCAGCGGTACTAAGATGGTCGTGATTTCAGGAGGGCCACTTGTCAAGTTAACTGAATGTGCTTGCTACGTCCTCCACAAAAAAAAGATACCTTACTTACAAGTTTGTACGAAACCCTCGGTGCGCGAGTCACAACTTGCACTTGGCCGTATTTTTTTATATTATACAGCCATCTATGGACCACGTTTGACAGTATTTTTGTCCTCACTCTCTGAAAATATCTCTTCATCCTCTCTTCCACTTCCTTTTTCGGTTCCTCCGTGTAAGATCTTCCTTTTCTCACTGACAATTCCCCTGTCTCCTGGAAACCTATAAACTCATTAATTAGTCGCCTAAATCTCTCTCTGTCTTCTTTTTTCACCCCCATCCGATCCAAGTCCAATCTCACTTCCTGAAACCATTTCGGCTCCGTATTCCTCTTCCTGAAGAATTCAAAAATTTTCTTCGTCAGTCTGGTACTGTTCATCCTCACTAAGTGCCCATAAAACTATATTCTCCTTTGGGCTACAATTCCTTCTGTCTCCAGGTATAATTCTTTGTTAGGTTTAAGTCTCCTGTCTCCATCCTTGATATTTGGGCCTAGGATTTTTCGGAGCATTTTCCTTTCTTTCCTCCGGATGTCTTTAAGACCACCCTTACCAATCATGTCTAGTGTTTCTGCTTCGGGTCTGACAACAGTATCTAGGTGTCGGAATTTAGCCCCAAAAGATATACCCTTTTTGTTATATGTATCCTTCGTAAGTTGATAAGCCATTTCCATTCTTCTCGCCCGCTCTTTGATGGCATCCTTATGTCCTGTATTTTTTCTCCCAAATACTTAAAACACTAAACTCGCTTTATCTTGGCTTCTCTCAACTCCAAGTGGAGAGGAGCGTCTTTGATGTTGGTCATGAAGACAGTCTTCTCAAAAGGAATTTGAAGCCCAGTCTTCTTGGCTATCATCTGAAGTTCTTCAATTTGAATCGCTGTTTCAACACCGGTAGTGAGTATCACAACATCGTCGGCGAATGCCAAACTTTACCTCTCCCTAACCTGAAAGCCTCTTTATCCGAAGTTGCCTTTGTCCATTCTCGAATAACTTTTTCTAAGACGCAGTTGAATAATATCGTCGCCTTGTCGTACGCCAGTTTTGATTTCGAAATGCTCTGACAACTCCCCCCGGAACTTAATTATGGAGAAAGTATTGGTAATCGTCTGTTGAATTAGATTCCTCGTCTTCTTGTCCACTCCAAATCCTTCAAGAATTGCCAATAAGGTTTTTCGGTCAATGGAGTCATAGGCCTTCCGAAAGTCAACAAAGACGGCGATATATTTATTCTGTCCCAACATCCTGTACTTGCTTGGTATTGACCCAAAACCTGCTTGGTATTCACATGAAAACCTGCTTGTTATTCACATGAAAACCTGCTTGGCATTCACATGAAAACCTGCTTGGTATTCACATGAAAACCTGCTTGGTAATCACCCAATTCAGAATCCAAAAACCCTTCTATTCTTGTTAGTAACGCTATCGATAAAATCTTGTAAGGAACTGAAACAAGAGAGATACCTCTATAATTATTAACGTCCATCTTGTAACCTTTTTTATGAAGGGGATGGTTAAAAGCCATTTACCAGTCAACAGGGATCCTCTCAGTTATTCTCAAGTAACCGAGTGAAAGATTTTACGAAAGATTGTAGGAGTTCAGCGACAATACCATCCGCACCAGCAGCTTTGTTTGCCTTAAGTCCTTGAATAATCCGGAAAATTTCGTCTTCGTCAGGAGGCAATGAATTGGGAGATGATACTTCTGTTGGTTCCATTTTTAGGTTTCCTTGCGGACCATCACAGTTAAGCAGTGAGTCGAAATATCTGGCAAGGATGTCACAGTTTTGCTTATCGGCCATTCCTATCCTCCCTTCTTGAAACACATTCCTGGTACCTGATAACCCCTTAAGCGCGATTTGAACGTCCGATAAAATTTCCGTGTATTGTTCATTTGGAAATCTTCTTTGGCTGATCTTATTCATATTGTCTCTTAGCCCTTCTGAAAGTCCGGGCTGTATGTTTCGTCTGATTTCGATAGATTAATAGATCATCGTTTCGTTGAGCTCCATTTCTTCCATGCCTTTTTACGGCGTCTCAGTGCGTCGACAGTAGGGAAAGATGATTCCTTCTAGACCCACCACCTCCTTATGGGATTTACATGTAAATCTAGCCCCTTATGGCGGAATTACATGTAAATCTAGCACCAAGCCCCCAATTACATGTAAAATCTAGTATGGGGAAATCCTATACAAAATAGTTCTGAACGTGTCCGAGCGAGTATGTCTAGATGGCGCTGCAAGATTCGTGTACGGTGGATAGCGGCAAAATTTAAAATGAGGGGTGGACATATTTGCAGATAGGGGTTGACTCAATTGAGATTATGGGGGTTTAGATTGACAAGACTAGACAGACTAGACTAGACAGACAAGACTAGGCAGACAAGACTAGACAGACGGCGCTAGATACATGAGACTAGACACACGAGACTAGATAGACGGGTGCTAGATATATGAGACTAGACAGATGAAGCTAAATACATGAGACTAGATAAGACTGAACTAAAATATATAAGGAATTGTTTTGTGTTTAAACATATTAAGATTTAGATTTATCAGTAGTCGGTTAAGCGTTTCCGGATGTTTGGCAGTCATAACAACTTCCATTCCATTATCTTATCAGCGGCACGCGAGTGGAGAAATAATAAATTATGAAGCGCGGTCTAATCAATTTCTTTGGATTGTTTTTTGTTTAATTTAATAAACATAATCACGTGACACACCCAGCGGGTATATATGACTGATCTAAAATATATAAGAGCTTGTTTTGAGTTTAATTTAATAAACATATTAAGATTTTGATTTATCAGTAGTCGGTTAAGCGTTGTCGTATATTTGGCAGTCATAACAACTCCCTATTATCTTATCAGCTGCACGCGAGTGGATAAATACTAAATTATGAAAGTGAAAACACTTTATTCATCTTCTTCTCTCTTATTAATGCAATTTCTTGGAAATCCGGTGGGCGATGCTCTGTTTAGATGTTTGAGAATTACTAATATCAAATTGATGTTCCCATAAATACAGGTAATTTAACAACTCTTCAAAGGAGTCAGCTAACATTGAGACGTTTATTCTGTTTCTGTTAAGTCATTGTATATATCATAATCTTTGGGTACACCTGTTTCAATATCTTCAGCTGCACTTTTATCCAAACTGCTTTCTTATAATTAAGTCATACTCGCATCCACTATTCATCTACATGCATCCACTTTTCATCTACTTGCATCCACTTTTCATCCACTTGCATCCACTTTTCATCACGATAAACAGGGGTGTGAGGTCTATGTAACCCCACGCTAAACAGGGTGTGAGGTCTATGTAACCTCACGCTAAACAGGGTGTGAGGTCTATGTAACCTCACGCTACACAGGGTGTGAGGTCTATGTAACCCCACGCTAAATAGGATGTGAGATCTATGTAACCCCACGCTTAACAGGGTGTGAGGTCTATAGTGCCCCACGCTAAAGAGGGTGTGAGGTGTATTTTTAGTCAGCTGTCATCAACTTTAATCAGCTTTTAATCAGCTTTAATCTCATTGGGTTAGTTGTGTTAGCATTAGGTTAGGTAAGCGTTAGGTTAGGCTACGTGAGGTTACGAATGAAGCGCGCTTTATACCTAACCTCTCCGTAACCTAACCTAATGCTAACCTAACCGAATGCTAACACAACTAACCCAATGACATTAAAACTGATTAAAAGCTGATTAAAGCTGATGAAAGCTGACTAAAAATAATCTCAATTGAATCAACCCCTATCAGCAAATATGTCCACCCCTCATTTTGAATTTTCCCGCTATCCACCGTACACGAATCTTGCAGCGCCATCTAGACATACTCGCTCAGACACGTTCAGAACTATTTTGTATAGGATTTCCCCATACTAGATTTTACATGTAATTTCCCATAAAGGGGCTTGTTGCTAGATTTACATGTAATTCCCCCACAAGGGGCTAGATTTACATGTAAATCCCATAAGGAGGTGGTGGATCTAGAAGGAATTATCTTTTCCTACTGTCGTCATATTCTGCATTCCACCAATTTTGCCTGAGGAATCGTTCTTCCAGCAGCACCTTGGATCTTGTGTTGGATTACATCCCAATTTCCTGACGCAAGGCACTTCAGTTCATCTCGGTAACTTACCCTTGCCGCAGTATTGGATTTTAATTTTTCGGCATCATATCGCGAGATATTTTCTCTCCGTGTTCATTTCCTGGTTGGTAAAAAACTTCAGTTTAATTCTGATCGGAGTCTACTTCTGCTCCCCTTGCTACTTTCACATTCATGATTTCTCCATTTCCCATCGTAGAAGTGGCGACGTCGGAAAACAGACGCTGACCAGAACGCCGCTCGATACGAGGACAGACGCGCCTTAATTTTAGGGTTCTTCTGCCCCATGAGCGTAGCCAGGGAGGGGGGGCAAACCCCCCCGATATATGCAAAATATATAAATAAATATTATATTGAAATAAAGAGACGAATAGAGACGACTCCTTTCAGGAGAGCATGGTAGATGTGAAGTTTAGGAACCCTTGTGTGTCAGTTTAGTAAGTAAATTGGTGCTTTTCTGTTACTGTATTTTCTTAACCACACAACCCCCCCCCCCCATTACAAACTAAATCCTGGCTACGCCCATGTTCATTCAGCCCTGTCCATCGAATTTCTTCCTCTTCCGCTTTCCAGGCCGTTGACCAGTTTTCACCTGTAACCCCAGACAGGGGACCTCACAGGGTACTATCAGCAGGGCCAGCTGAAACCTGTTTTTTAAACGAGGTTGTTCTCTCGCTCCTCCTTCCTCATTACAAAAAAAATCTTGCATCCCACATATTATTTATTATTTACATAGTTTACGCCCACATTTTAGCGCTTAAATCAAACCCAAATACATTTATGTCGTGTGAAGACTAATCATATTTGGCCGATTATCTGATCAACAATGATCAATATTTTAGAGCCTGGTCAGGATTTACCATTCCAGATGTAATCTGGAAGGATGATTGATGAAGTATGGTTTGATGAATGATGAATTTGTGGAGTGGGTCTTTAATGGAGCAGTTTTCTCCATACTATGGCGTTGGCCATCTAGTGGTTCTTCCCATCCCTCTAAGTTGGCAAATCCGGAGTGTATTTCCAAGATTTCTAGTCTGATGTCTTGTTGAGGTACAAGTACCATGTGAAATAGCCAGGAGGTAACACTGATAGTTTGGCTGGTAGCAGTTGTTAGTTCTTTAGTCTTGCCCGCGGCGAACTAGCATTACACCCACGTCGGGAGAGAACCTAATTTTTCCGCGTTTTAAAGCGAAAAAGAAGGAAGAATATATTTTTGTGTGTCAAGTTGACAGTTGACGCCCGACCTCTCTAAAGTGACCACTTCAAGAAGTGATTGCACATTTTCAGAGTTCCAAACCAGTAACGGCGTTTTGTCTTGAGTTTACGATTTCCAAGGGACTCCGACTTCCCCTCGCTTTGTAGTGCAGGCTCTCCAGAACAATTCGGCCCGCTTGCGTCACTGGTCGTGACGGTGGATTCCTCTATCGAGCTACTACCTGGAGTAGTTTCAATATTGAATAGACTTTCCATAACGCAACAACTGTCTAATCATTGAATTGGGCAAAGTAGGTTATACTTTGCGAGATTAGAACTAAGATTGTAAATGCTATCGAAGCAGGAGCTATCGAAGCAGCCGCCCCTCACATGGGAAAACAGACGCTGACCAGAACGCCGCTCGATACGAGAACAGACTCGCCTGAATTTTAGAGTTCTTCTGCCCCATGGGCGTAGCCAGGGGTGGGTTCAAACCAACCCCCCCACTCCCCGAAATATGCAAAATATATACATAAATGTTATATTGAAATAAAGAGACGATTAGAGACGACTCTTTTCAAGAGAGCATGGTAGATATGAAGTTTAGGAACCCTTGTGTGTCAGTTTAGAAAAAGTTTAAATTGGTGCTATTCTATTACTGAATTTTCTTAAAACCGAAAGTAAATCCTGGTCTTAACAGCCCCCTCCCCCTCCCCCCGAATCCTGGCTACGCCCATGTTCTGCCCTGTCCACCGTTGGGAATTTCTTGTATATTCTGTATTGCACGTGCGCAGCCAGGATTTAGTTTGGGGGGGGGGCTTGGTTTTAGAGAAATGAACCCATTTATTCTCTAAAACTGATACGACTGACACGACTATCTTCTTTCCAGGCCGTTGACCAGTTTTCACCTGTAACCCCAGGCAGGGGCCCTCACAGGGTACTATCAGCCTTGAGAGCTGAAACCTGGTTTTTTAACGAGGTTGTTACTCCTCTCGCTCCTCCTTCATTACAAAAAAATTCTTGCATCCCACATATTATTATATTAGTATTTTTTAAGTCCCACAAAGAAAAGAAAAAGAAAATTTGACACTATATTAATTTGACATTTTGAAATATTATTATTTGACACTATCAGCAATTCAATACGGATGGTCAGAAGTACACACCACATCCAGGACCAGTCCCCCTCAATAGGGAATATGCATACATTTTTTTTATTTACTTAATTCACTTTTTACGTCGTTTTAACGTAGTAAAAAATATAAATACTGTTGAAAGTGTTTCATTCATTTTTTTTTTAATATATAAAATACCGATTCAATTTGACCTGTTTGAATGGTCCCATTTATCGCGCGCTTTGGATGACGTCACAGCTCTCGTTGCCATTCAGTGTTGTTTACTATTTGCATAGGCAGTTAAGGATTTTCAGTTTGTATCGCTATTTCGATAATGGAAAATACTAAAAAAACATTTTATAGATATAATATTATCTAGTACCGGAATGCAAAAAACTCCGCCAGCATGCAGTGGTGGGGTGGATTGAGTAGCTCCACCGCCATGTTGCCAGTCCCAAGCCTGGCTAAAGGGGGGTTGAGGATAAACCTTACCCCCTGGCTAAAGGGGTAAAGGAGGTGGGTTGAGGATAAAGCAGCCCATACACTATACAACTTGTTGTACAACTAGGTTCGGTTGTACGAAAAGCTGGACAGTGTATGTGTAGGTTTACAACCAGATTTTGGTTGGAAGGTTTGGTTGGACAAAATCAAACTACTTTTGATTTTATGTGGGCGTGGCGTAATGTTGGACAACCTGTCTGACAGTGTATTGGACAGTTGTACAACTTCACCACCAACATCACTTTACATTTGCTCTTGTCTTGCTCACATCATTGTGTTTTATTTAAATTGTGTTTCTAGTTTTTGAACGCATATTCTTTGAGGTTTTCAAAGCTAATTATTACCATAAGTGATTAAAATAATGGCAAATATAACTGAGAATGAAAAGTGAAAAAGTTTTATACATGTATAGTATAATCTTGATAATCTGACACATATGGAACCAGACAGCCGCCCGATTATCAAAAAAATCCGGGTTATCAAGATTAAAAGAAAACAATAACAATTTTACATATTTCATGTACAATTGTATTTCAGACAGAATAAAATATGTATCTATCTAGGCAAATATGTGTAGGTACTACAAAAAACCGAACAAGTGTGAGTTGTGACTCGCGCACCGAGGGTTCCGTACAAACTTGTAAGTAAGGTATCTTTACTAGGACCTAACTGTATGCAACCTATATGCCTCTGGTGCCTGACAATACCACGTGTATTTTCATAACTTTCTAATACTAAATTCGCATTTTTCTTGTAATTAAACTACATATTTACGGTTTTCAGATTTTTCCCTTAACATGTGCTGTAAGACACCGCTTCTTGCCAAATTTCATGATTCTAGGTCAACAAGAAGTACCCTATAGGTTTTGATTCCCTTGTGAAATCGCAAACTATGCGACATAAACGGTCATATCTTTTGATCGCTTTGACCTTCAAGTTTGATTTTTTCACAGCTGAAAGAGACGACAGACCCGAGTATTTGATACAAATTTCAACTTGTTACCTCTACGCGTTCCCGAGAAAAATGGTCTTGACAGACAGACAGACGGACGGACAGACGGATAGACAGACAGACGGACAACAAAGTAATTATATAAGGGTTCCGTTTTCGGTACGGAACCCTAAAAACCACGTTCAGTCATTCTTTGATCATTCCACGTTCTTTGATCATTTATAATGCCAAAATCGCACTAGGTATTGGAGAATACTACAGAAATATTGCATAGCAAAACAGCACAGTGAATATCGACGCCGATCAATATCATAACGTGCACGTCACAGTTCTTGGTTTCGGTTCGACCAATGGTGATGCGTTTCACAAATTTGAATTTCGCTCGCATTCTTTGGACTTTTTGATTTTAATTTTTGGAATTAAATACAAACTAAATAAGAAAATAATGGCACTGATTTTTCACAGCTGAAAGAGACCGCAGACCCGAGTATTCCATACAAATTTCAGCTTGTTACCTCTACGCGTTCCCGAGAAAAATTGTCTTGACAGACAGACAGACGGACGGACAGACGGATAGACAGACAGACGGACAACAAAGTAATCCTATAAGGGTTCCGTTTTCGGTACGGAATTCTAAAAACCACGTTCAGTCATTGTTCTTGATCATTTATAATGCCAAAATCGCACTAGGCATTGGAGAATACTACAGAAATATTGCATAGCAAAACAGCACAGTGAATACCGACGCCGATCAATATCATAACGTGCACGCCACAGTTCCTGGTTTCGGTTCGACCAATGGTGATGCGTTTCGCAAATTTGAATTTCGCTCGCATACTTTGGACTTTTTGATTTTAATTTTTGGAATTAAATACAAACTAAATAAGAAAATAATGGTAGTGATTTTTCACAGCTGAAAGAGACCGCAGACCCGAGTATTTGATACAAATTTCAACTTGTTACCTCTACGCGTTCCCGAGAAAAATGGTCTTGACAGACAGACAATCGGACGGAGAGACAGACAGACGGACAACAAAGTGATCCTATAAGGGTTCCGCCTTCGGTACGGAACCCTAAAAACCACTTTCAGTCATTGTTCTTGATCATTTATAATGCCAAAATCGCACTAGGTATTGGAAAATACTACAGTAATATTGCATAGCAAAACAGCACAGTGAATACCGACGCCGATCAATATCATAACGTGCACGTCACAGTTATTGGTTTCGGTTCGACCAATGGTGATGCGTTTCGCAAAATTTGAATTTCGCTCGCATATTTTGGACTTTTTGATTTTAATTTTTGGTATTAAATACAAACTAAATAAGAAAATAATGGTACTGATTTTTCACAGCTGAAACAGACCGCAGACCCGAGTATTTGATACAAATTTCAACTTGTTACCTCTACGCGTTCCCGAGAAAAATGGTCTTGACAGACAGACAGGGGGACGGACAGACGGATAGACAGACAGACGGACAACAAAGTGGTCCTATAAGGGTTCCGTTTTCGGTACGGAACCCTAAAAACTACGTTCAGTCATTGTTCTTGATCATTTATAATGCCAAAATCGCACTAGGCATTGGAGAATACTACAGAAATATTGCATAGCAAAACAGCACAGTGAATATCGACGCCGATCAATATCATAACGTGCACGTCACAGTTCTTGGTTTCGGTTCGACCAATGGTGATGCGTTTCGCAAATTTGAATTTCGCTCGCATATTTTGGACTTTTTGATTTTAATTTTTGGTATTAAATACAAACTAAATAAGAAAATAATGGTACTGATTTTTCACAGCTGAAAGAGACTGCAGACCCGAGTATTTGATACAAATTTCAACTTGTTACCGCTACGCGTTCCCGAGAAAAATAGTCTTGACAGACAGACAGAGGGACGGACAGACGGATAGACAGACAGACGGACAACAAAGTGATCCTATAAGGGTTCCGTTTTCGGTACGGAACCCTAAAAACTTTCAGTCATTGTTCTTGATCATTTATAATGCCAAAATCGCACTAGGTATTGGAGAATCTTCTTCTTCTTCTTCTGACTCTACAGCCCAGGGTGAGCTTTGGCCTCCTTAACAATCCCCTTCCACCTTTGACGGTCTTCAGCGACACGTGTCCAGTTTCCTACTTGTAGAGTTTCTACATCTTCCTCTACCTTATCTTTCCACCTGGTTCTGGGTCTACCTCTGCTTCTTGAGGTGTTAGGTTGCGCTTTATGGATGGATCTGGGTGCTCTCGCACTCGGCATTCTAATCATGTGGCCCGCCCATCGAAGTCTCTGTGCCTTAATGAATCTTACTATGTCTTCACCTTCTATTAGTTCTTGAAGTTCGTAGTTCATGCGAATTCTGTATCCTTCTTCCTCTCTCACTGGTCCAAAGATCTTCCGTAAAATCCGTCTTTCAAAAATACGAAGAGAGTTTTTGTCCGCTTCCGACATACTCCAGGATTCAGCTCCATAAGTTAGCACGGGTCTGATCAGGGTTTTATATATTCGGAGTTTTGCTTTACGTGAGATGATTTTTGATTTAAAGAGCTTCAGATGTGAATAATAGCATCGATTCGCAGCTTGGATTCTGTCTTGTACCCTCAGTGATAGTAACTCCAAGATATTTGACATTTTGAACTTCTTCAAACCGATGATCATTTATAATGAAGTTCTGAGGGGCCCTTCTTGGGTTATCACGTGACAGTTTTAGGTATTTTGTTTTATCTGCATGTATTTTCAGGCCGACTTTGCTCGCTTCCTCTTCTATTTTTAAAAACAATTCTTCTAGAGTTCTGTTGTCCCTAGCCATGATCAGTATGTCGGCCGCGTACGCACATATTTGGTATGATTTTGTTATGATATTTCCGTATAGGTATTGGAGAATACTACAGAAATATTGCATAGCAAAACAGCACAGTGAATATCGACGCCGATCAATATCATAACGTGCACGTCACAGTTCCTGGTTTCGGTTCGACCCATGGTGATGCGTTTCGCAAATTTGAATTTCGCTTGCATACTTTGGACTTTTTGATTTTAATTTTTGGAATTAATTACAAACTAAATAAGAAAATAATGGTATAGGTGTAATGTCAAGATCAAAAAAAAATCAAGTAAATCTAAATCTCTTGAATATTCCCTATTGCACTGTACCTTGAGCTCCTTCACGTTTTTAACAATTTCTACGTTTGTTAATTTTTATTAATTTTAGCGGAGCTAAATATATTCTCTTATATTATAATAGTTTTAATTAAATTTGTTTATTTGTTGGATAAACTTACTGATTGAAGTCATCATCATTGAGTAAATAGAAGTTAATGCAATTGCTAAAGCAAACAAAAATTAAGGCCAGGGCAATCATCTTGGCTATTGAAAGAAACCAATGAGAATTCTAAAACAGAAAAATAATTAAAAAATTGGAAATCTAAGTGTAAATAAAATACACGTTTTACTAAATGTAAAATACTAAGTGTAAATAAATTACGAGTTTTAATTTGTTGTTGAATCCCTTTAAATAGTCCTTGTAAGAAATCCAAGGTCCTAGAACCGAGTTAGCAGGGCACCAAATGTATCCACTATAAGCCCAAACTGTTAATATTTTGCCTCCTTTTTCCAAATCAAAACCCAACGCTAAAATTTTCATCATTGATATCATGACTATACTCCTTACTTTCAACCAGGCATCATGGTCAGGATAAAAAAATTCACTAAAACAAAGCAAAACGTTTTTTTTTTAATTTTTAAGATTTTATTTAAACTTACCAGGAGATTAAGATTGAGATGAAAAGGGTACCAATAGTAAAGCCCAGATTAGTCCACTCAAAGATTGTAAACGATTTAAAGAATATTATAGTTAAATATGAGATGTATACTAAAGGGATTATGCAGATAGCTTCAAAGTTGTGATGGAATGAGCTTAGGTAAATGTAGATAAGCCCAGTAAAGGTGGATGTGATGTGAAATGCGTTTTCATTCTTAGCAACTAAAACATGAATTGAGTTGTAAAACGGTGTCATTCAAGACGTTGAAACTTACTATTCCTAGTAACTAAAAGAAATATTAAGTTGAATAATAAAAGTTCAGATATGAATTTGAATGTTTGTGTAATTGTGGGTACAATGCAATACTCGATGACTTGCTGAAATTCGGAATAGTAGTAATCATCTTCGTATTCGTAATCACTAAAAAACAAGAGAATGAGAGTCATGAATGAGGTTTTTTTTTGCTTTACTTGTTTTCGGCGAACATGTTGTCAGGCAAAAAACAGGTATGGGGTAGTGGGGGTAGCAGCAGACGCGCGAAAACTTCGTTTTAAATGTTATCAATTGAATACGCGATTAAATAAGTAGCCAATAAGGTGATTGTGTATCCCGCATAATGTTCGTTTAAAATTTGCACGATTTAAGGTTTTGTTTTTTTATCTATTTGAAGATTTTAATATTACGAAATCATTTTTGTGTAAACACGGTGTATAAATAAAGCACTGTAAATAGATTACACTCTGTCGGATAGCAAAGCAACTTTGGGTAGTATACAGTTGACATCACCGCCCTTCCCAACTCGATTCATTCGCTTCTTCCGTGTAGTGAAGCCGACTGCATAACGAATTTAACGCGTAATATAACGGTACGTTTCTCACTCGAATACATTTCGATCCGTGGTTTACAACAAGTAAGCTGTTATTTTCTCTCCGTTTCTAACGATTTAACAAACCGGAAAACATGAGCACCCCCGTTAAGAAAGTCCCGATCCATTTGCAGGTAAGTTGAAACAGGTGCATTATTTTCTTTCACCCTTACATAATTACCCGTTTAATTCGTCCAAAAAGGATGCTTTAATAACGATTTCCTCTTTCTCACGACACACTTAACTAGCTAAAATTATAATTTCAATGCCTTATTTATAGATTTTCTCCACACTTCGCACTACATTATTGATTTCTCAAAGAATCTTGTTCCCCTTCGACTAAAAAAACCGCTACTTCTTCTTTCTACTTTCTTTATTGATTCAATTTTATCTTTTTTAAAACAAAAAAATTCATCGTTATCCGAAAAAAAAATTCCTCACTTTATCTCTACCCAGATTATTGATTCAACACAACTCGTACAAAATCTCTCTATACAACGTTTTACAATTATCAGTTTTAGCAAATACATTTTTTAAAACAAATTTTACGGTTTAAACATACATTTCACAGTACACGAAACAAAAATTGTATTATAGAATTAAGCGTAACTTTATAAAATAATCAGTTTAATTCTTCCATATTTTGCTATATTTTAATACAAGATTACGTTTCACAACGTGTATACAACGTTTTACAATTATCAGTTTTTGCAAATAAATTTTCCAAAACAAATTTTACGTTTTAAACATTTTACATTACACAAAAACAATTGTATTATAGAATTAACCGTAACTTTATAAAATAATCAGCTTAATTCTGCCATATTTTGCTATATTTTAATACAGGATTACGTTTCACAACGTTTTACAATTATCAGTTTTAGCAAATAAATTTTTTAAAACAAATTTTACGCCTTAAACATTTCACATTACACAAAACAAAAATTTTATTATAGAAGTAATCGTAAATTTATAAAATATTCAGCTTAATTCTTCCATATTTTGCTATATTTTAATACAAGATTACGTTTCACAACGTGTATACAACGTTTTACAATTATCAGTTTTAGCAAATAAATTTTCTAGAACAAAATTTACGCTTTAAACATTTTACATTACACAAAATAAAAATTGTATTATAGAATTAAGCGTAACTTTATAAAATAATCACCTTAATTCTTCCATATTTTGCTATATTTTAATACAAGTGTATAAGTGTGTATATTTTAATACAAGTGTTTCACAACGTGTATACAACGTTTTACAATTATCAGTTTTAACAAATACATTTTCTAAACCAAATTTTACGCTCTAAACCTTTTACATTACATAAAACAAAAATTGTATTATAGAATTAAATGTAACTTTATAAAATAGCTTAATTCTTCCATATTTTGCTATATTTTAATACAGGATTACGTTTCACAACGTGTATACAACGTTTTACAATGATCAGTTTTAGCAAATACATTTTCCAAACCAAATTTTACGCTTTAAACATTTCACATTACACAAAACAAAAAAAATATATTACAAAATTAATCGTAACTTTATAAAATAATCAGTTTAATTCTTCCATATTTTGCTATATTTTAATACAAGATTACGTTTCACAACGTGTATACAACGTTTTACAATTATCAGTTTTAGCAAATAAATTTTCCAAACCAAATTTTACACTTTAAACATTTCACATTACGCAAAACAAAAAAATTGTATTATAAAATTAAATGTAACTTTATAAAATAATCAGATTAATTCTTCCATATTTTGCTATATTTCAATACAGGATTACGTTTCAAGTGTATATATACAACGTTTTACAATTATCAGTTTTAACAAATACATTTTCTAAAACAAATTTTACGCTTTAAGCATTTTACATTACACAAAAACAATTGTATTATAGAATTATTCGTAACTTTATAAAATAATCATCTTAATTCTTCCATATTTTGCTATATTTTAATACAGGATTACGTTTCACAACGTTTTACAATTATCAGTTTTAGCAAATAAATTTTTTAAAACAAATTTTACACTTTAAACATTCCACATTACACAAAACAAAAATTGTATTATAGAATTAATCGTAACTTTATAAAATAATCAGATTAATTCTTCCATATTTTGCTATATTTCAATACAGGATTACGTTTCAAGTGTATATATACAACGTTTTACAATTATCAGTTTTAACAAATGCATTTTCTAAAACAAATTTTACGTTTTAAGCATTTTACATTACACAAAAACAATTGTATTATAGAATTATTCGTAACTTTATAAAATAATCATCTTAATTCTTCCATATTTTGCTATATTTTAATACAGGATTACGTTTTACAACGTTTTACAATTATCAGTTTTAGCAAATAAATTTTTTAAAACAAATTTTACGCTTTAAACATTCCACATTACACAAAACAAAAATTGTATTATAGAATTAATCCTAACTTACTAATAACAATTAATAAAATAACTAACAATTAATAATCTGCTTAATTCTTCCATATTTTGCTATATTTTCATACAAGATTACGTTTCACAACGTGTATACAACGTTTTACAATCATCAGTTTTAGCAAATACATTTTCCAAACCAAATTTTACGCTTTAAACATTTCACATTACACAAAACAAAAAAATTGTATTATAAAATTAACCGTAACTTTATAAAATAATAAGCTTAATTCTTCCATATTTTGCTATATTTTAATACAAGATTACGTTTCACAACGTGTATACAACGTTTTACAATTATCAGTTTTAGCAAATAAAATTTCCAAAACAAATTTTACGTTTTGAACATTTAACATTACACGAAAACAATTGTATTATAGAATTAACCGTAACTTTATAAAATAATCAGCTTAATTCTTCCATATTTTGCTATATTTTAATACAAGATTACGTTTCACAACGTTTTACAATTATCAGTTTTAGCAAATAAATTTTCTAAAACAACTTTTACGCTTTAAACATTTTACATTACACAAAACAAAAATTGTATTATAGAATTAAGCGTAACTTTATAAAATACTCAGCTTAATTCTTCCATATTTTGCTATATTTTAATACAAGATTACGTTTCACAACGTGTATACAACGTTTTACAATTATCAGTTTTAACAAATACATTTTCCAAACCAAATTTTACGCTTTAAACATTTCACATTACACAAAACAAAAATTGTAATATAGAATTAAGCGTAACTTAATAAAATAATCAGATTAATTCTTCCATATTTTGCTATATTTTAATACAAGATTATGTTTCACAACGTGTATACAACGTTTTACAATTATCAGTTTTAGCAAATAAATTTTCCAAAACAAATTTTACGTTTTAAACATTTTACTATACACAAAAACAATTGTATTATACAATTAACCGTAACTTTATAAAATAATCAGCTTAATTCTTCCATATTTTGCTATATTTTAATACAGGATTACGTTTCACAACGTTTTACAATTATCAGTTTTAGCAAATAAATTTTCTAAAACAAATTGTACTCTTTAAACATTTCACATTACACAAAACCAATTGTATTATAGAATTAATCGTAACTTTATAAAATACTCGGCTTAATTCTTCCATATTTTGCTATATTTTAATACAAGATTACGTTTCACAACGTGTATTCAACGTTTTACAATTATCAGTTTTAACAAATACATTTTCCAAACCAAATTTTCCGCTTTAAACATTTCACATTACACAAAACAAAAATTGTAATATAGAATTAAGCGTAACTTAATAAAATAATCAGATTAATTCTTCCATATTTTGCTATATTTTAATACAAGATTGCGTTTCACAACGTGTATACAACGTTTTACAATTATCAGTTTTAGCAAATAAATTTTCCAAACCAAATTTTACGTTTTAAACATTTTACATTACACAAAAACAATTGTATTATAAAATTATACGTAACTTTATAAAATAATCAGCTTAATTCTTCCATATTTTGCTATATTTTAATACAGGATTACGTTTCACAACGTTTTACAATTATCAGTTTTAGCAAATAAATTTTCTAAAACAAATTTTACGCTTTAAACATTTCACATTACACAAAACAAAAATTGTATTATAGAATTAAGCGTAACTTTATAAAATAATCAGCTTAATTCTTCCATATTTTCCTATATTTTAATAGAGGATTACGTTTAACAACGTTTTACAATTATCAGTTTTAGCAAATAAACTTTCTAAAACAAATTTTACGCTTTAAACATTTTACATTACACAAAACAAAAATTGTATTTTAGAATTAACCGTAACTTTATAAAATACTCGGCTTAATTCTTCCATATTTTGCTATATTTTAATACAGGATTACGTTTAACAACGTTTTACAATTATCAGTTTTATCAAATAAATTTTTTAAAACAAATTTTACGCTTTAAACATTTCACATTACACAAAACAAAAATTCTATTATAGAATTAATCCTAACTTTATAAAATAATCAGCTTAATTCTTCCATATTTTGCTATATTTTCATACAAGATTACGTTTTACAACGTGTATACAACGTTTTACAATCATCAGTTTTAGCTAATACATTTTCCAAACCAAATTTTACGCTTTAAACATTTCACATTACACAAAACAAAAATTGTAATATATAATTAAGCGTAACTTAATAAAATAATCAGATTAATTCTTCCATATTTTGCTATATTTTAATACAAGATTACGTTTCACAACGTGTATACAACGTTTTACAATTATCAGTTTTAGCAAATAAATTTTCCAAAACAAATTTTTCGTTTTAAACATTTTAGATTACACAAAACAATTGTATTATAGAATTATACGTAACTTTATAAAATAATCAGCTTAATTCTTCCATATTTTGCTATATTTTAATACAAGATTACGTTTCACAACGTTTTACAATTATCAGTTTTAGCAAATAAATTTTCTAAAACAAATTTTGCGCTTTAAACATTTCACATTACACAAAAACAATTGTATTATAGAATTAACCGTAACTTTATAAAATACTCAGCTTAATTCTTCCATATTTTGCTATATTTTAATACAAGATTACGTTTCACAACGTGTATAGAACGTTTTACAATTATCAGTTTTAGCAAAGAAATTTTTTAAAACAAATTTTACGCATTAAACATTTCACAATACACAAAACAAAAAAAATATATTTCAATATTAACCGTAACTTTATAAAATAATCAGTTTAATTCTTCCATATTTTGCTATATTTTAATACAAGATTACGTTTCACAACGTGTATACAACGTTTTACAATTATCAGTTTTAGCAAATAAATTTTCCAAAACAAATTTTACGCTTTAAACATTTCACATTACACAAAACAAAAATTGTATTATAGAATCGCATAAAATTTATTCATCCAATATTCGATTAGAAGTATACAAAACTCAACATACAATAAATGGATGAAGTTGTACAATAAATAGCTGGAGAAATACAAAAATAAATTAATCAATCCAAAATTCGGTTACTTAGTACAAAATAAATTACTTCATCCAAAAAAGGCTAATTCATCCAAAATAAAATGTAATCATCCAATAATTGATTTTTTCTTACAAACGATGATTTTTCCTTACAATAACGATTGAATCGTTCAACATATTCGAAATTTACCCAAAAAAGGTTTTTTATTTTACTTAATAAGTGCAGAATGCAAATTTACGAGTGTATTTAATAGTCTTCACACTTTTATTATATGCATAAAAATACTGAAAGGAAAAAACTGTTCACCTTATTGATGAGTGGTTTAGCGCGGAAACAAATTGCATTATTCTATCTGCTTATATATAGTATATATAGTGCTTATTATTAGAGATGAGCCTGGGATCCCATCGTCTCATCCCATCCCATCCCATCATCCCATGGGATGGGATGAGTGGTATGAACGTTGTGTGGGATGGGATCGGATGGGACAACAAATTTGTATGGGACGGCGTGGGACGAGTTTTGATAATCTACTAAATCTAGTTCGTGCATAATTAATTGCTTATCTTGCCAATACGCACATTTTGTCCTGTCGCCTGTCCAGCTTGACGATGGAGTCTTACGATCCGTTTGCGAGGAAAAAAGTTTACTCACTGCAAGGTCTGCTGTATGGGAATGAATGGGACGGGCCACGCTACCGGGATGGGATGGGATGAATGGGATGGGGTGGGACGAAAATTTTCGGTATGTGGGATGGGACAGTGGGACGAAAATATGAAGGGATTGGACAGTGGCAGGGATTCGTCCCACTGGATGGGATCTGGAACGAGAAACTCGTCCCATGCTCATCTCTACTTCTTATATATAGTGCATCTATCTTCTTCTTCTTGTTTCCAATAGCCCTACTTTGGAGCACGCTTCTTCAACTATTGGGCTTTGATCTTTGCCCAGTATTGTCGCATCTTCTGCCGGTGTAGCTTCTTTCCCTCTTCTGTCCAGGGGGTACCTTTCCTTCGGGGTTTTTCCTGAAATCCACGTACTTCCTTCAGGATGCTTCTCACAGAAGACTGTCTGTTTTCGAGATCTGTTATTCCCGCTTCTTTAATATCCTTCTCGGTTTCTGTCAACCAAGTGGTACGAACCTTCTTGTTTTACCAGAATGTGAACAGACTGTTGGTTAGTCGGCTTGGAGTCAATCTTGCAACGTGGCCATAGAAGCTACCCTTCTTTTCCTTGCACAGTCAGAAAGCCCCTCAATATGTTCGTAGAGCTTAGAGTTATGTCGTCTTCGGAATTCCCCATCTTCCTTTACCGGGAATGCCTAGGATCTTCCCGATGATTCTCCTCTCTCTGATTTCCAATTTCTCTACCAGACCTCTTCGGTTCAAGGAAAGATACTCTATGGCATACAATGCTGCTGGTCGTAAGACTGATGTGTTTGCGCTCTCTCTTTCCTTACACGCCGCGTTAGTTAGAAATAAAATTTGAAGGAATCCAGTCCTTGTTTGTAAATTGGTTTATTGTGAAGATATAATTGTATTTTGTATAAAAAAAATTGTTTGTAAAAAGCAATCAAATTTTGGATGGATCAACTTTTTTTGTACAGTTAAACCTTTTTTTGGGTGAATTGATTTTATTTTGTAAAAATCTATCAATTGTTGTACTAAACCATTATTATTTGTAAGATTGAATCGATTATTGGGCGTTTATAAAAAACCTAACCTTGTTTGGATGAAGTAATCGATTTTTGTATGAATAAACCAAATTTTGTATTTTTCCAGATATTATTTGTAAAAAAGCATCTATTTATTGTACGCAAAAAATCCAAGCCTTTTATTTTGGACGAAGTAACCTTGTTTTGGATGAAGTAATCTCTTTTTGTATGAATAAACCGAATTTTGTATTTTTGCAACTATTTTTTGTAAAAAAACATCTATTTATTGTACGCAAAAAATCCAAGCCTTATAGAATTTTCCGTAACTTTATAAAATACTCAGCTTAATTCTTCCATATTTTGCTATATTTTAATACAAGATTACGTTTCACAACGTGTATACAACATTTTACAATTATCAGTTTTAGAAAATACATTTTACAAACCAAATTTTATGCTTTAAACATTTTCCATTACACAAAACAAAAATTGTATTATAGAATTAAGCGTAACTTTATAAAATAATCAGCTTAATTCTTCCATATTTTGCTATATTTTAATATAGGATTACGTTTCACAACGTGTATACAACGTTTTAAAATTATCAGTTTTAGCAAATACATTTTCCAAACCAAATTATACGCTTTAAACATTTCACATTACACAAAACAAAAATTGTATTATAGAATTAACCGTAACTTTATAAAATAATCAGCTTAATTCTTCCATATTTTGCTATATTTTAATAACAGGATTATGTTTCACCAAGTGTTTCTCAAAATCTTGCCAAAAAAATGTACACTCACGAAAATCGATGAAGATTAAGGGTTTCACCCCCTAGTCCTGAATATTTAATTGCGCCCACCCCTAATTTAGCCTCAACCAATTCTTATTAGATTAATTCTATTTAAAAAAAATATTATACAATACGATAATATAACAATACGAGTCACAGCTTGAACTGCAGGTTAATTAAGTGAGAAATAGAGCATTTGAATTATATTCACAAACTTTAAGCAATTGTGTTATATTTAGAAAAAGCGTTGTTGAAGCTACAGGTTATTATACAAGGTTATTACAAAAGAAATAGACACTTTCAATGTTTTATTAAACAAAAACTAATAACGTTATTATGAATTCGTTGAAACTATTTTACACAGTGTTTCTTAAACTTTACTTTGAAAATTCATAGGTGCTCAATATGGGTCACACGGCCTGTCACACAGCCCGTGTGATAGCCCGGGCCATCCTGTACACGGCACACATCAAGGCGATAGTCTAGTTAAGCGGTGGCGAACCTATGGCACGCGTGTCACAGCTGGCACGTAAGAAAATTGTATTGGCACGCGAACTACACGCACGCGTGCCTTCTAAACTTCTTAAACTTCTAAAAGACATTTTCAAGTTTCTCAATCTACTTTTGTGCAACATCAAAGGTGTAAATTATAAGACGTCTTATATTCAGGCTAAAACGGTAACTGATTTTCACTGAGATCAGATCACACAGATCAGAAAATGTAATTCCTTGTGATAGTTACCTGGCACGTCAGCATTTCAAAATGTGAAAATTAAAAAAAATGGAACGCGGCCGGAAAAAGGTTCGCCACCCCTGGTCTAGTTCATTCCAAACCCGGTGTAACATATCATTTTTTTTTTGCACGTGCTGGAGGTGAAAATCTGCAAACAGACATCTCCCGACCCGTGCCGACTGGTAGTGTGGGGCTGCCCCAACGAGAGAAACGTGATGAAATCCAACTTCATCACGTTCCTCCCCCTTTCATGTCCAAAGCATTCATCCGCATTAACTCGTTGTGCCGGGCGCGCCGTTAATCGCCGTGCCCCCCTCACATCAGAGTTTACTATAAATTTGTGCGCCCCACTCGCACTTAGGGGGTCACCATAGGGGGTCGCGACTCGAGCGTAGCAACCCCTCGTCCCGCCTTACGGTCATCCCTTTCATCCTTCTCCTTTCTCCTCATTATACGTGGTCTGTTAGAAAAGTATCCGACCTTTAGCCGGTAAAAAAACTGGCATACCTGGAGCGTTGGAAACCTAACCACCCTCAAAGTAGTCTCCTTAGGAATCCACACACACTTCTCCCAGCGGTGTCGCCATTGTTGGAAGCATTCCGAGAAAGCCTCTTTCGGAATTAACTTTAGCTCGGCTGTCGTTGCAGCCATAATGTCCCCTCTTGTCTGAAATTGCGTTCCTTTCAATGGCCTCTTGACTTTGGGGAATAGCCAGAAGTCGCAGGGGGCCATATCAGGGGAGTAAGGAGCCTCTCGAACCAGAGGAGTCTGTTTTTTTGCCAAAAAATTGTGAATCAAGTGCGATGAATCTGCTGGAGCATTGTCGTGATGCAGTTGTCGTGATTTCCTGATGACAACTCCAGTCGCAATTTGATGCAGTAGCGCTGCTCCAGTCGTTCCGTCATTTTACTTGCATTGAAAAACCGACGAGAACACTACACACTACGTCACTCGAACACTGCTCGACAGCAACTGACGCTATCTACAGGCGGGAAAAAAATCACGCATGCGCACGAAGGTTCAAGGTCGGCTCATGCAAGCGCGCTAGATTCAAATCCTTCAGGTTTTTAAAATAAAAAATAAGGTCGGATACTTTTCTAACAGACCACGTATTTTTTATTCCTATCAAATTAGGGTATTCTTCAAACTAATAATAAGGAATACGTCTAGGATACCAAAAAGCTACTTCAAAAAGATACTATTCTAACAGACCTCGTATATAAAATCATACCAGTAAGCACGCCCCATCCATACAGACTGCGGAGCATGATTCTCACCATACTCCTTATTTTACTCCTTATTACATTCACTCGCACCTTGCATTCTGTTGCGCTCCTCATTCTCTCCCATCTCGTACACTCAAAGATGATTTGCTCCGCAGTGTCCTCAGTCGCTCCACAATACCGTGCGCCTCGACCAGTTTCCCGATTCGCACCAGGTAAGACCCAAGGCATCCATGCCCCGTAAGCGCCTGGGTGAGGTGATAATTCACCTCCCCGTCCCCACGGTTGACCCATTCATCGATAGTCGGAATCAGTTGCCTGGTCCAGGCTCTCTTTTCCGACCCCTCCCATACTCGTGTTGGTGCTTATGGAGAGGACTTCTTTTAAGAGGTCCGCACCGTATGTGATTGTCCACAATTTTTTCCATTGTTTTCAGGAGGAAGGAAGTGAGAACCTCATCATAAAATATGTTTCACAGTATCGGCTCAAGAGCCGAACCCTGTGGAACACCTCAAGACCTCAATCTGAAAACCTCATCATAAAATATGTTTCACAGTATCGGCTCAAGAACCGAACCCTGTGGAACACCTGAAGACCTCAATCTCAATACCTCATCATAAAATATGTTGCACAGTATCGGCTCAAGAACCGAACCCTGTGGAACACCTCAAGACCTCAATCTGAAAACCTCGTCATAAAATATGTTTCACAGTATCGGCTCAAGAACCGAACCCTGTGGAACACCCGCATCATTTTGAAGATTTTACCTTCCACAGTCACTATCTCCCTATCATTCAAGTAGCTCCCCACCATCTTTCGAAGGTAGGTTATCCTACCTATATATATATATATATAGGAGGGTGGAACTAAAGGGGGTAGCCCCTTTAGTTCCAAAGCCTCCATAATTCCGCCCCATGGGACCGAATTGAAAGCATTTTTCACTTCTAGGGTTACGCACGTAGTAGCTATGAATTGATGAATGAACGAAGGCGCTGTATCTTGTTGAAAGAAGAATATCCCCCCGTCCTCAGGCAGTTGAGGCATCAACCAATTGTTCAACATTCGATGATATTTAGCTCCCGTTACTGTGTAGGCCATGGACTCGTATTGGCTAACCTTGCTCTTTCTATCACACACAACATTGCGTTCACCGTAGTGCTGCCGCCTCCGAACCCGTACTGTTCCTCTGAAAGACCCCCTGCCCTTTCGAGATCCTCATTTATCCTAGCTCCGATCATACTCTCAAACATATTCGCTATCCCATTCCGTAGGCTGATTGGCCTGTATTTGGCTTCCTCTCCTTCCTTTTGCTCTTTTTCAATCATCACCAGTCTCGCTCTCTTCCACTCCTTGGAGAAACTGCCATTCATCAACAATTCATTCATCATGCTCAAGCATATGTCCTCACACATATGCCCAAACACCTTGCACGCTTCGAGTGGAACTCGCACGCTTTTCCCTCCCTCTTCCGGCCAACTGCACTCTGCAGCTCGGCCGGAGTAAAAAGGGGCGCCGATCTCCATCCCACGGGTTCCAGCCAGTTCATTCGCTCATGCACTGGGCGGTGTAACATATCTGCATTGACACTTTCCACAGCTCGCGTGCTGCGTTGTTTCAACTCATTAGGAAGCGGAGGGACGTAAACCAGGCCTTTCACAAATCCCCATAGAAAAAAATCGCACGGTGTAAGATCGGGGCTCCTTGGTGGCCACCGATTGTCGGCTGTTGCACGGCCTATCCAGCGCTGTGGAAGTGTTTCGTCCAGATAATTTCTAACGACACGGTGCCAGTTAGGAGGCGCTTCATCTTGTTGGAAGATAAAGTTCCACCCGTCCTCATGCAGTTGGGGCATCTACCAATTTATCAACATTTGATGATAGCTCCTGTTACTGTGTTTTCTTCAAAAAAAGAGAGGACCATACACCTTTGTACGAGATACAGGACAGAAAACGGGCGTAGCCGGGGGGCTTTGGGGGTTAACCCCCCCATTTCAGGGGGTGGTTTAGAAAGCATTTCTAAACCCCCCCCGAAATTGGGTTTAGAAATATTAGTAATTAGTACCGAAACTAAACCCTGGCTACGCCCGTGGAACACATTCACTTTTGGAGAATCACGCAAATGCTCTACCAACACTATCGGAGGTTCAGTCCCTCATATTCGGACGTTGTGTTTATTCACCTTGCCACTTATGTGGAACGTTGACTCGTCACTGAAAATTCTCCGCTCACAAAACTCTTCTTTCATTTCATTGCAATCTTTCGTTTTGAAATCTTTACGTTTAACCTTGTCATCTTCACGTAGATGCTGTACCAACTGCAATGTGTTTTAGTCGTTTACGTAAAATTTTCCTCACAGTTGGTTGCGGAATTTGTAGTTCCAAACTTGGATTCCTCCACGTGTTGTTGACTTCGTTGCTAAACAGCACGAACACGTTGCACTGTTTCTTCACAGTTTCTTTCACAGACGCACGACATCTTCCCGGACTTTTGCTTTTACATAAACGCCCTGTCGTTTCAATTTTATTGTACCAATCGTAGATCGACTGTACGTGGTCTGTTAGAAAAGTATCCGACCTTTCGCCGGTAAAAAAAACTGACATATCTGGAGCTTTGGAAACCTAATCACCCTAAAAGTAGTCTCCTTGGGACTTCACACACTTCTCCCAGCTGTGTCGCCATTGTTGGAAGCATTCCGAAAAAGCCTCTTTCGGAATCGGCTTTAGTTCGGCTGTCGTGGCAGCCATAATGTCCTCTCTTGTCTGAAATCGCGTTCCTTTCAATGGTCTCTTGACTTTGAGGAATAGCCTGAAGTCGCAGGGGCCATATCAGGAGAGTAAGTAGCCAGTCGAACCAGAGGAGTCTGGTATTTCGCCAAAAAATCTTATGTATTCTGTAGTCTTATGTATTATGTGATTCAGTATTGATCATATTATCAATCATATACGTGTTAGAAAAGTATCCGACCTTTAGCCGGTAAAAAAAAACTGACATATCTGGAGCGTTGGAAACCTAATCACCCTAAAAGTAGTCTCCTTGGGACTTCACACACTTCTCTCAGCGGTGTCGCCATTGTTGGAAGTATTACGTAAAAGCCTCTTTCGGAATCGCCTTTAGCTCGGATGTCGTTGCAGCCAATGTCCTCTCTTGTCTGAATTCGCGTTCCTTTCAATGGTCTCTTGACTTTAGGGAATAACCAGAAGTCGCAGAGGGGCATATCAGGAGACTAAGGAGCCTGTCCAACCAGAGGAGTCTGGTTTTTTCGCCAAAAAAATGTGAACCAAGTGCTGGAGCATTGTCGTGATGGAGTCGCCAATTTCCTGATGACCACAACTCCAGTCGCAATTTCTCGGATAGTCACGCATCACCACAGCGTTCACATTGGCAATGATATGGTCATTTCCGCGTGGTAGAGCGTGGCTCGCTTTCCACCTATGTGCGACCGTCTTTAAACCGGTTGTAGCACTCCATAATCTGTGTGATGCCCATAGCATCGTCACCGAAAGCCGTCTGAATCTTCCGAATGGTTTCCAGCTGGTTGTCGCCAAGTTTCTGGCAAAATTTGATGCAGTAGCGCTGCTCCAGTCGTTCCGTCATTTTGCTTGCATTGAAAAACCGACGAAAGCACTACACCTACGTCACTCGAACACTGCTCGACAGCAACTGGCGCTATCTACAGGCGGGAAAAAATTCACGCATGCGCACGAAGGTTCAAGGTCGGCTCATGCAAGCGCGCTTGATTCAAATCCAGCAGGAGTTCGTTTTGGCAAATTCAAGCACGCAATATGCTTTTTCAGTATAGTTTGCTGCCATCCTAGCTATTATGCTTACGTAGTACTACAAAATGTATTTCCTGATGATCACAATTTCCTGATGATCCAGTCAACTCCAGTCGCAATTTCTCGGATAGTCACGCATCACCACAGCGTTCACATTGGCAATGATATGGTCATTTCGGCATGTTGATGGCCGACCAGAGCGTGGCTCGCTTTCCACCGATGTGCGACCGTCTTTAAACCGGTTGTACCTCTCCTTAATCTGTGTGATGCCCATAGCATCGTCACCGAAAGCCGTCTGAATCTTCCGAATGGTTTCCACCTGGTTGTCGCCCAGTTTCTGGCAAAATTTGATACAGTAGCGCTGCTCCAGCCGTTCCGTATTTTACTTCCATTGAAAAACCGACGAGAGCACTACACCTACGTCACTCGAACACTGCTCGACAGCAACTGGCGCTATCTACAGGTGGGAAAAAATTCACGCATGCGCACGAAGGTTCAAGGTCGGCTCATGCAAGCGCGCTTGATTTAAATCCATCAGGTTTTCAAAATAAAAAATAAGGTCGGATACTTTTCTAACAGACTACATATAGTAGGTGGTGATTTTCCAAAACGTTTTCAAAAATGTCGTTGGACAACAGTTAAGGAGTTTGTTTTGGCAAATTCAAGCACGCAATATTCTTTTTCAGTAGAGTTTGCTGCCATCCTAGCTATTATGCTTACGTAGTACTACAAAATGTATTTCCTGATGATCACAACTCCAGTCGCAATTTCTCGGATAGTCACGCATCACCTTGGCAGTTCACTTTGGCAGTGACATGGTCACTTGGGCATGTTGTGTCCAACCAGAGCATGGCTCGCTTTCCACCGATGTGCGACCGTCTTTAAACCGGTTGTACAAATCCTTAATCTGTGTGATACCCATGGCATCGTCACCGAAAGCCGTCTGAATCTTCCGAATGCTTTCCACCTGGTTGTCGCCCAATTTCTAGCAAAATTTGATGCAGTAGCGGTGCTCCAGTCGTTTTATCATTTATCGTCATTTTACTTGCATTGAAAAACCGACGAGAGCGCACATCAAGCGCGTTTGCATGAGCCGATCTTGAACCTTCGTGCGAATGCGTGAATTTTTCCCACCTGTACATAGTGGCAGTTGCTGTCGAGCAGTGTTCGAGTGATGTAGTATGTACCTCACTCGAACACTGCTCGACAGCAACTGACCCTATCTACAGGTGGGAAAAAAAATCACACATGCGCACGAAGGTTCAAGGTCGGCTCATCCAAGCGCGCTTGATTCAAATCCATCAGGTTTTCAAAATAAAAAATAAGGTCGGATACTTTTCTAACAGATCACGTATAATAGTAGGAGGTGATTTTCCAAAACGTGTTCGAAAATGTCGTTGGACAACAGTTACGGAGTTCGTTGTGGCAAATTCAAGCACGCAATATGTTTTTTCAGTAGATTTTGCTACCATCCTAGCTATTATGCTTACGCAGTACTACAAACTGTGCTATCGAAACTTCCACAGTTCCTTAATCTGACAGCTCAAAATGCATGTCAATATCACAAATAACTTTTGATTTATACAATACCAAAGGTGTCTATTTCTTTTATAACCCTGTATATTGCTGGTGGCTTTCCTTTGTTGTTAATGCAAAGTATAGGGGTAAAAGTAAGTTTTTGTGAAACACTAATAAAGTTCATTAATCTTAATTTGTATATAAATACAATGTAATGCTTTTGAATATAAATATTTATAGTAAAATTTAATAAACGGCGTTATGTTTATGAAGGAATGAAAAAAGAATTTAATTGAAGGTTGTTAGAGCAATTAATTGGTTTATATAGGGGGCGAAACTGGCGAAAAGAATAATTGTTGTTTTTGTAGTTGTTGTTTTTGTGCGTTAATGAATTTAATTGATGCGTGTACGACTGAGAATGAAAACAGGAAATGGTTAATGAGTGAATAAATTTTAGAGTGCTCAAAATCGCCTGCTAATTAAAAACGGTAAAACAGTAAACGATAATGAAATTGTCGAGCAAGATGTGTACATCGAGGATGGGATTATAATACAATTGGGTCGTAATTTGATCATCCCTGGTGGTACTAGAGTGATCGATGCTAGGGGTAGATATGTCATCCCAGGAGGTATTGATCCTCACACTCATTTCCAATTCGAATTCATGGGTACAACGTCCCGTGACGATTTCTATCAAGGAACTAAAGCAGCTGTTGCTGGTGGAACCACCATGATAAGTACGTGAATTCAAACGATGTTAAGGATGATAATATTTTTTTTGTGTGTAGTCGATTTTGTCGTCCCGAAACAAGGCGATTCGATCCTTGATAATTATTTCGCTTGGAGACAGAAGGCAGATGACAAAGTTTGCTGCGATTACGGGCTACACGTGGCGTTAACCAGTTGGTCTGATAGGGTGAAGGAGGAAATGAAAATCCTATGCACACAACATGGAGTAAATTCGTTTAAAATGTTCATGGCTTATGACTTTATGTTGAATGACGGAGAATTGTATTCGGCTTTCCAAACGTGCAAAGAGTTGGGAGCGTTGGCACAAGTTCACGCTGAAAACGGGCAGATTATCAAGAAGAACGTTGAAAAATTGAAGTCGAATGGTGTCACAGGACCAGAAGGGCATGAAATGTCCAGACCTGAATGTATCGAAGCCGAAGCCGTAAACAGGGCTTGTGTTATCTCTAAGCAAGTAAGTTGTTTTAATTGTTTTTTTTTTCTTATTAAATAATTTAAAATAGGGAATATGCAAGCGATTTAGATTTACTTGATTTTTTTATGATCTTGACATTACACCTATACCATTATCTAGTTTGTATTTAATTCCAAAAATTAAAATCAAAAAGTCCAAAATATGCGAGCGAAATTCAAATTTGCGAAACGCATCAGGGTCATTCCACATCAAATCAAAATAGGGTCTAAACCTCACGATCTCAGATTTTCCTGAAATTTGGCTAATGTGTACTGTTGCTATAGACTTGGAAAAATATGAATTTTTACTGAGATGCGTCAACTCGTTTTTGAATTACAGAGCTGCAAAGTTCGCATAAATGGACACAAAAATAGGGAACAACAACTTTTTGAATCCTAGTAGAATCTTTCGTAATTGAGACCTACAGACCTAGAAATAGTGGCATTTTACAGCATTTTTCATGCCCTTTCCTATAATTTACAACATTATATAGGTTAAGTTAAAAAAAAAATTCTTAAAACCCATTTTAAAATATGAATTAATTTTTTTCCGAAAGTACATATTTTAAAATTTCAAAATTAATTCCATGACTAGCTAGTATAGTTGTAAACCACAGGTCAAAATATAAATTTGGGCAATGGATGGCTTCATTGTTAAAAAAAATAAAGACTCAACTTCTGTTTCCATTAATTCAACTCTGTATTCATAATCCAACAATGCTATCTCTCTTAGTTCCTGTTTCCCCCAGTGGGGCATAGGGCTTCTACCAATTGTCGCCATCTGACTCTATTTCGAGCCACGACCTTCAACTCATTCCACGATTTGTCGGTGAAGGTGATTTCGGCTTCAATTGTGCGTCGCCATGTTGTTTTTCGCCTTCCTCTCTTTCGCTTACTGCCTTGGGGATGCCAGTCCAATGCTTGTTTTGCAATGTTTTGTGGATTGCGCCGTAAGGTGTGTCCAATCCAGTTCCACTTTCTTCTCTTTATTTCAACGTCTACTGGAAGTTGGTTTGTAGAACGAAGCAGACCGTGGTTCGATATCACTTCAGGCCATTGGATTCTAAGGATCCGTCTCAAACACCAGTTTGCGAAAACTTGCAGTTTGTTTGTGCTGCTTTTAGTTACTTTCCACGTCTCACTGCCGTAGAACAGGATGGATTTGACGTTACTATTATATAGTTCTAGTTTCGTTTTACGGGAAAGTATTGAAGAGCTCCAGTTGGGCGAACGCTCCCTTCGCTTTGTTGATTCTTCTGGCGATATCTAGGTCGGCCCCTCCATCCACTGCTATGATGCTGCCCAAGTAGCAGAACTGTTCGCATCTTTGATGCCAGTCAAATGCTTGTTTTGCAATGTTTTGTGGATTGCGCCGTAAGGTGTGTCCAATCCAGTTCCACTTTCTTCTCTTTATTTCAACGTCTACTGGAAGTTGGTTTGTAGAATGAAGCAGATGGTGGTTCGATATCACTTCAGGCCATCGGATTCTAAGGATCCGTCTCAAACACCAGTTTGCGAAAACTTGCAGTTTGTTTGTGCTGCTTTTAGTTACTTTCCACGTCTCACTGCCGTAGAACAGGATGGATTTGACGTTACTATTATATAGTTCTAGTTTCGTTTTACGGGAAAGTATTGAAGAGCTCCAGTTGGGCGAACGCTCCCTTCGCTTTGTTGATTCTTCTGGCGATATCTAGGTCATAGCAGTGGATGGAGGGGCCCATCCACTGCTATGATGCTGCCCAAGTAGCAGAACTATTCGCATCTTTTTACTGTTACGCCGTCTACTTGTATGTCCCTGCTAGTGGTAGCGCCAATCCGCATATCCTCTGTTTTTTTTTGTGTTTATGTGCAGGCCTATCTCTTCAGCTTTTTGTTGTAGCTTAGCTGTTTTGTCCATCATGTCGGTGAGTGTATGGAACATGAGGCAGATATCATCGGCGTAGTCGAGATCTTCTAGCCTGCTTGATAGTCCCCAGCGTATTCCTCGATGCTGTATTGTAACGCTCGTCATGACCTCGTCTAGTACTATTGGGAATAAAAGCGGGGACAACAAGCAAGCCTGTCGGACACCATCAGACAATTTGACCGCTTCTGAGAGATTCCCTTCGTGTACCACGTTGCAAGAGTAGTCCGCATACGATGCTTTTATGATGTTTACTATTTTGGGTGGGACGCCTCTCCGGTCTAAAGCCTCCCAAATGCTTTCCCATTTAATAGTATCAACAGCTTTTTGAAAGTCTACGAATAATAGAAATACCGTGGTTTGCCATTCTACTGCTTGCTCTGTTATAATCCGCAACGTATTGATTTGGTCTGATTCCAGCCTGTTCTTCTCTCAACGTAGGTTCAATTGCTTTGCTAATTCGGGTGAGTATTATTTTGCGTGAGTATTATTGCGGGTGAGTATTTTCGATGCAGTTGTTAATAGTGTTATGCCTCTCCAGTTGTTGCAATCGCCCAGGTCTCCTTTTTTGGGGAGCTTTATCAGAAGGCCATTGTTCCATTCTTTCGGTAGTGTTTCGGATTCCCAGATTTTATTTATTAGAGGTGCCAGCATTTCGGTAGTGGTCATGCTGTTAGCTTTCATCATTTCAGATGTGATGTTGTAGATGCCTGGACTTTTCCCGTTCTTTAGTTCCTTAATGGCCTTGCTTATCTCTGCTCTGGTTGGAGGTTTTGTGTCTATGTTTAGTTGTTCCCGTGTTGCATGATGGTTTGCGTTGTTGTTTTGTTCTTGAGTTATTCCTGTGAGTATCTCCTGGACATATTTCTGGCATCTATTGAGTTGTTCTTCTGTTGTAACCAGTAGCTTCCCATCTTTTGATTGTATTGGCTTTGTTTTTGTAGTTTTCTTGTTCGACAGCAGCTTGGTGGATCTATACAATTCTCTCAGGTTATTTTGGTTAGCGACACGTTGAGCAGTTTCTGAAATATTGTCCACCCACTTTCTTTTATCCAATCTTACACTCCGCTTGATGTGAAGTCGAGCCTGCTTATATAATTCTTTTAGTAGAACTTTATCCAATGGGCAATGGGTTTGTAAGATACTCTTTTTTGACAGCTTTCTGTTGGCGATTAGCTTCCATGTTTCTGGCGACATCCAGTTCTTCATGCCTTTCTCGGTAAAACCTAGAACAGTGTTGTTGGTTTCAGTAAAGTTGGTCTTTATCTGGTGCCATGTCTCTTCTATTCCCAGATTTTGCAAATTTGTTTTAGCTGTTATCGTTCTTAGCTCCTCGGTGTATTGGGCTCTAACCTCTGGGTCTTTTAGCTTTTTAACGTTGTACCTTTTGCTGGTGCGGTTTAATTGTGCGGTTTAATTGAAAGGACTGCAACTTTAAGACTAATTTCCCCCAGCAATAGGTGGTGGTCGCTGTCAATGTCGGCTCCTCGCTTGTTCCTTACTTGAAGAAGCGAGGCTCGCCATGTTCGACTAATGGCAATATGGTCGATCTGGTTCTGGGTGTGGCCGTCGGGGGACATCCATGTGACCTTGTGGCATCGTTTATGCGGGAAGAGTGTTCCACCTACTACCAAATTCTGTTGGCTGCAGAAGCCAATGAACTTTTGTCCATTGTCCGAACAGTTTCCGATTCCATGTGTTCCCATGATATTTTCTAGACCAACGTTGTTGCTTCCCAGCTGTGCATTGAAATCTCCCATTAATATGACAATGTCTTGTTTCCAGATTGTCAAGAATGTTTCTGACTATTTCCCGTAGAATGATTCCTTGACTTCTGTCTCCGCTGCTTCTGTGGGTGCGTAGCATTGTACAATTGTCAGTTTTCTGGCCCTAGTATTGAATCTGGCTAGTATAATTCGCTCTATCACAGGTCTCCATTCAAGAAGTGCGTGCTTGGCATGCTGGCTTAGAAGGAATCCTACCCCGTCCTCATGTACGTCATCTTCATTTTCTTTTCCAGAATACAAGAATGTCATTCCGTTGCTTGATTTGGTTTCACCAAACCCGTTCCAGCGCGTTTCGCTAAGTCCAAGGATGTTGATGTTATATTGCTGCATGTTTTGTGCAACGTCTGCTTCCCTCAAACATCGTTTTGAGATTCCAGCATCCAATTCGTGTCCGTGCGATCATGCTAAAGGTCGTGTATCGTAGATCCGTCTGGTTATTTTTCTTGGTTGAAGTTTCGGTGATAATTTGTTTTCGGATATGTAGGCTATCAACCTTCAGTACCCTAGTTCGCCGGTGGGGCTGCCACCTTTAGGCATGCGAACCTACCCTGGTTTTCTGTCGGAGTTTTCCTTCTCTTAGCCAAGTGGTTCCGGTTTTATGGCGCCGGAGATTCGCCAGGCACCCCTCTCTATTTGCTACTACATCGTTGCATTGCCCAGGGAGTGCCGCGAGGAAGTTAGAGATAGGATTCGTTGGCTGAATAATATTCAAAGGCATTTTCCAGTATTTTGACGTTACACTCCTATTGGCGTCGGCGCGTAACACTGAGACCTAAACCAACATTACTCCCCTAAACAATGCTATATTGCTATAATACTAACAATATAATGCTAACAATGCTATATTGACATATAAATGAAAATAAATAAAAGTTTCTATAGTTACTATTGATAAAAGTTACACTATAAAATAATAGGACAAATGTTCATTTTAAGTTTGAAAGGGCTTCATTTGTCTGACAGATATCACATTCAAGTAGAACATAGGTTCTTCCAGTGGGAGGATTCACTTTCATAAGGACATTTATCCATTATCGACCATTATCGAGACCCACAAAATATTAGCATTTCTTGGATATGAGAAGGATGTAGAGGGTCCAGCTGGATGAAGAAAAGTTACTTTTACTTCATCAAGTTCTTCATTCTTCTGTAAAACATATCCAAGCCATCATACAGAACAGTGATGTAACCTGATATGTATGCTAATTTAAGCTTATCTGTAGATTTTGACACCTCCTTTTCCCAAGCTTTGGAATTTGTAGAAAAGTTTTTCACCAATATTTGGAAGTAGTTTTGGGAATGAACGCATGGTATTGGTGCGTTCCTTTGATAGACAGTGCTTGATCAAAACGATTTGACAAGAAACGACAAGAAACATTCTGATTCAATATAGTCTTCTTGTGTTGAATATTCAAAGTCTACTTTGCTTATGTTTTCTACTGCCCACTCAAAAAGTTGTAGTGTGGTTCGGATTTGATTTTCATACGCTCTTTGCAAACTGGCACGAGCTGCTAGTCTCTTTACAGAACCCCCTACTCCATCGCAAGGTCCTTTGTCATGTGCTGTGGCAAAAAAGTGCCATTCTGCCTCCACTTTAAAATGCTCCTCATGAAAGCAGATGCAGATGAATTTTTTGTTTGTTTTTGTATTGGGCAGCAGACCCGTCTGAAAAATAAAAAATCTTTTTGAGAATTTTTTGAAATTTGTTTATCAGAAAGGTTATAAGTTTCTTTTGAAAAGTATACACAGCAATTGTGTTGTGCTCTAGGGAATCAGAAACAATTACTTAACTAACATGTTCAACTTTGTTTTCCTCTTTAAAATATATAACAAAGGGGCGGACCCTTTCTCTTTACAGAACCCCCTACTCCATCGCAAGGCCCTTTGTCATGTGCTGTGGCAAAAAAGTGCCATTCTGCCTCCACTTTAAAATGCTCCTCATGAAAGCAGATGCAGATGAATTTTTTGTTTGTTTTTGTATTGGGCAGCAGACCCGTCTGAAAAATAAAAAATCTTTTTGAGAATTTTTTGAAATTTGTTTATCAGAAAGGTTATAAGTTTCTTTTGAAAAGTATACACAGCAATTGTGTTGTGCTCTAGGGAATCAGAAACAATTACATAACTAACATGTTCAACTTTGTTTTCCTCTTTAAAATATATAACAAAGGGGCGGATTGGGGCGGATAACAAAACGATTTTTTAAGAAACATTCAAACAATTTTTGTTTTGCTTTTGTATTGGGCAGCAGACCCGTCTGAAAAATAAAAAATCTTTTTGGGAATTTTTTGAAATTTGTTTATCAGAAAGTTTATCACGAGGGGCCATCCACTCTTGCAATACATGTTAATATTTAGATGCATTACCGCACATTACTTTGCATTCCTTAGCATTACGTAAGTATTACACTACAGTACACAAAGTACTCTTGCATTCCTTGAATTACTCTTGGATTCCATGAATTACGTCCACATTCTATTCGCATTACGGCTACATTAGCTCCCCACTACACCCGCATGAGATCATCTTGCGCCTCGTCATGCGCGGTGCTGCAGTAGAACGGTGAGCTTCTACTAAACTCCTCATAATAGAAAGAAGCCGATGCCATTTGAAATAAAGTGAAATTGGTTTAAAATTAGGTACTATAATATTAATAACAAAATTTTCACATTTAATAGTAACATATAGTCCTATGAAGTTAGCTACCGAATTTGCAATAATATAATATTAAATCGGAGTTCCTGGTAGATATCAAATAGTACTTTGTGCAAAATTTCGCGCAATAGTTCTGTTTGCACTTTTTCGGTAGAATTCTTAGAGTTCACAAATCACAATTTTACTGTAAAGTTAAAAATGATGAAAAGATTTTCGAAAAATTGAGATTAACCGATGCGACGAAGTAAAAAAGAAAAAAAACCGCGCAATAGTTCTGTTTGAAGTTCCTGGTAGAACTCTAATGCCCGCCATACACATTACGGTCTACCGTACAGGTTACATGCGCAGGTTTGCCTGTGCAGGTCAACCGTACGCAAGAAACTGCACAGGTCTATTCCCACACACGTTCCGGTCTACCTGCGCAGGCAAACCTGCACAGACCTGTCATGTGGACCTGTCATGCCAAAAGACCTGTCATGTGGACCGTTGTGTGTATGGCGGGCATTAGAGTTCTTTCTTCGAAAATCCTTATAAAAATTTTCTGTAAAGTTTATGCGATATGCGAAAAATTAAACTTCACCGATGTGACGAAGGGAAAAAGAAAAAAAAAGGGGCGACCGAGCGGCGTTTTGAATGTTTCTGCTTTGTCGGCGAATAGATCGGCTTTCTCCTTTGTCGCTCCTTGTCGCAGTTAATTTTTGTATATCTTTTCAATTTTTAACTTTGCAGAAAAATGTTATAAGGAATTTCGATAGAAATCTAGGAGCTCTATCAGAATCTGCAAACATAACTGTTGCGCGTTTTTTTTTAAATTTTCATTCAAAACCATGGGTCCCTTATTATTGAAAATATCTTTTGAACCAAGGTTTTGATCAAAAAATGTCAAAGGGATCTTCGATAGAACTCTTGTGGTGCTATTCAGATCCGCGAAAAGAACTGTTTTTACAATTAATTTTTTTTTGCAAAATGTCAATTTTTGCAGAACTTTTTGCAAAATTGATCAAGTACTCTAGAACTATGGTCGACGTGCAGTAATATGTCTAAAACGCACAGTTTTTCTCAAAAGTGTTGCTAGCTCATTTTTTTGTATTTTCCATTTCTTAGTACTCTAGAACTATTTCATATCTACCAGGAACTCCGATGTAATATCATATTTTTGAAATTCGGTTGCTAACTTCACAGGACTGTGAGATATGATTTAATATTGATAAGCAATACAAAAAAACCGGTCAAGTGCGAGTTGTGACTCGCGCACCGAGGGTTCCGTACAAACTTGTAAGTAAGGTATCTTTAGGAGGACCTAACTGTATGCAACCCATATGCTTCTGGTGCCAGACAATACCACGCAACACACTAGTGTATTTTCATAAGTTTCTAATAGTAAATTCGCATTTTTCTTGTAATTAAACTACATATTTACGGTTTTCAGATTTTTCCCTTTACATGTGCTGTAAGGCACCGCTTCTTGCCAAATTTCATGATTCTAGGTCAACGGGAAGTACCCTATAGGTTTTGATTCCCTTGTGAAATCGCAAAATATGCGACATAAACGGTCATATCTTTTGATCGCGTTGACTTACAAGTTTGATTTTTTTACAGGTCTTGACAGACAGACAGACGGACTGACGAACAACAAAGTGATCCTATAAGGGTTCCGTTTTCGGTACGGAACCCTAAAAACAATGAAAGATCCAAATGAAGGATCAAAAATTGACGTGGCTTGTTCTCGAATGATAGCATTTTATAAAGAAATTATGGGGGGCGTCGAGTTATGTAATTGTTTCTGATTTCCTAGAGCACAACACAATTGCTGTGTATACTTTTCAAAAGAAACTGATAACCCAAGGGGTCATCCACTCTCTGAAATGTTGCAATTGTATTAGCAATTATCCTGATTTTTTGGTAATTCGAGGTACTCGAAGAAATTACTAGCGTAATGCGTAATAATGTCACGTAATTATGCTAATTCTTTGCTAATGTGAAATACTTGGAGAAATCACAAGCGTAATGTGTAATAATGTCAGATAGTTTTTGAAATGCTTAGGTACTGCAAAGTAATGCCACTTAAAGGAAGGAAATTTGAAATATTTACTTTTAAATAATTAAATAATTTTTAATTCACTGAACGTTACAGTATATTTACTTGTTATTACATTGTGCAACCTGTAAGATAAAAGTGCTAGCAACAAAGAAGACATCACGTTAGTAGTATCGTCATTAAATAACAAGTGTGTTGAATTTCTATACATTTATTGAAATTGGATTGAAATACAACAAAATTACAATACTCTAAACTACTTTTTCACATTTTTAGGGTTCCGTACCGAAAACGGAACCCTTATAGGATCACTTTGTTGTCCGTCTGTCTGTCTGTCCGTCTGTCTGTCAAGACCATTTTTCTCAGGAACGCGTAGAGGTAACAAGTTGAAATTTGTATCAAATACTCGCGTCTGCGGTCTCTTTCAGCTGTGAAAAAATCAAACTTGTAAGTCAACGCGATCAAAAGATATGACCGTTTATGTCGCATATTTTGCGATTTCACAAGGGAATCAAAACCTATAGGGTACTTCCCGTTGAGCTAGAATCATTAAATTTGGCAAGAAGCGGTGTCTTACAGCACATGTAAAGGGAAAAATCTGAAAACCGTAAATATGTAGTTTAATTACAAGAAAAATGCGAATTTACTATTAGAAACTTATGAAAATACACTAATGTGTTCCGTGGTATTGTCAGGCACCAGAAGCATATGGGCTGCATACAGTTAAACGGAAGTGAAGTTTGTACGGAACCCTCGCTGCGCGAGTCACAACTCGCACATGGCCGGTTTTTTTTTTCAAATATTAACCTATATAGTGTTGTATATCATAAAAAACGGCGTTAGAAATGTTGTAAAATGACACCAATTTCATGTCTCTAGCTCGAATAAAAAGGCTACTACAGCGTTTCAAAAAATTGGTATTTCCTCTTTTTTCGCCCATTGATGAGTACTTTACAGCACTATAATTCAAAAACGAGTTGTCACATCGCAGTAAAATTTCATATTTTTCCAAGTCATTACCAGTAGTATTTCAAGAAAATCTGAGATGGTAAGCATGAAAATTGTATTTTTAGGGTTCCGTACCGAAGACGGAACCCTTATAGGATCACTTTGTTGTCCGTCTGTCTGTCTGTCTGTCCGTCCGTCTGTCTGTCTGTCAAGACCATTTTTCTCAGGAACGCGTAGAGGTAACAAGTTGAAATTTGTATCAAATACTCGGGTATGCGGTCTCTTTCAGCTGTGATGGTAAGGATGAAAATTGTATTTTTTTGTGTTGTTTTGACCTGGAATGACCAATGACCAATTGACATGGAATGACCAATCACTATTAGTCGAACCGAAACCAAGGACTGTGACGCACATGTTATGATATTGATCGGCGTCGATATTCACTGTGCTGTTTTGCTATGCAATATTTCTGTAGTTTTTTTCCCAGAATACCTAGTGCGATTTTGGTATATAGTGACATGATAAATGATCAATCAATCAATTCAATCAACAATGACTGAAAGTGTTTTTTTTAAGTACAATCAACCAAAAATAGATACATGAAAGCATATTTTGTAGCGCATGCGCAAAAGATGTGGGTAAGGTGGACTATACACCTCGATTTCGACTTTATCCAACAGTTTCTCTGGTGTACTTGTAATAGTGTTTTTGCATTCCGGTACTAGACAACATCTATAAAATGGTTTTTTAGCTTTTTATCGAAATAGCGATTTAAACTGAAAATCCTTAACTGCCTATGCAAATAGTAAACAACACTGAATGACAACGAGAGCTGTGACGTCATCCAAAGCGCGCGATAAATGGGACCATTCAAATTTATTTTATATATTTTTTAAAACAATAATTAAACCACTTTCAACAGTATTTAAAATTTTACTATGTTAAAACGAAGTAAAAATTAATTGATGCATATTCCCTATTGTTATCAAAATATTTAGATAATGAGCTTATTTACCATTATATGCATTTAATTTGTAGATAATGGCATGTTCTTTTATAATGACCCGCTGTTATGTAATTTTAATCCATTGCATAAATCTTTTTGTGTTTTGGGCATTCTATAGCGAAATTTAATCAGTAGATTTGCCTTAATTGTTATCAATTTAACAAACATGAAAGCTTAATAACTATTTTATTTTTGTATTATATGTATGCATTTTATTATTTTTATTATTTATTTTGGTGTTGGGGCCTTTTTATAGGTGGATTGTCCATTATATGTAGTGCATGTAATGAGTAAATCTGCCACGATTGCTCTAAAAGAGAACAGAGATTTAGGCACTCAGGTGTATGGTGAAACGTTGGCAGCTGCCTTAGGCACTGATGGCTCTCATTACAAGCATTCTTGTTGGCACCACTCTGCGTGTCACATTCTTAGCCCACCCTTAAGACCTGACACTACTACTCCGAAATATTTAATGAATTATTTAGCACAGTAAGTTTTTTTTTCGTTTTTTTTTGCACTTAATTCATTCACCTGCTTACAAATCTCATGCTTTTAAAATCACCTCACATAATTAACGGTTGTAAATAGTTTTGGTTTAGTTTTGCTTCTTTTTTAAAGAAATAAGGCGGTGAAAAAGTTGTGGTGTATATTATTATTATAAAACTTTTGAGTATAGGTAAACGCTGCAATTTGCTTTGACAACGTAACAACTGGGCAATCTGCAGAAATAATAAAAAAACATCAGAAAAGCGGGGGAAATGTTTATGGGGCGACATTAGTCTCGAACTTAGCCCTTGTGGGAGATTCGTTGAACTTGAAAACCATTACATCTCCACCACTGCGCTCTAATCCAGATACCCCCGAAGAAATTTGGGGCTATCTAGCATCGTAAGTTTAATAAAATAACAAACATTAAATAGATGCACTAACATATAAAAATACTAACCGATTGAAATTCATTGGCTGTAGACGCATAAATAGCATTATGTAAATAAATTAACATAAAAACATTACACATATGGTGTTTCAGGAAATGTTTTCTTATGTAACTTAATTATTATTACAGGGATGTCTTACAACTTACAGGAAGCGACCATTGCACATTTACTAAAGCACAGAAAGAGTTAGGGAAGGGAGACTTCTCAAAAATACCTAACGGTGTTAACGGCGTTGAGGATCGCATGTCCGTAATTTGGGAAAAAGGAGTGCATGCAGGAATTATCGATCCATGCAGATACGTCGCGATTACTAGCAGTAATGCAGCAAAACTGTTCAATATTTACCCCAGAAAGGGATGCATTGCAGTTGGATCGGACGCCGACATCGTCGTCTGGAACCCTAACCAGACGAGGGTCATCTCTGCCAAGACTCACAACATCGCTATTGATTTTAACATTTTTGAAGGAATGGAATGCCACGGCGTTCCAGAATACGTAATTGTTAATGGTCGCGTTTGCGTCGACGAAGGACTATTACGGGCCGTCGAAGGCTTCGGAAATTACGTCGAAACGCCAGTTTTTGCCCCCTATATTTACGCACCCGAAAAACTCGACGACATACTCGCCCAAAAAAATAACGGCGCCCTAAACGAAGTAGAATTAACAAACAAATTGGCCAAGGTAAAATAATAGTTTGGAATGTACATAGTTAACACCTTTTTTTTGTGTTTTTGTTTTGTAGTCGTTTGGGTAGCTGAAATGTACATAATTTTTGAATATATGTTTTATTTCATTTTTATTATTTTGTTCGTTTCTGTTTCTAACTCTTTATTTTATTTTATCCTACTTCACAATTTTTTCGCTTTCTTTTCGCTTTAAAAATAAATTTTATAGAAAATAGCTCAACTTTCTAATCTAAACACAAACAAACATCCCATCAAACAATAAATATCACACTGAATACTCTTTTGAGAGTTTCCTAAAATCACTTATTTTGCATAACTTGTTGAATCCCCTTTACAGCTTTTCTTAAAATAACATAACAATACATTGAAATTTACCCGAAATATCAACGAATCAAAAAAAAAAAAATTACGTATCTCCTAATCCATTATAGTTTTGTTAGCAACGTAAATCATTTATTTTTTTCCATTTCTTCGCACCTCTGTGTTTTGTTTTTCTTTGGTTTTTTAAATTAATATTTGAAACAATAAATAATAGTGGAATTATGACTACAGATTGAATTAGAACCAAAAAGTTGTATAACGCCGACCCTTCCCGACTCTGCGATTAGCACACCTTCTTGCAGAGGCCCTAGACCTGAGGGACAACGCAACATTCAAGACTCCACTTTCTCTATAAGCGGTAGTATAATTATAAATTTCTATTTAATTAATTTAATTATGATTTTTTTTTTATTTTGTAGAGGAACTTGATGTTGAAAGAAAGTCGTGCATAAAAGTGAAGAATCCACCTGGAGGCAAATCTTCTGGGTTCTGGTAAACAAATCAAAAGATACGCACTAACTATAGTGTTCGCTTCAGTCGTGCTTATGCTCCTATACTCTAAAGTACCAAAGGTTTAAATTAATCTTCCAAAAAGAAAACCTTTAGGTTTTTCTTTCAATAACCATTTTTGTTTTTAAAATAATATGTAGCTGTTAGGTAACATTCTACTTGAACCATAATGCTTTTCTTATCAGTTTTATTTCAACCATATTCTTAGGTAATTGTTTAAGTTCTGTTAGTTATAAATATTTATTTCTGTTAATTGGGTTAAGTCTTCATTGGAGAGTTTATTTGTTATTAATAAGAATTAATGTTGATAAATGTCGTGACGTGAAAAATGTACAAACCAATTCCAAAGTTTTTTTATTTTTTTGTTAATTGTGACTAATCATTAGAAATCTTAGAATTAAAACAGTTGTATTGCTATCCGATCAAACAAAATGGATTTTTATTTAGAAGGAATAAGAAAGCACCACATCACATAATCTTAATTCATTAACAACAAACATCAATTTTAATAAAAATCTTTTAAAACTGATTTTCTAATTATTTTCTAAAATACCACCTGTAGCGTAGCCACTCCTAAAATTTTCCTTTTCACCTGACAGAGGCGAAGCCCAAATTTTTGCTTACACACCTTGGGGGGACCCCATATCACCGATGTGTAGATTTGTTGGCGAATTTCTATTTGCACGATTTTCTACTATTATTTTTCTAAAAAACCTGTAGCGTAGCCACTCCTAAAAGGGCTTTCTATCAAAATTTTCGTTTTCACCTAACAGAGGCGAAGCCCAAATTTTTGCTTATACACCTCGCGAAACCCGTATCACTGATGTGTAGATTTGGTGACGACTTGTACTGCGACCTTCATAATTCTATTACTTATTTACTTTGCGTGTCCAGCTCATACGACATCTTTCCAAAAAATAGCGGCTGCAATAGCCTTGTCGTTACATAAAAATTAAGTCTTCGTGCGTGGATCCTTCTTCCAGTTGTGGGCATACCAGTATGTGGCTCATATCCTGGGGCTGACCACACGCACACAGCACATCGTCGTTCTCAGACATTCCCCACCTCAACAGATTTGTCTTGCACCTTGCCACTCCTGTCCTGAGCCGATTTAGGGATTTCCATACCACGAAAGGGAGGTGTTTTCTTCTCTTGGGGTTTCCGAGTAGTTAGCTGTTGGGTCCACCTAGTGATACGGTTATTTTCTATGGACCCCTCAAGTGTGTGTGATCTTGCCATGAAGCTCTCCCTTGATTTTAGGCGTCGACCGGCTGGCACGTGTTGGTGCAGAGGATGGCGAGTATCGGTTTCCTGTTTCGTCCTTTCAGCATCCGTGGCGACGGCTCTTCGCACAGATGGGGGTGCCACGCCAATAAGTAGGTACAAACTATTAACTGGAGTTGGCTTTAGGCAGCCTGTCACGATTCTTGCTGTCTTGTTGATAGCGACGTCCACATGTTTCGCGTGAGCTGAAGCTGCCCAAAACGGTGCGGCTTATTCCACAGTGGAGCTTCTGAGCGTTTCTGGTTGAGCTCCCCATGCTGTGCCTGTGAGTTTTCGCAATATGTTATTACGCGCACTAACTTTGCCTTTGGTGTCTGAAGGACAGAGTACGGTCCAGGGTCACGCCCAGGTATCTCGACGTGAGGCAGTGCTCCAATCGTTCAGCGTGCCAATGTATCTCGAGCTCCCGTCGTGCTTCCTTCTTTTTCAAGTGGAAGGCGCAGACCTGAGTCTTGCTGGGATTCGGCTTTAGGTGGTTTTTTTTTTCTGGTAATAGATTGTCAGTTCCTCAAGGGCGACCTCCAACTTTTTCGGTAAACTCGGTGCCCTGGGCTGCCACAGCTGTATCATTGGCATAGATGAATTACCTTATATTGTCAGGAATCGGCTAGTCGTTCGTGTAAACGTTTCACAAGAGTGGGGACGGGACACTGCCTTGCGACAGTCCTTTCCTCTGGACCCTCCAACTGCTATTCTTGTTTTGGAGTGAAACATAAAATCTCCTGTTCTGGAGGAATAGACCGATGACCGTAGTGAGCCTATAGTCTTTTGTTGTCTCATAAAGCTTTCTTAACAGCCTCCTTTGGTTGGCAGTGTCATAAGCGGCTGTCAAATCGATGAACGTCACTCCAGTAATCTTCCTTCTCTCAAAACCATCCTCTATTTGCTGAGTTAGGTTGAGGATTTGGCCACAGCATGATTTCGATGTTGCTGTTCGATAATCTTGGCATCCAAAATCTCCGCTGTTCGGTTTAGAATCAGTCGTTCCAGCAGTTTGAAAAGATGGCACAGAAGGGACACGAAGTTCTTAGGGTCAGTCGGTTCCTTGCTAGGTTTCAGTAACGCGACCACACGAGCCTTTCCCCATTCTTTGGGGATCTTCAGTTGCGTGACACATACGTTGAACATATTAAGGAGCCATTGCAGCGTCTGTGGTCCAAAGTTCTTGCTCTGTTCTGCCCTCAGATCTTCCACGCCCGCCGGTTGAGTTTCATCCCTTTAATCCCAGCCACAAGTTCAGTCATGGAAGAAGGGGCACCGAGGGAGTTGTTCTTATGCTCTAGGTCCCTGCTAATATGCTCTTTGGACTTTTGGACTTTTACCATTCCGTAGCAGTTGGGTGGCTACTTGATCTGAAGTGACTGGAATAAAGTTCCGAACTGGTTTTGTGGCGTCACCACTCAGGTTTTTTAGGGTCTTCCATGCCCGTCTGCTGTTGAACCTCATATCTACGTTTTCTAGCATGTTACACCACTTGGCCATTTTTGCCATCAGTATGTCGCCGGCTTCAGATGTTTCCTCGGCAAAGGGGTCTGCGTCGTACAATTCTTGGTAGCATGAAAGCAGGGGTTTCGCATCTCCAGATAGAGCAGGGATGTACTCGGTGCGACAGCCTCTGGGAATATTTTTTCTTGAGCCCTTCCCAACCAATTTTATGAATGCTTCGTACATCTCTGGCTGAGGAGCGATTCTCGCTATCTCTACATCGAGATCTTTGCTGAACTTGTTCCAATTAGCCTTTCTGAAATTAAAACGTCTTTTGGGTCATCTCTGCCAAGACTCACAATATCGCTATTGATTTTAACATTTTCGAAGGAATGGAATGCCACGGCGTTCCAGAGTACGTAATTGTTAATGGTCGCGTTTGCGTCTAAGAAGGACAATTACGGGCCGTCGAAGGCTTCGGAAATTACGTCGAAACGCCAGTTTTTGCCCCTTATATTTACGCACCCGAAAAACTCGACGACATACTCGCCCAAAAAAATAACGGCGCCCTAAACGAAGTAGAATTAACAAACAAATTGGCCAAGGTAAAATAATAGTTTGGAATGTAAATTGTTAACACCTTTTTTTGTGTTTTTGTTTTGTAGTCGTTTGGGTAGCTGAAATGTACATAATTTTTGAATATATGTTTTATTTCATTTTTATTATTTTGTTCGTTTCCGTTTCTAACTCTTCATTTTATTTAATCCTACTTCACAATTTTTTCGCTTTCTTTTCGCTTTAAAAATAAATTTTATAGAAAATAGCTCAACTTTCTAATCTAAACACAAACAAACATCCCATCAAACAATAAATATCACACTGAATACTCTTTTGAGAGTTTCCTAAAATCACTTATTTTGCATAACTTGTTGAATCCCCTTTACAGCTTTTCTTAAAATAACATAACAATACATTGAAATTTACCCGAAATATCAAAGAATCAAAAAAAAAAATTACGTATCTCCTAATCCATTATAGTTTTGTTAGCAACGTAAATCATTTATTTTTTTCCATTTCTTCGCACCTCTGTGTTTTGTTTTTCTTTGGTTTTTTAAATTAATATTTGAAACAATAAATAATAGTGGAATTATGACTACAGATTGAATTAGAACCAAAAAGTTGTATAACGCCGACCCTTCCTGACTCTGCGATTAGCACACCTTCTTGCAGAGGCCCTAGACCTGAGGGACAACGCAACATTCAAGACTCCACTTTCTCTATAAGCGGTAGTATAATTATACATTTCTATTTAATTAATTTAATTATGTTTTTTTTTTATTTTGTAGAGGAACTTGATGTTGAAAGAAAGTCGTGCATAAAAGTGAAGAATCCACCTGGAGGCAAATCTTCTGGGTTCTGGTAAACAAATCAAAAGATACGCACTAACTATAGTGTTCGCTTCAGTCGTGCTTATGCTCCTATACTCTAAAGTACCAAAGGTTTAAATTAATCTTCCAAAAAGAAAACCTTTAGGTTTTTCTTTCAATAACCATTTTTGTTTTTAAAATAATATGTAGCTGTTAGGTAACATTCTACTTGAACCATAATGCTTTTCTTATCAGTTTTATTTCAACCATATTCTTAGGTAATTGTTTAAGTTCTGTTAGTTATAAATATTTATTTCTGTTATTTGGGTTAAGTCTTCATTGAAGAGTTTATTTGTTATTAATAAGAATTAATGTTGATAAATGTCGTGACGTGAAAAATGTACAAACCAATTCCAAAGTTTTTTTATTTTTTTGTTAATTGTGACTAATCATTAGAAATCTTAGAATTAAAACAGTTGTATTGCTATCCGATCAAACAAAATGGATTTTTATTTAGAAGGAATAAGAAAGCACCACATCACATAATCTTAATTCATTAACAACAAACATCAATTTTAATAAAAATCTTTTAAAACTGATTTTCTAATTATTTTCTAAAATACCACCTGTAGCGTAGCCACTCCTAAAATGTTCCTTTTCACCTGACAGAGGCGAAGCCCAAATTTTTGCTTACACACATCAGGGGACCCCGTATCACTGATGTGTAGATTTGTTGGCGAATTTCTATTTGCACGATTTTCTACTATTATTTTTCTAAAAAACCTGTAGCGTAGCCACTCCTAAAAGCGCCTTCTATCAAAATTTTCCTTTTCGCCTAACAGAGGCGAAGCCCAAATTTTTGCTTATACACCTCGCGAAACCCGTATCACTGATGTGTAGATTTGGTGACGACTTGTACTGCGACCTTCAAAATTCTATTACTTATTTACTTTCCGTGTCCAGCTCATACGACATTTTTCAAAAAAATAGCGGCTGCAATAGCCTTGTCGTTACATAAAAATTAAGTCTTCGTGCGTGCATCCTTCTTCCAGTTGTGGGCAGACCAGTATGTGGCTCATATCCTGGGGCTGACCACACGCACACAGCACATCGTCGTTCTCAGACATTCCCCACCTCAACAGATTTGTCTTGCACCTTGCCACTCCTGTCCTGAGCCGATTTAGGGATTTCCATACCGCGAAAGGAAGGTGTTTTCTTCTCTTGGAGGTTCCCGAATAGTTAGCTGTTGGGTCCACCTAGTGATACGGTTATTTTCTATGGACCCCTCAAGTGATCTTGCCATGAAGCTCTTCCTTGATCTTAGGCGTCGACCAGCTGGCTCGTGTTGGTGCAGAGGATGGCGAGCATCGGTTTCCTGTTTCGTCCTTTCAGCATCCGTGGCGACGGCTCTTCGCACAGATGGGGGTGCCACGCCAATAAGTGGGTACATACTATCAACTGGAGTTGGCTTTAAGCAGCCTGTCACAATTCTTGCTGTCTCGTTGATAGCGACGTCCACATGTTTCGCGTGAGCTGAAGCTGCCCAAACCGGTGCAGTGGACACACAGAGCGCCGAGCTTCTGAGCGTTTCTGGTTGAGCTCCCCATGCTGTGCCTGTGAGTTTTCGCAATATGTTATTACGCGCACTAACTTTGCCTTTGTTGTCTGAAGGACAGCGTACGGTCCAGGATCATGCCCAGGTATCTCGGCGTCGGGCAGTGCTCCAGTCGTTCGCCTCGCCAATGTATCTCGAGCTCCCGTCGTGCTTCTTTCTTTTGCAGGTGGAAGGCGCAGACTTGAGTCTTGCTGAGATTCGGCTTTAGGTGGTTTTTCTGGTAATAGATTGCCAGTTCCGACCTCCAACTTTCTCGGTAAACTCGGTGCTCTGGGCTGCCACAGCTGTATCATCGGCATAGGTAAATTGCCTTATATTGTCAGGAATCGACTGGCCGTTCGTGTACACGTTGTACAAGAGTTGAGACTGTACACTGCCTTGCGGCAGTCCATTCTTCTGGACCCTCCATCTGCTATTCTTGTCTTGGAGTGAAACATAAAATTTCCTGTTCTGGAGGAATAGACCGATGACCATAGTCAGCCTATAGTGTTTGTTGTTTCATTAAGCTTTCTTAACAGCCTCCTGTGGTTGACAGTATCATAACCGGCTGTCAAATCGATGAACGTCACTCCAGTAATCTTCCTTCTCTCAAAACCATCCTCTATGTGCTGAGTTAGGTTGAGGATTTGGCCACAACATGATTTCGATGTTGCTGTTCGATAATCTTGGCATCCAAAATCTCCGCTGTTCGGTTTAGAAACAGTCGTTCCAGCAGTTTGAAGAGTTGGCACAGAAGGGACACGAAGTCCTTAGGGTCAGTCGGTTCCTTGCTAGGTTTCAGAAACGCGACCACACGAGCCTTCCTCCATTCTCTGGGGATCTTCAGTTGCGTGACAACATACGTTGAACATATTAAGGAGCCATTGCAGGGTCTGTAGTCCAAAGTTCTTGATCTGTTCTGCCCTCGGATCGTCCACGCCCGCCGCTCGGTTGAGTTTCATCCCTTTAATCCCAGCCACAAGTTCAGTCATGCAAAAAGGGGCACCGAGGGAGTTGTTCTCATGCTCCAGGTCCCTGATAATGTGCTCTTTGGACTTTTGAACTTTTACCATTCCGTAGCAGTTGGATGGCTACTTGATCTGAAGTGACTGGAATAAAGTTCCCAACTGGTTTTGTGGCTTCACAACTCATTTTTTTAGGGTCTTCCATGCCCGTCTGCTGTTGAACCTCATATCTACGTTTTCTAGCATGTTACACCACTTGGCCATTTTTGCCATCAGTATTTCTCCGGCCTCAGATGTTTCCTCGGCAAAGGGGTCTGCGTCGTACAATTCTTGGTAGCATGAAAGCAGGGGTTTCGCATCTCCGGATAGAGCAGGGATGTACTCGGTGCGACAGCCTCTGGGAATGTTTTTTCTTGAGGCCTTCCCAACCAATTTTATGAATGCTTCGTACATCTCTAGCTGAGGAGCGATTCTCGCTATCTCTACATCGAAGTCTTTGCTGAACTTGTTCCAATTAGCCTTTCTGAAATTAAAGCGTCTTTTGGGTCATCTCTGCCAAGACTCACAACATCGCTATTGATTTTAACATTTTCGAAGGAATGGAATGCCATGGCGTTCCAGAATACGTAATTGTTAATGGTCGCGTTTGCGTCGACGAAGGACAATTACGGGCCGTCGAAGGCTTCGGAAATTACGTCGAAACGCCAGTTTTTGCCCCCTATATTTACGCACCCGAAAAACTCGACGACATACTCGCCCAAAAAAATAACGGCGCCCTAAACGAAGTAGAATTAACAAACAAATTGGCCAAGGTAAAATAATAGTTTGGAATGTAAATAGTTAACACCTTTTTTTGTGTTTTTGTTTTGTAGTCGTTTAGGTAGCTGAAATGTACATAATTTTTGAATATATGTTTTATTTCATTTTTATTATTTTGTTCGTTTCTGTTTCTAACTCTTTATTTTATTTTATCCTACTACGCTTTCTTTTCGCTTTAAAAATAAATTTTATAGAAAATAGCTCAACTTTCTAATCTAAACACAAACAAACTCCTATCAAACAATTAATATCACACTGAATACTCTTTTGAGAGTTTCCTAAAATCACTTATTTTGCATAACTTGTTGAATCCCCTTACAGCTTTTCTTAAAATAACATAACAATACATTGAAATTCACCCGAAATATCAACGAATCAAAAAAAAATATTACGTATCTCCTAATCCATATATCACTGATGTGTAAATTTGTTGGCGAATTTCTATTTGCACGATTTTGTACTATTATTTTTCTAAAAAAACCTGTAGCGTAGCCATTCCTAAAAGGGCTTTCTATCAAAATTTTCCTTTTCACCTAACAGAGGCGAATCCCAAATTTTTGCTTACACACCTCGCGAATTTGGTGACGACTTGTACTGCGACCTTAATTCTATTACTTATTTACTTTCCGTATCAAACTCATACGACAGCTTTCCAAAAAATATCGGCTGCAATAAATAGCCTTGTCGTTACATAAAAATTAAGTCTTCGTGCGTGCATCCTTCTTCCAGTTGAGGGCAGACCAGTATGTGGCTCATATCCTGGGGCTGACCACACGCACACAGCACATCGTCGTTCTCAGACATTCCCCACCTCACAGATTTGTCTTGCACCTTGCCACTCCTGTCCTGAGCCGATTTAGGGATTTCCATACCGCGAAAGGGAGGTGTTTTCTTCTCTTGGGGGTTCCCGAGTAGTTAGCTGTTCGGTCCACCTAGTGATACGGTTATTTTCTATGGACCCCTCAAGTGTGTGTGATCTTGCCATGAAGCTCTTCCTTGATCTTAGTCGTCGACCGGCTGGCTCGTGTTGATGCAGAGCATGGCGAGCATTGGTTTCCTGTTTCGTCCTTTCAGCATCCGTGGCGACGGCTCTTCGCACAGATGGGGGTGCCACGCCAATAAGTGGGTACAAACTATTAACTGGAGTTGGCTTTAGGCAGCCTGTCACGATTCTTGCTGTCTCGTTGATAGCGACGTCCACATGTTTCGCGTGAGCTGAAGCTGCCCAAAACTGTGCGGCGTATTCCGCAGTGGAGCTTCTGAGCGTTTCTGGTTGAGCTCCCCATGCTGTGCCTGTGAGTTTTCGCAATATGTTATTACGCGCACTAACTTTGCCTTTGGTGTCTGAAGGACAGAGTACGGTCCAGGGTCACGCCCAGGTATCTCGACGTGAGGCAGTGCTCCAATCGTTCACCGTGCCAATGTATCTCGAGCTCCCGTCGTGCTTCCTTCTTTTTCAAGTGGAAGGCGCAGACCTGAGTCTTGCTGGGATTCGGCTTTAGGTGGTTTTTTTTTTCTGGTAATAGATTGTCAGTTCCTCAAGGGCGACCTCCAACTTTCTCGGTCAACTCGTTGCCCTGGGCTGCCACAGCTGTATCATCGGCATAGATGATTTACCTTATATTGTCAGGAATCGGCTGGTCGTTCGTGTAAACGTTGCACAAGAGTGGGGACGGGACACTGCCTTGCGGCAGTCCTTTCTTCTGGAACCTCCAACTGCTATTCTTGTTTTGGAGTGAAACATAAAATCTCCTGTTCTGGAGGAATAGACCGATTACCATAGTGAACCTATAGTCTTTTGTTGTCTCATAAAGCTTTGTTAACAACCTCCTGTTGTTGACAGTGTCATAAGCGACTGTCAAATCGTTGAACGTCACTCCAGTAATCTTCCTTCTCTCAAAACCATCCTCTATGTGCTGAGTTAGGTTGAGGATTTGGCCACAGCATGATTTCGATGTTGCTGTTCGATAATCTTGGCATCCAAAATCTCCGCTGTTCGGTTTAGAAACAGTCGTTCTAGCAGTTTGAAGAGTTGGCACAGAAGGGACACGAAGTTCTTAGGGTCAGTCGGTTCCTTGCCAGGTTTCAGTAACGCGACCACACGAGCCTTCCTCCATTCTTTGGGGATCTTCAGTTGCGTGACACATACGTTGAATATATTAAGGAGCCATTGCAGGGTCTGTGGTCCAAAGTTCTTGATCTTTTCTGCCCTCAGATCGTCCACGCCCGCTGCTCGGTTGAGTTTCATCCCTTTAATCCCAGCCACAAGTTCAGTCATGGAAAAAGGGGCAACGAGTTGTTCTCTTGCTGAGAAGTTGTTCTCTTGCTCCAGGTCCCTGATAATGTGCTCTTTGGACTTTTGGACTTTTACCATTCCGTAGCAGTTGGTAGCAGCTACTTGATCTGAAGTGACTGGAATAAAGTTCCGAACTGGTTATGTGGCGTCACCACTCAGGTTTTTTAGGGTCTTCCATACTCGTCTGCTGTTGACCCTCAGATCTAGGTTTTCTAGCATGTTATACCACTTGGCCGTTCGGTCCTCTGCCATTTTTTCTCTGGCCTCAGATGTTTCCTCGGCGATGGGGTCTGCGTCCTACAATTCTTGGTAGCGTGAAAGAAGGGATTTCGCATCTAAAATCTAAATAAAAAAATGGTATAATTGCGGTTCTGTAGCGGCAACAAGATTTTCCTCAAAGGATTCTGCGTACGTATCTTTTCCGTTCAAAGCGTCCCACAGCTTGTCTGGTTCTTCGCCTTCGTTTACAACCACTGGGGAAGCTTGTGGTACCAAAATCCTTGCAAAGCCGGAAGCTAGTTACTTCTCGTGTTCGTTGGCGCCTTTACCTACCCAAATCCAAGTGTTGTTGCCGTTGTCAATGATGAAAACGTCGTCGGACGCGAACGATTTAGCTGTAGCGATTTCTTGAAGACCTCGGACATCCTCTTTGTTTGTTCCACGGATTCTGAACAATCTTTTTTCTCCTTCGACGTAAGTGTCGTGATCTTTCAAATTCTTGAAACCACTCGCTTTACCACCCAAGAAGATAAAAAGTTTTCCTGTAAATAATTTTGGTTAATAAGTTTTTTTTGTATTGATTTTTACGTATATTCAACCTTTGAAAATATGAAGAAAATGTTTTGGTTCGTGTCCTTGAACAACGCGAATTTCTATGGCCATTCCACCGAGTTCGTTATCCATAGCGACGGCTTGGAAAGCAGAAGCAGCTTTTTCGTCGTTGGTGCTTTCATATCCCTGCCACATGTAAATGATGTATTTGTTAGAATCATACGTGTATTTGATGACGTAGGAATCGCCTCCGAATAATTTGCCGTAAGTGTCTGGATCGACTGGCGCAAGTTTTCGATGCGGTAAATCTCGAGTTTGCCTGAACCGTCGTCGGGCATAAATTCGGGAGCTTCCCCTTTGTTCTTTATTTCGACTTTGGGTTTCGATTTCGGAGAACGGATGAGACGAGAGTGGATTTCTCCAGCAGCTTTCCAGGTTTTGAAGTATTGTTGGAAGGTTGCTAGTTCAGCGTTTTCAACGATCCTTAGGATTTGGGTCCAGTCTGGATAGTTGTTGCCTTTTAAGAAGTTTTGGGCGGAAGTCATCGCTTGGCCCTTTTCTCTGGAGTTGCATTTCTTGCCTACCCAAACATAAATGTTTGCGTTTGCAGTGGTAAGGATGAAGCAATCGTTGGTATCCAACATGCTTTGTAGCAAGGGCTTTTGGGCAATCTCGGTGGTTTTAACTGCACCAGTGGCATCGGAAACCTTGTATAAAGTAACAACATTTTCTTGTTGTTTTTCGTATTGTTCATCATCTCCTCCAGCACTTTCATCTGGAACTTCGCTTTAAGAATCCCCGCCCAATGCATTGAAAATATTCGGTGAATTCGTTTTCGGAACTGAACTCGTCAATAATATGGATTTTCGATCGTCCACCGTGATTCTGATCTCTAATAACGTTTCCAGCGCTGATAGCATTCAATCTTTCGACTCTTTTTGATTTTGGCCCAACATACACATAAATTTCGCTACCAATGTCCAAAATGAAACAATCTCCTTTGTTCATGGAAGCTATGCTAAGAGCAACTTCCTTAACGCGGATATTTCTTTTGCTCTTAATGTGGTACAACTTTTTGGCATGTTTATCACGATCGACGTTCGACGATCGACCTGAGTGCCTGAAGCCTGAGTTCAATTGTTTCTAATGTATAATTTTAAAACTTTATCGAATCTGCGGAACAAAATTTTCCCGGACACCATTCACCCCGGAAAATCTAAGGAGATTTCTGTTGTGCGGAGTCGATTACGCAACCCATGGAAAAGTTGTTACCACCCCGAATCCTGGTAAATGAATTGCATTAAAAAAATCCCCTGGTAAAATGGTTTGCCATGGAATTTTAAAATTTGCTCGGCTGGTAGAAGAAAGTTTACTCTATCGATTCATGCTAGAAGAATTTCTTAAAAATGTAGGGAAATGAAAAACGCAAATGTTTGAAAATCAAGTAGACTGTGTAACAAATTCATGAATTTAAATGTACAAATTGGGGCTGACAAGCAGTCAGCCCCAATTTGTACATCTGTCTTTTGTCGCAGTCCCTCCGCAATCTTTGAGCAGATGTATGGGTGTTTCACCTGCTGAGCCACATAACCTGTCATCTTCCTCCAGGCCTAGCGCCTTGAGGTGTTTTCTAAGACTGCAGTGTACCGTCAAAATTCCTGTTTACTTTCAGGCAAGCATTTGTTCTGATCACTGATACGGCGGTAGCTACGCTCCTACCCTCCATGCATGAAAAACATAAAACAAATCACAAGGTATACATTATTTAAACAAAAAAACAGAAAAAAATAAATATATAGTTTTCATTTGAAAAATAGAAAGCACCACATTACATTGTAACATAAATTAAAAGACATCAAAGTTAATATAAAATTGAGCCTCGTTGGCAATTGAAAGCTTTTGAACATTTTAAAAACGAAATTAATCCTGGTATTTGGATCTGATAGTTTCGTACGATTCGACGGAATCCCACAAGCCTTCCTCCCAACTTGGGAACAGCTTGGTGAAAGCCGCCGGCTCCTCTCCTTGTTTCACAACCAGCACAATAACGTGTCCACGTTGATTTCTCGCCAAGTATTTCTAAAAATCAAAGTATTAATAACAATTTCTGCAATACTATATTAGAGAACGAGTTCAATAAACGCGGTTTCGCAGCACGCGTCCATGTTTAGAAAACGACGAGCGGAGCGAGGAGTTTTCTAAACATGGACGCGTGCTGAAAAATCGGTTCTGTAGCTACGCTCGTCGTTTTCTAAACATGGACGCGTTCTGAAAAATCGCGCTTATTGAACTCGTTCGTTAAACTATTTTTTCTATTTTGCACCCTATTATGCCATTTCTAAATAAAGAAATCGCCGATACATATTGAGAAAATTGTATCGCATTCGGAGAGCCATTAACGAACCCATATGAGTGCTTTAAAACTTTATTATAGAAGCAAAATAAAAAATTGTATATTAAAGAACAAGTTTAATAAGCGCGATTTTTCAGCTCGCGTCCATGTTTAGTCTCCTCGCTACGCTCGTCGTTTTCTAAACATGGACGCGTGCTCAAAAATCACGCTTATCGAACTCGTTCTTTAAACGATTTCTTCACTTTTGCGCCCTTTAATGCCATTTCTAAATAAAAAAATCGTCGATACATATTGAGTAAATTGTATAGCACTCGGCGAGCTATAACCGCACGCATATGAGTGCTGTTATGAGTCCATTACAATAGAGAAATATATCGCTTACCTGTGCGACTTGTACACTGTATTTCTTCTCGTCTTCATCTGCGCCTTTTCCGATCCAAATGTAAACTTGGTTTCCAGCATCCAAAATCATAACATCATCTTCAACCAAATCATCTTGTTCGTAGTTATGGATAAGCTCAACTTTAATACTATTATCTTTGGAAAGCACAGCGTGGTATAATTGCGGTTCTGTAGCAGCAACAAGATTTTCCTCAAAGGATTCTGCGTACGTATCTTTCCCGTTCAAAGCGTCCCACAGCTCGTCTGGTTCTTCGCCTTCGTTTACAACCACTGGGGAAGCTTGTGGTACCAAAATCCTTGCAAAGCCGGAAGCTAGTTTCTTCTCGTGTTCGTTGGCGCCTTTACCTACCCAAATCCAAGTGTTGTTGTCGTTGTCAATGATGAAAACGTCGTCGGACGCCAACGATTTAGCTGTAGCGATTTCTTGGAGACCTCGGACATCCTCTTTGTTTGTTCCACGGATTCTGAACAATCTTGTTTCACCTTCGACGTAAGTGTCGTGATCTTTCAAGTTCTTGAAACCACTCGCTTTACCACCCAAGAACATGATAAGTTTCCCTGTAAGTAATTTGGTTTTAAGTTTTTTTGTATTGATTTTTATGTATAATCAACCTTTGAAAATATGAAGGAAATGTTTTGGTTCGTGTCCTTGAACAACGCGAATTTGTATGGCCATTCCACCGAGTTCGTTATCCATAGCGACGGCTTGGAAAGCAGAAGCAGCTTTTTCGTCGTTGGTGCTTTCATTTCCCTGCCACATGTAAATGATGTATTTGTTAGAATCGTACGTGTATTTGATGACGTAGGAATCGCCTCCGAAGAATTTGCCGTAAGTGTCTGGATCGACTGGTGCAAGTTCGAAGTTTTCGATGCGGTAAATCTCGAGTTTGCCTGAACCGTCGTCGGGCATAAATTCGGGAGCTTCTCCTTCGTTCTTGATTTCGACTTTGGGTTTCGATTTTGGAGAACGGATGAGACGAGAGTGGATTTCTCCAGCGGCTTTCCAGGTTTTGAAGTATTGTTGGAAGGTTGCTGGTTCGGCGTTTTCAACAATCCTTTGGATTTGGGTCCAGTCTGGATAGTTATTGCCTTTTAAGAAGTTTTGGGCGGAAGTCATCGCTTGTCCCTTTTCTCTGGAGTTGCATTTCTTGCCTACCCAAACATAAATGTTTGCGTTTGCAGTGGTAAGGATGAAGCAATCGTTGGTATCCAACATGCTTTGTAGCAAGGGCTTTTGGGCAATCTCGGTGGTTTTAACTGCACCAGTGGCATCGGAAACCTTGTATAAAGTAACAACATTTTCTTGTTGTTTTTCGTATTGTTCATCATCTCCTCCAGCAGTTTCATCTGGAACTTCGCTTTGAGAACCGCCGCCCAATGCATTGAAATATTCGGTGAACTCGTTTTCGGAACTGAACTCGTCAATAATATGGATCTTCGATCGTCCGCCGTGATCCTGATCTCTAATAACGTTTCCAGCGCTGATAGCTTTCAATCTTTCGACTCTCTTCGACTTTGGCCCAACATACACATAAATATCGCTACCAATGTCCAAAATGAAGCAATCTCCTTTGTTCATGGAAGCTATGCCAAGAGCAACTTCCTTAACGCGGATATTTCTTTTGCCCTTGATGTGGTACAACTTTTTGGCATGTTTATCACGATCGACGTGGGTGAAGCCTGAGTTCACTCCACCTGGGAGGTACCTAACACCGGATTTGAAATGAGATAAGAACGCTTGGGATTCGTGCTCTTGGACTTCGCGGTATTGAACTGGGCCGCCACCTAGCAAATCATCCAAATGGACTGTTAAAATTGCAGCTGTGCCAGCTTCATCCTACCGAAATAAAATTTAATTAGTTTATGCAGTTAACACATATGTGTAAATATCATTAAAACTAAATGTTTTGTCTACAGCGTAATTTCTAAAAAAAAAATATAATGCGGGTTACAAAACGGGTTATTATCTTTAGCTTGATTGTTAGTTTCCTTCTTGATAATTACCTGCGAGGTTTCTTTACCAAGCCAGAAATGCACATCCCAACTTTTCTTCCCGTTATTTTCTTTGGTCTGAAAGAAAGAAAGTTTTTTTTATTTTATTGAAACAATTTGTTTTAATAAAATTTAACTTACAAATAGGACGATGTAGGAATCGCCGGTGTAGAATTTTCCGAACTCATTTTTTGGATAAGCCACCGGCTTAAAGTTCTGCAATTATAAACAGTGTTTAGTTCAAGGTTTATTGTCAGTGAGTTGGGACCTCTCAAGGTTGTTGTTTTTTAACAAAAAAACCCAAACAAAATGGATCGATAGAATACAGATTGCAACAGCAGCGTAAATTAAGGCGTGAAAAAATAATTTGCTTACTTCTATCCTCCAAATTTCGAGTCCGGGTGTTTTGCCGGCGTTTGCAAAAGCTGGTTCCATAACTCTCTTCGTACCTTTTGTTTCCGCCTTGGGAATAATCGGTTGTGCTGGTTTTCTACCTGCTGTTGCGGCCTCCAAGCCAGATACGCAACTACATAGTATTACAAATGTAGCCGTTAAATAAACTAGGAGCGATCCGCGATAACTACGGCCGGCTGATAACATTGTTGCGGGACGCGCTCAACCTGACAAACAAATTTCTTGGCACTGTTACAAAAGAGAAAATTGCAATAGCATTATTTAAATAGATTTTTTAATTGCTTAACAATCATGGGAAAATCTCCAAGGAAAAATGTATGATTGACTCATTTCAATTTTTTTCTAATTAGTTTTTATTTTAATAACAAAATAGTGAGCTTTATATTTTAATAGTTTTTTAAAAAAGTATTTTTATTTTCTGATTATTGGGGAATTCCGAGTGATAAATCTCGTATTTTTTATTCAATTTATAAAAATAATTTTTTTGAACTCAATAAACAAAAAAAAATATTTTTTCATGATTTCATTTTATTTCATGATTTCATTTATTTTGTTGCGACTAGGGATTGCAATCCGGTAAACCAGATCCGGCGGATCCGGCATCACTAAACGTATACCGGATCCGGTACCAATATACCGGATCCGGTGTTGCTATTTTTTTGTAAAATAATCGCGCTTTTGTTCAAAAAAATAGTGAGCTTTATATTTAATAGTTTTTAAAAAAGTATTTTTATTTTCTGTTTATTGGGGAATTCCGAGTGATAAATCTCGTGTTTTTTTGTTTCTGGCAAATATCAATTTATAAAAATAATTTTTTTGAAATTTAGATTTTAACACAAAAAAAAATATTTTATTTCATGTGTAAGATCGTTGCGACAGTTACTACGTGGTAATTCATACTTACATTGAACTGAAAAATTACATACTCATGCAACAGAGCGATTATTTTACAAAAAGTTAGCATCAGCGGATCCGATGACCGGATCCGGTATATTGGTACTGGATCCGGTATAGTGAAGTTTTCAATTCAATGTTATTTTATTTTGTTGCGACTAGGGATTGCAATCCGGAAAACCGGATCCGGCGGATCCGGCATCACTAAACGTATATCGGATCCGGTACCAATATATAGGATCCGGTGTTGCTATTTTTTTGTAAAATAATCGCGCTTTTGTAAAAAAATAGTGAGCTTTATATTTAATAGTTTTTAAAAAAGTATTTTTATTTTCTGATTATTGGGGAATTCCGAGTGATAAATCTCGTGTTTTTTTGTTTCTGGCAAATATCAATTTATAAAAATAATTTTTTTGAAATTTAGATTTGAACACAAAAAAAATTATTTTATTTCATGTATCAGATCGTTGCGACAGTTACTACGTGGTAATTCATACTTACATTGAACTGAAAAATTACATACTCATGCAACAGAGCGATTATTTTACAAAAAGTTAGCATCAGCGGATCCGATGACCGGATCCGGTATATTGGTACTGGATCCGGTATAGTGAAGTTTTCAATTCAATGTTATTTTATTTTGTTGCGACTAGGGATTGCAATCCGGAAAACCGGATCCGGTGGATCCGGCATCACTAAACGTATATCAGATCCGGTACCAATATACCGGATCCGGTGATGCTATTTTTTGTAAAATAATCGCACTTTTGTAAAAAAATAGTGAGCTTTATATTTAACAGTTTTTAAAAAAGTATTTTTATTTTCTGATTATTGGGGAATTCTGAGTGATAAATCTCGTGTTTTTTGTTTCTGGCAAAGATCAATTTATAAAAATATTTTTTTTTAAATTTAGATTTTTTTATAAAAACACAAAAAAATTATTTTATTTTATGAATAAGATGGTTGCGACAGTTACTACGTGGTAATTTATACTTACATGGAATTGAAAAATTACCTAACCATGCAACTGCGCGATTATTTGACAAAAAATTAGCATCACCGGATCCGGTATATTGGTACCGGATCCGGTATAGTGAATTTTTTCAATTCAATGTTATTTTATTTCATTGCGACTAGGGATTGCAATCCGGAAAACCGGATCCGGCATCACTAAACGTATACCGGATCCGGTACCAATATACCGGAGATCCGGAGATGCTAATTTTTGTTAAAATAATCGCGCTGTTGCATGAGTAGATAATTTTTCAATTCAATGTAAGTATGAATTACCCCGTAGTAACTGTCGCAACGATCTTATTCATGAAATTATTGCATTGAGTAGGTACTTAAATGCGTGGTGCGCATAGCGCCACATGTTTTTTTCAAAACCATAAGGAAATTAAAAATGTGAAAATTAAAAAAAAATGCACGCGGACGAAAAAAGGTTCGCCACCCCTGGTATAGACTTATCTTTTTAGTTTGGCATCAGTTTTGTATGTCCAGTCTTGTTGAAAAAACCTTGTCTGTTTAGTTTTATTTATTAAACCTTGTCAGTCTCTTGATGCAACATCCTCACTGATTTGTCTTGTCTATTTAGTTTTGTTTATTAAACCTTGTCTGTCTAGTCTTGCTACAACATTTAGTTTTTAACAACATCCTCGCTGGTTGGTCTTGTCTATTTAGTCTGATCTCTTTGGTTTATTAACCCATTCGCCCCGAATGGTACACATGCGGAAAAATCTAACAGGCATAATATTTACCAAGGCAGATATTGATATTATAAATAATAGCAAACAATATCTAGGGATTGCAATCCGGAAAACCGGATCAGATAATCCGGCGGATCCGGGATCACTAAAAGTTTGCCCGATCCGGTACCAATATAACGGATCCGGTCACCGGATCCAGTGCCATCAATATTTCAAATGAAACTTGAATTTAAAATTGAGGCTTGGTATAGGTTTCATGAGTTCGTCATAAGTTCATCAAAATCGACATCAGCCTTTGCCGAGTTCGCCCTTCATCCGCAATCGATAAAGAAAATTTAAAATGCGTTTTTCTCGAAACCATCATTTGTTGAGTTCGCCCTTCGTATACGCATCGCCTCAATTGTTCTCGTAGGAAAAATTTAACAGGCATAATATTTACCAAGGCAAATAGTGTTGTTATAAATAATAGCGAACAATATCTAGGGATTGCAATCCGGAAAACCGGATCAGGTAATCCGGCGGATCCGGGATCACTAAACGTTTACCGGATCCGGTACCAATATAACGGATCCGGTGATGCTAATTTTTAGTAAACAAATCGCGCTGTTGCATGAGTAGGTACTTTAAATACGTAGTTCGCTTGGCGCCACATAGTTTTTTCAAAACCAAAATTGATTTTGTGATAAATAATGTACACTTACAAAAATTACCGTATTTGCCGGTGTATTCGCTCCGTGCATAACCGCGCTTAGCGCTACCCGTGTCCAAAAAGACAACTTCGTGTGTGATAATAATGTATAAAAACAACAGGAAAAAACAAAAAATTATCCATTTAATAAAATATACGATATTTGACAGCCAAAAAATTATGGGTTTTCTAATACGTTCATTCTATAATAAGATACTACCGAGATAATAATTATAAATTAAATTCATAATGGATAGATATGCGTTTCTCAAGCATGGGGAAATAGACCTTTTTACGGTAAGTTAGGCGCATGCGCAACCGCGAAGTTTGAATGGCGGGAATATGAAAACTTAGGGCTCATATATAGTTATACGTCAAAAAGTTCGGGCAATTTTGACGTATAACATGGCAGAAATTGACGCATGCGCACAAAAAAAGTAAACATATTTATGCACTGATTGATTTTATTAAGAAGGACACTAGGGAATCGAAGATTTGTGATGAGCAAAATGTCAATATATTACAAAATACATGTCAATATAACTACACATGAAGTTCTTAAAAGTGCCACCTTAGGCGCTAGTGCTGCTGCGTTCGGAGTGAATAACGCGCACCTTTCTGCCACAAAAAATTATTACTGTCAATTAACATGTGTAGACTCTCACTAATTTCTTTTTTGTGTGACTGTTAGGAGGAATTTTGGAAATCTAAAAACAACAAATTTCTCCAAAAAGTCCAAATTTTGAAAATCTGAAACCGTTTTGTAAATATTTTGAAAAATAAGGCAGCCACAGGTCAATGAAGATGAGGTTGAGATTTTACAAAATTAACATTTATAGACTCTCACTAGTTTCTTTACTGTGTGACCATTTGTAGGAATTTTGGAAATCTAAAAACAACAAATTTCTCCAAAAAGTCCAAATTTTAAAAATCTGAAACCGTTTTGTTAATATTTTGAAAAATAAGGCAGCCACAGATCAATGAAGATTAGGTTGAGATTTTACAAAATTAACATTTATAGACTTTCATCAGTTTCTTTACTGTGTGAGTATTTGGAGGAATTTTGGAAATCTAAAACCCACAAATTTCTCCAAAAAGGCCAAATTTTGTAAATCTGAAACCGTTTTGTAAATATTTTGAAAAATAAGGCAGCCACAGATCAATGAAGATGAGGTTAAGATTTTACAAAATTAACATTTATAGACTTTCACTAATTTCTTTACTGTGTGACTATTTGGAGGAATTTTGGAAATCTAAAAACCACAAATTTCTCCAAAAAGTCCAAATTTTGAAAATCTGAAACCGTTTTGTAAATATTTTGAAAAATAAGGCAGCCATAGATCAATGAAAATGAGGTTGAGATTTTTCAAAATTATCATTTATAGACTTGCCCTAGTTTCTTTACTGTGTGACTATTTGGAGGAATTTTGGAAATCTAAGAACCAAAAATTTCTCCAAAAAGTCCAAATTTTGAAAATCTGAAACCGTTTTGTAAATATTTTGAAAAATAAGGCAGCCACAGATCAATTAAAATGAGGTTGATTTTACAAAATTAACATTTATAGACTCTCACTAGTTTTTTTACTGTGTGATTATGTTGAGGAATTTTGGAAATTTAAAAACCACAAATTTCTCCAAAAAGTCCATATTTTGAAAATCTGAAACCGTTTTGTAAATATTTTGAAAAATAAGGCAGCCACAGATCAATGAAGATGAGGTCGGGATTTTACAAAATTAACATTTAACCACTCTCACTATTTTCTTTATTGTGTGACTATTTGGAGGAATTTTGGAAATCTAAAAATCACAAATTTCTCCGAAAAGTCCAAATTTTGAAAATCTGAAACCGTTTTGTAAATATTTTGAAAAATAAGGCAGCCACAGATCAATGAAGATGAGGTCGAGATTTTATAAAATTAACATTTATAGACTCTCACTAGTTTCTTTACTGTGTGACTATTTGGAGGAATTTTGGAAATCTAAAAACCAAAAATTTCTCCAAAAAGTCCAAATTTTGAAAATCTGAAACCGTTTTGTAAATATTTTGAAAAATAAGGCAGCCACAGATCAATTAAAATGAGGTTGATTTTACAAAATTAACATTTATAGACTCTCACTAGTTTTTTTACTGTGTGATTATGTTGAGGAATTTTGGAAATTTAAAAACCACAAATTTCTCCAAAAAGTCCATATTTTGAAAATCTGAAACCGTTTTGTAAATATTTTGAAAAATAAGGCAGCCACAGATCAATGAAGATGAGGTCGAGATTTTATAAAATTAACATTTATAGACTCTCACTAGTTTCTTTACTGTTTGACTATTTGGAGGAATTTTGGAAATCTAAAAACCACAAATTTCTCAAAAAATTCAAAATTTTGAAAATCTGTAACTGTTAATATTTTGAAAAATAAGGCAGCCACAGATCAATGAAGATGAGGTTGAGATTTTATAAAACTAACATTTATAGACTTTCACTAGTTTCTTTACTGTGTGATTATTTGGAGGAATTTTGGAAATTTAAGACCCACAAATTTCTCCAAAAAGTCGAAATTTTGAAAATCTGAAACCGTTTTGTAAATATTTTGAAAAATAAGGCAGCCACAGATCAATGAAGATGAGGTCGAGATTTTATAAAATTAACATTTATAGACTCTCACTAGTTTCTTTACTGTGTGACTATTTGGAGGAATTTTGGAAATCTAAAAACCACAAATTTCTCAAAAAATTCAAAATTTTGAAAATCTGTAACTGTTAATATTTTGAAAAATAAGGCAGCCACAGATCAGCCACACAAACTAACATTTATAGACTCTCACTAGTTTCTTTACTGTGTGATTATTTGGAGGAATTTTGGAAATTTAAGACCCACAAATTTCTCCAAAAAGTCCAAATTTTGAAAATCTGAAACTGTTTTGTAAATATTTTGAAAAATAAGGCAGTCACAGATCAATGAAGATGAGGTCGAGATTTTATAAAATTAACATTTATAGACTCTCACTAGTTTCTTTACTGTGTGACTATTTGGAGGAATTTTGGAAATCTAAAAACCAGGTTGGCCTTGAACGCCAAACTGAAAAGTAAATTTTTGTCTGCTCCAAAATTTCGATTTAAAATGAATCATTTATTCAGCAACTCGAAAAAAAAATCCGTATAAATTTCAAGTTCAAACATTAAATGGCGCATGATGAGCGTTATATTGATTACGGTGCGATGACGGTGTCGAGTCAACAGCGGAATTTTGACTTTTATCGCGGAGGTTCAGGACAATTTGAAAATTTTTGATGAAGATCGAAGGTTTCGAGAAATGGGGAGTCTAAAACCCCTACGGAGCGCGTCCTCAGGTGGTGGATAGGGGAACCGTTAGATCTCACCAACCGGTGAGAGAACTGAAGGGTAGGAGGGAAGTAATATACCTCCCGCGAACCAACAGACATAGCAGAGGGCAGCAGCTCTGACATTACCAGATGAAGGTGGAGATCAAAATGATCGGTACAGTTACATCTTGAGGAGCTCAAGGCGTGGGGCACATATAGCCGAAGCGGCAACAGTACTGCGATGAGAAACTCCTAGTACAATCAACATGGCTGACAAAACAAACAATGGCCCTCAGTACCGGCAGCTCTTAAATGGGCAGAGGGTGCTAAGAATCACCGGGTCAGCTACGAAGATAGGCGCATGGAATGTGAGAAGCATGTTTGAAGCAGGGAAGACACACAATGTTGTCCGAGAAATGACTAGACTGGACGCAACTATCTTAGGAATAAGTGAGATGCGATGGATAGGAACTGGGAAGTGTAGATTTGGTGACCATACAATATATTATTCAGGCAACACCGGCAAACGCCACAGAAACGGTGTTGGAATCATTCTAACAAAGGAAGTAAATATGTCAGTGAAGAACTTTGTACCTCACTCAGACACTCATGCTGCTACAGCTAAAAGCAAGCCCAGTAGTCGTAAACATTAAACACGTCTACGCCCCAACAGCAGATAAGAAGGTTGAAGTAATCGAAGACTTTTATGGTCAAATTACATCCGTCATGAAGTACACACAAAAACAACAAACTGACGATTGTACTAGGTGATTTCAATGCAAAGGTCGGGCAAGGAAAAGTGGAGCAGCACGGACTCGGAACGAGGAACGAGAAAGGTGACCGCCTTATAGAATTCTGCAAAGAAGATGATCTTATACTTACCAACACCTTCTACAAACTACCCCCTAGGAGACTATATACATGGAAGTCGCCAGCCGACACACATAAAACCAAATCGACTACATCACGATTAAAAAGAGATACCGTAATTCCGTCAAATCCATAAAAACATATCCTGGAGCAGACGTAAATTCTGATCACAACCAGTGTTCCCTCTTATTTTTGTGAGTGCTGCGCGGTCCAAAGTCGAGTGTGAGCAAAAAAAAAAATTAAACTAAAAATAAATTGCGCAATTTTTTTATACTTTTATTTATTCAAACCATAATATCAAATAGCTAAGTAATAGTTTGGAATATTTCCAATGAAAGTTTATTATTTTGTTGTCTTTTGACTTTCGTACTAACTGTTTTTAAACTCGGTTTTTATTATCTGCCCATTTGATAAATGTAATTTTATTCTCATTACATCACCTTGGTCAGTGGTTCTCAAGCCGCGGCACCCTTATCGACCTAAAAAAAATGTCGGGCTACAAAAATTTCGCGGCACAGATTTCTTTTTTGAAAAATTTTGACTTTTGAACAAATTTCGTTTGAAGATTTCTTCACGTTTATGTACTAAATCGGACTGATTGCATTCCGGATGTCTTTTTAATTTGTATAGAACCAAGCCGCTGTTAGCAACAATTTTATGACAGATAACGCATTACCCTTCCGGTGCTTGTTCGTTCCCAACAGAGACAAAGCCAAACGATATGAGGTAGCTAGGATCATATTTCCTTATTTTTCCTCGGATTATCTTTTGGTCGTGAGTTGCGCTTTCGCGAACTGAGGCAGATGAACTTGTGCACTGATTTAGACCAATCCAGATTTTAGCCAATTAGTCCATAACTTTGCATTAAAAGCAGGAATTCAAATTCGTTTACCTCCTTATGTAATTTTCTTTTTACATTTCTTGATTATTGCTGCGGCACCCCAGGCATACTCTCGCGGCACCCAGTTTGAGAACCACTGACCTAGGTATTCATATTGCTGTCTGTTGCGAAATTTTCTTTTAATGGAATTCATCACTGAAAATCCCCGTTCGACATCCGCACTGGACGCTTCGAAGGTACCCATAATATTGTAAAGAATAGCAAGATTAGAAAATTATGAATGGCTTAGTAACAAAGTTAACGTATCGACGAATGTTTTGAACAATCCAAGTTTACTCTTCTTCAGTATTGTAAATTTTATTTCAGAATATTCATCTCATATTTTATCAATGTCAATACGTCACGTAATTTAAGTGCGCAGAAACTTAATTTAGCTGCGCAGATTTTAAAATATCACGAAAACTTCTGCGCATCCGCGCAGCTTAACGGGAACATTGATCACAACCCTTTAATATGTAAAAAAAGAAAGTATGCAAAATTACACGTACAGCAAGGTTGGACATGAGGAGAATAAATGATGACACAGTTGAAGAAAGATTACAGAAATGCTTCGATGAAGGCGTAAATACTATAAAAGAAATATCGGAACCGGAAGGAAAATGGAACGCAATAAAAAAACTAATTTGCAACGCCTCTCAAAGATACCTAAAACAAGTAAAGATAGTCAAACAAGTGTGGATGACACAAGATATTCTGAACCTAATGGAACAAAGAAGGAAAGTGAAACAAACAGACGGTACCAGTTACCGTGAAATAAACAAAGAGATAAGGACCAAAATCAGAGAAGCCTGGCTATCGGCCAAATGCGACGAAATAGAAAAGCTAGACCGCATCCACAATCACTTCTTAAGGAAATGGTAGGAACGAAAAATAACACAAAAACAACAACAACGAGTCTGGCTGATAAGAACGGTAAACTGATCACGGAAACCTCGCACAAACTAGAGGTTTGGCAGGAATACACTGAAACCCTATTTAACGACACTTCTCGCTCAGAGCACCCAGATAACAATAACAACACGACAGGAAGCGGTCCAGAAATCACGAAAGACGAAGTAAGGAAAGCCACAGAACTAGCAAAGAATAATAAATCCGCAGGTCCAGACAACGTCAACACCGAAATGTTAAAGGTAATGTGCAATGCGAACACCGGGAACGATTATCTAGACATCCTAACTGCTCTCTTGAATAATATCTATAACACCGGAAACATGCCAGACGACTGGTTGCACTCCATATCCGTCACGATACCCAAGAAACCAACTGCAAAAAACTGCGACGAACACAGATTTATAAGCCTAATGAACCACATAGTTAAAACCTTTCTTAAAATCATACATGCTAGAATCTATCAAAAATGCGAAGAATATCTAGGTGAAAGCCAATTCGGCTTCAGGAATGCACTGGGAACAAGAGAGGCTATTTTTACAGTCCAGGTTCTGATTCAGAGGATGCAGAGATATGGGCCGTGATGTCCATGCCTGTTTCATAGATTTCTCCAAAGCCCTCGATAATGTACAGCACGATAAAATGATCGAGGTATTACAGGAAACAGGCATAGATACAAAAGATATCAGAATAATAGCCAACATTTATTGGAATCAGACAGCGCCTGTAAAAGTAGATGACAACAACTCCGCAAAGATTAACATCCGCAGAGGCGTACGACAGGGATGCGTATTATCTCCGACTCTATTCAACCTGTATTCGGAGAAAATCTTCAAAGCAGCGCTCAGACACCAGCGAAGGCATCAAGATGAATGGGGAGCTTATAAACAACATCCGATACGCCGCCGATACCATCGTACTTGCTAGCAGTTTGGAAGACTTACAAGAACTAATGACGAAGATTCACACCACTAGAATATGGCCTCAAGCACAACAAAAGCAAAACAAAACACATGCTAATAAGTCGAAATGCTTCAGATCCCAGTGTATTTATGTTAGAAGGAGAGATTATCGAACGAGCAGAGAAGTACCCTTACCTGGGAACTATTGTCAACGACAATTGGGAGCACTCCGTATAGTTGCACTGCAGAATAGAGAAGGCTAGAGCGGCATTTAATAAACTCAAAACAATGCTATGCAGCAGCGACCTGCTGACATTACAACTAAAGGTCCGAATGGTCAGGTGTTACGTTTTCTCTGTTCTGTTGTACGGCGCAGAAGCAACAGAAAGGAAGATAGAGGCGTTCGATCTCTGGGTATATAGAAAGCTGCTCCGAATATCCTGGCGGGATCACATTACGAATGAGGTGGTAATGCAAAGAATAGGCACGCAGAGGCAAGTTCTGAACACAATCAAGAAGATAAAAACTGGCTATTTTGGCCATATAATGAGAAACCAGAAATACCGCTTACTACAGCTGGATCTGCAAGGAAGAGTAGAAGGACACAGAGGACCAGGTAGAAGAAGAAACTCGTGACTAGGAAACCTGAGGCAGTAGTTCTCGCTCACTTCCACACAACTTTTCAGACAGGCTGTGGATAGAACGGAAATTGCTATGTTGATCGCCAACATCCCGAAGCGATAAGGCAAACAAATAAGAAGAAGAAAAACCACAAATTTCTCCAAAAAGTCCAAATTTTGAAAATCTAAAACCAATTTGTTAATATTTTGAAAAATAAGGCAACGACCAATCAATGAAGAGGAGGTTGAAATTTTACAAAGTTTACATTTGTGGACTTTCACTATTTTCCTGACTGTGCAACTATTTGAAGGAATTTTGGAAATCTAAGAATCACAAATTTCTCCAAAAAGTCCAAATTTTGTTAACCTAAAACCGTTCTGTTAAAATGAGTTGAGGTTGAGATTTTACAAAATTAACATTTGTAGACTCTCACTAGTTTCTTTACTCTGTGACTATTTGGAGGAATTTTGGAAATCTAAATACCACAAATTTCTCCAAAAAATCTAAATTTTGAAAATCTGAAACCGTTTTGTAAATATTTTGAAAAATAAGGCAGCGACAGATTAATGAAGATGAGTTTAAGATTTGACAAAATTAACATTCATAGGCTCTCGCTATTTTCTCTACTGTGAGACTATTTGGAGGAATTTTGAAAATATAATAACCTCAAATTTCTCCAAAAAGACCAAATTTTGAAAATCTGAAACCGTTTTGTTACTATTTTTAAAAATAAGACAGCGACAGATCAATTAAGATGAGGTTGAGCTATAAAACTTAGGTCCGCGTTATAAGCGCACTAAAAATAGGTTGAATTTTAGGGTGCGTCTTGTTTACCGACAAATGCGGTATTTATAGTAAGTTGATTGAAGAAAGCTGAAGGTTGAAGTAAGTTGATTGTAAGTTGATGAAACTAATTAGATATTATATTTCATCACTCATTCATCATGATGTCTGTCATAAATATAAGAATAATTTTTGTTATCATGCTAAATATGTAATTGTTGTGATCTCAGTAGATTAAGTGAAGTTTATTATGTTAGATTTAATTCCATCGATCCGGCCGGATCCGGTGAAAATTCGGCCGGATCCGACTGGTTTGAAAATGACAACGGATTGCAATCCCTAGTTGGGACTATGAACCCAGAGATTAACCCGACCGGATCCGGTCGGATCGGTGGAAATTCGGACGGATCCGGCCGGATTGAAAATGACACCGGATTGTGTCAATCCCTAGTTGGGACTATTAACCAGTTCGATTATATAAAAATAATCGATTAAGATCAATAAGATACTAAAGCTAATATATATGACTCATCTACAGACAGACACCCACTTATAACTAAGTATGGAAAGACAACACAAGTAGACAGTTTCAAATAACTGGGAGAGGTTATACAGAAAACAGGACTGAACACAAAATCCCATGAAGAAAGGATAAAAAAACTACAACAAGCATACAGACTTACATGGAACCACTACAACAAAAGGAGTATCTCTATCAATGCTAAATTAAGACACTACAATAAAGTAGAGGACCAGAGGCCTTGTATGCCTCAGAAACAACGGAAATCAAGGGACGAACGAAAATCAAGGATATAGAAAAACAAGAGAGGAAAATTTTAAGAAAGATCTATGGACTGGTTCAGAAAGAGGGGATCTGGGTAAAGAGAAAAACAAAAGAACTGTAGAAACATTCAGACGCGATTACAAACATCAGGAAAAGAAGGGCAACATTCTATGGACACATATATGAGGCGATGAGAGCAAAAGTGGCCTAACCCACAAAAACTAGAAAGTACCAATAAATGTAGATTTTGCATCCCCAACTGTTGGATGCAAAATCTACATGTATTGGAATTTTTTTGTTTTTGTGGGTTATGCCACTTTTGCTCTCATCGCCTCATATAGGATGAATGAAAACAGACTGACCAAGAAATTTTTTAACATAGTGATGACTAATACAGTGAAAACCAACTGGGTAAAGGAAACCTTGGAAGACCTCAAGAAACTCAACATCTCCACAGAAGACATAACCGACAGGAAAAAATACAGGGAAAAAATCGGAAAACAGATGTATGAACAAACTCCCAAAGAGACGAAAACAGGAAAGAAGTGGACAGAAGAGATGAAGAAGAAACACAGTGAATATATGAGATGTTTCTGGGCAGAAAAAATAACATGTTATTTGATTATGTTTTAGCGCTCTCCTTAAAGAGGAATTATCGATAATAATAATATGACTCATCTATAATGTCGAATTTCCATCGATCCGGCCGGATCCAGCCGGATCGGTGGAAATTCGGCCGGATTGAAAATGACACCGGATTGCAATCCCTAGTTGGGACTATTAACCCAGAGATTAACCCGGCCGGATCGGTGGAAATTCGGACGGATCCGGCCGGATTAAAAATGACACCGGATTGTGTCAATCCCTAGTTGTGACTATTAACCAGTTCGATTATATAAAAATAATCGATTAAGATCAATAAGATACTAAAGCTAATATATATGACTCATCTATAAAGCCGAATTTCCATCGATCCGGCCGGATCGGTGGAAATTCGGCCGGATTGAAAATGACATCGGATTGCAATCCCTAATTGGAACTATTAGCCCAGAGATTAGCCCGGCCGGATCGGTGGAAATTCGGACGGATCCGGCCGTATTGAAAATCAATCCCTAGTTGGGAGCTTTAACCAGTTCGATTATATAAAAATAATCGATTAAGGTCTATAAGATACTAAAGCTAATATATTTGACTCATCTATAATGCCGAATTTCCGTCGATCCGGCCGGATCGGTGGAAATTCGGCATTATAGATGAGTCATATATATTAGCTTTAGTATCTTATTGGTTTTAGATCTAATAACCTAATCTAATAACCTCGATTTTCTCCAAAAAGACCAAATTTTGAAAATCTGAAACCTTTTTGTTGCTATTTTTAAAAATAAGACAGCGACAGATCAATGAAGATGAGGTTGAGCTATAAAACTTAGGTCCGCGTTATAAGCGCACTAAAAATAGGTTGAATTTGAGGGTGTGCCTTATTTACCGACAAATACGGTATTTATAGTAAGTTGATTAAACTAAATAGATATTATATTTCATCAGACAGATTCATCATGATGTCTGTCATAAATATAAGAATAAGTCTTGTTAGTAAGCTCAAATACCTAATTGTTGTGATCTCAGTAGATTAAGTAAAGTTTATTATGTTATATTTAATTCCATCGATCCGGCCGGATCCGGTGGAAATTCGGCCGGATCCGGCCAGATTGAAAATGACACCGGATTACAATTCCTAGTTGGGACTATGAACCCAGAGATTAAGCCCACCGGATCCGGTCGGATCGGTGGAAATTCGGACGGATCCGGCCGGATTGAAAATGACACCGGATTGTGTCAATCCCTAGTTGGGACTATTAACCAGGTCGATTATATAAAAATAATCGATTAAGATCAATAAGATACTCAAGCTAATATATATGATTCATCTACAGACAGACACCCACTTATAACTAATTGTAAGTATGGAAAGACAACACAAGTAGACAGTTTCAAATACCTGCGAGAGGTTATACAGAAAACAGGACTGAACACAAAATCCCATGAAGAAAGGATAAAAAAACTACAACAAGTATACAGACTTACATGGAACCACTACAACAAAAGGAATATCTCTATCAATGCTAAATTAAGACACTACAATACAGTAGAGGACCAGAGGCCGTGTATGCCTCGGAAACAACGAAAATCAAGGGACGAACGAACATCAAGGATATAGAAAAACAAGAGAGGAAAATACTAAGATTGATCTATGGGCCGGTTCAGAAAGAGGAGATCTGGGTAAAGAGACCAACAAAAGAACTGTAGGAACATTCAGAGACGATTAGAAACAACACCAGGAAAAGAAGGGCAACATTCTATGGACACATAGATGAGGCGATGAGAGCAAAAGTAGCCTAACCCACAAAAACTAGAAAGTACCAATAGATGTAGATTGTGCATCCCCAACAGTTGGGATGCAAAATCTACATGTATTGGTATTTTTTTGTTTTTGTGGGTTAGGCCACTTTTGCTATCATCCCCTCATATAGGATGAATGAAGACAGACTGACCAAGAAAATTTTTAACAAAGTGATGACTAATGCAGTGAAAACCAATTGGGTAAAGGAAACCTTGGAAGACCTCAAGAAACTCAACATCTCCACAGAAGACATGACCGACAGGAAAAAATACAGGGAAAAAATCGGAAAACAGAAGTTTGAACAAACTTCCAAAGAGAAGAAAACAGGAAAGAAGTGGACAGAAGAGATGAAGAAGAAACACAATGAATATATGAGATGTTTCTGGGCAGAAAAAATTACATGTTATTTGATTGTGTTTTAGCGCTCTCCTTAAAGAGGAATTATCGATAATAATAATATGACTCATCTATAATGCCGAATTTCCATCGATCCGGCCGGATCGGTGGAAATTCGGCCGGATTGAAAATGACACCGGATTGCAATCCCTAGTTGGGACTATTAACCCAGAGATTAACCCGGCCGGATCGGTGGAAATTTGTACGGATACGGCCGGTTTGAAATTGACACTGGATTGTGTCAATCCCTAGTTGGGAGCTTTAACCATTTCGATTAAATAAAAATAATCGATTAAGGTCTAAGTTCCTAGTAAGTCCCTAGTTGGGACTATTAACCAGTTGGATTATATAAAAATAATCGATTAAGATCAATAAGATAATAAAGCTAATATTTATGACTCGTCTATAATGCCGAATTTCCATCGATCCGGCCGGATCGGTGGAAATTCGGCCGGATTGAAAATGACATCGGATTGCAATCCCTAATTGGAACTATTAGCCCAGAGATTAACCCGGCCGGATCGGTGGAAATTCGGACGGATCCGGCCGTATTGAAAATGACACTGGATTGTGTCAATCCCTAGTTGGGAGCTTTAACCATTTCGATTAAATAAAAATAATCTATTAAGGTCTATAAGATACTAAAGCTAATATATGACTCATCTATAATGCCGAATTTCCGTCGATCCGGCCGGATCGGTGGAAATTCGGCATTATAGATGAGTCATATATATTAGCTTTAGTATCTTATTGGTTTTAGATCTAATAACCTAATCTAATAACCTCGATTTTCTCCAAAAAGACCAAATTTTGAAAATCTGAAACCTTTTTGTTGCTATTTTTAAAAATAAGACAGCGAAAGATCAATGAAGATGAGGTTGAGCTATAAAACTTAGGTCCGCGTTATAAGGGCACTAAAAATAGGTTGAATTTGAGGGTGTGCCTTATTTACCGACAAATACGGTATTTATAGTAAGTTGATTAAACTAAATAGATATTATATTTCATCAGACAAATTCATCATGATGTCTGTCATAAATATAAGAATAAGTCTTGTTAGTAAGCTCAAATACCTAATTGTTGTGATCTCAGTAGATTAAGTAAAGTTTATTATGTTATATTTAATTCCATCGATCCGGTGGAAATTCGGCCGGATCCGGCCAGATTGAAAATGACACCGGATTGCAATTCCTAGTTGGGACTATGAACCCAGAGATTAACCCGACCGGATTCGGTCGGATCGGTGGAAATTCGGACGGATCCGGCCGGATTGAAAATGACACCGGATTGTGTCAATCCCTAGTTGGGACTATTAACCAGTTCGATTATATAAAAATAATCGATTAAGATCAATAAGATACTCAAGCTAATATATATGACTCATCTACAGACAGACACCCACTTATAACTAAGTATGGAAAGACAACACAAGTAGACAGTTTCAAATACCTGGGAGAGGTTATACAGAAAACAGGACTGAACACAAAATCCCATGAAGAAAGGATAAAAAAACTACAACAAGCATACAGACTTACATGGAACCACTACAACAAAAGGAGTATCTCTATCAATGCTAAATTAAGACACTACTATACAGTAGAGGACCAGAGGCCTTGTATGCCTCAGAAACAACGAAAATCAAGGGTATTGAAAAACAAGAGAGGAAAATACTAAGAAAGATCTATGGACTGGTTCAGAAAGAGGGGATCTGGGTAAAGAGACCAACAAAAGAACTGTAGAAACATTCAGAGACGATTACAAACAACACCAGGAAAAGAAGGGCAACATTCTATGGACACATAGATGAGGCGATGAGAGCAAAAGTGGCCTAACCCACAAAAACTAGAAAGTACCAATAAATGTAGATTGTGCATCCCCAACAGTTGGGATGCAAAATCTACATGTATTGGTATTTTTTTGTTTTTGTGGGTTAGGCCACTTTTGCTGTCATCCGCTCATATAGGATGAATGAAGACAGACTGACCAAGAAAATTTTTAACATAGTGATGACTAATACAGTGAAAACCTACTGGGTAAAGGAAACCTTGGAAGACCTCAAGAAACTCAACATCTCCACAGAAGACATGACCGACAGGAAAAAATACAGGGAAAAAATCAGAAAACAGAAGTATGAACAAACTCCCAAAGAGAATAAAACAGGAAAGAAGTGGACAGAAGAGATGAAGAAGAAACACAGTGAATATATAATATGTTTCTTGGCAGAAAAAATTACATGTTATTTGATTGTGTTTTAGCGCTCTCCTTAAAGAGGAATTATCGATAATAATAATAATAATACGACTCATCTATAATGTCAAATTTCCATCGATCCGGCCGGATCCGCCCGGATCGGTGGAAATTCGGCCGGATTGAAAATGACACCGGATTTCAATCCCTAGTTGGGACTATTAACCCAGAGATTAACCCGGCCGGATCGGTGGAAATTTGGACGGATCCGGCCGGTTTGAAATTGACGCCGGATTGTGTCAATCCCTAGTTGGGACTATTAACCAGTTCGATTATATAAAAATAATCGATTAAGATCAATAAGATACTAAAGCTAATATTTATGACTCGTCTATAATGCCGAATTTCCATCGATCCGGCCGGATCGGTGGAAATTCGGCCGGATTGAAAATGACATCGGATTGCAATCCCTAATTGGAACTATTAGCCCAGAGATTAACCCGGCCGGATCGGTGGAAATTCGGACGGATCCGGCCGTATTGAAAACGACACTGGATTGTGTCAATCCCTAGTTGGGAGCATTAACCAGTTCGATTATATAAAAATAATCGATTAAGGTCAATAACATACTAAAGCTAATATATATGACTCATCTATAATGCCGAATTTCCATCGATCCGGCCGGATCGGTGGAAATTCGGACGGATTGAAAATGACACCGGATTGCAATCCCTAGTTGGGACTTTTAACCCAGAGATTAACCCGGCCGGATCCGGCCGGATCGGTGGAAATTCGGACGGATCCGGCCGGATTGAAAATGACACCGGATTGCAATCCCTAGTTGGGACTATTAACCAGTTCGATTATATAAAAATTATCGATTAAGATCAATAAGATACTAAAGCTAATATATATGACTCATCTAATAATAAAGATATTAAATTCGTACAAAATAAAAAAAATAGCGACATAATATGTCGCTATTTTTATACTCAAGTATATAATACTCAAGCCTCAAAATCTTAAAGAGGATCAATGTTGTAATCAGTTATTTTCTTATCATTATTTTACACATTACGTTAGAATTAATAAAATAATTTACCTTATGAGGGATAAAATCCAGTCAGTAATTATGTTATTTGCGAATTCTGAGCTGTCGGAATGAATAACGTTGTTCTAATTGGACTAAACGAACTGAGAATGAAACTAATCGTCGAAAAGCAAGCTGAGTTATATGTAAGACATGTTTTTATAGCAGTGACCCATGGACAAGGTTAGCATTGTGTATAAGATTAATTTCCATATAAAGGCAGCATTACTAGGAAATCGCGTTTGGTGTAAAATTCAATGTAAATTATAATTAATTCGAGATTAATTAATTTAACAATATTTTGATTTATTGAGAATTCCTACGAAAATATTATAACTGGAATTATAACTCGGGGTTTTAATCGCGTTTTGCGAATTTGGCCTCTATATTTTACGTAAACTTTCTCTTATCAAAGAGAAAGCGTAAAATCAATAACAAATTTGTTTAATTTAACAAATTTTTATTTATTTTGAATCACACACTTAATATTTCCTAGTAATCTCTCAAAATTTAAACAAAAATAAAACCTTATATTAACTAATTCAACAACACGTTTTACGTTTTATCAGACCAATATCTTAAGATTAGAATTTATTTTCGTGTTTATTTATAAAATATTGTTACTAAAATTTAACAAATTTTTATTTATTTTGAATCGCACACTCAATATTTCCTAGTAATCTCTAAAATTTTAAACAAAAATAAAACCTTATTTTCAACAACACGTTTTATCAGATCAATATCTTAAGATTAGATTTTATTTTCGTGTTTATTGTTAATAAAAATAAATGTTTGTCGGATATAGAGAGAGACGAATATTGTTGTATAATTAATACTTTGGTATTGTGTAATAAATAATATTTGTTACGTGGATGGATTAATTGGTTTTATCTCTAAACAAGTTTTCGTGTCTAATTGTGTTGACCCAATACTTGATAATTCGGTTTAATAAAAAAAGATTAGATAAAGAGTTGCACAAACAAAAAAAGGTTTTTATTTTATCGTTATTTGTGGGAAAAAAACAATTTATTTAAAAATATATATATTAAGATAAATGGTGGAAATGAGATGGTAGAGATTCGTTTGTTAATTGTAAGAAAGTAATAAGTACGTAGAAAAATACTGAAACATTTTTACACAAAGCACTCAGTCGTTAAGTTTCACTTAAAAGCTAAATCTAAACTAAGTTTTCTTTTTTGGTAAAAAATAATTTTCTTAAAAAACAAAAACAATAACTTAAAAGTCTATTTTGGTAAAATAAATGAAGTAAAATAATATACAGTATAATCTTGATAATCCGACACATATGAAAACCGCCGGATTATCGAAAAATTCCGAATTAAAACAAAACAATAACAATTTTATGTAAATTGTATTTCAGAAAGAATCAAATATGTAAGAATCAAAATGTACACGTTACCGTAAAAGACCGAACTTTGGGGAATGTCGACTTTTAATTATGGGGCCTTGAGGAACCAAAACAAAATTTTGAAAATTCGCGTTTCAAAATCGTGTCTTAGTTGTGGTATCTTGAGGAAACAAGACAAAATTTTGAAAATTTGCGTTTTAAAATCGTATCTTAGTTGTGGTGCCTTGAGGAACCAAGACAAAATTTTGAAAATTCGCGTTTCAAAATCGTGTCCTAATTATGGAGCCTTGAGGAATCAAGACAAAATTTTGAAAATTCGCGTATCAAAATCGTGTCGAAATTATAGAGCCTTGAGGAACCAAGACAAAATTTTGAAAATTCGCGTTTCAAAATCGTGTCGTAATTATAGAGCCTAGAGGAACCAAGACAAAATTTTGAAAATTTGCGTTTTAAAATCGTATCTTACTTGTGGTGCCTTGAGGAACCAAGACAAAATTTTGAAAATTCGCGTTTCAAAATCGTGTCGTAATTATAGAGCCTTGAGGAACCAAGACAAAATTTTGAAAATTTGCGTTTTAAAATCGTATCTTAGTTGTGGTGCCTTGAGGAACCAAGACAAAATTTTGAAAATTCGCGTTTCAAAATCGTGTCGTAATTATGGAGCCTTGAGGAACCAAGACAAAATTTTGAAAATTCGCGTTTTAAAATCGTATCTTAGTTGTGGGCTTTGAGAAATCAAGACAAAATTTTCAAAAACGTTATGGAACCTTGAGGAACCAAAGTATAATTTTGAAAATCGTGTCGTAATTATAGAGCCTTGGGGAACCAAGACAAAATTTTCAAAATTCGCGTTTCAAAAACGTGTATTAGTTGTAGTGCCTTGAGGAACCAAGACAAAATTTTGAAAATTCGCGTTTCAAAATCTTGTCGTAATTATAGAGCCTTGAGGAACCAAGACAAAATTTTGAAAATTCGCGTTTCAAAATCGTGTATTAGTTGTAGTGTCTAGAGGAACCAAGACAAAATTTTGAAAATTCGCGTTTTAAAATCGTATCTTAGTTGTGGGCTTTGAGAAATCAAGACAAAATTTTCAAAAACGTTATGGAACCTTGAGGAACCAAAGTATAATTTTGAAAATTCGCATCTCAAAATCGTGTCGTAATTATAGAGCCTTGGGGAACCAAGACAAAATTTTCAAAATTCGCGTTTCAAAAACGTGTATTAGTTGTAGTGTCTTGAGGAACCAAGAAAAAATTTTGAAAATTCGCGTTTCAAAATCTTGTCGTAATTATAGAGCCTTGAGGAACCAAGGCAAATTTTTGAAAATTCGTGTATTAGTTATAGTGTCTAGAGGAACCAAGACAAAATTTTGAAAATTCGCGTTTTAAAATCGTATCTTAGTTGTGGGCCTTGAGGAATCAAGACAAAATTTTCAAAATCGTTATGGAACCTTGAGGAACCAAAGTATAATTTTGAAAATTAGCATCTCCAAATCGTGTCGTAATTATAGAGCCTTGAGGAACCAAGACAACATTTTGAAAATTCGCGTTTCAAAATCGTCTATTAGTTGTAGTGTCTTGAGGAACCAAGACAAAATTTTGAAAATTCGCGTTTTAAAATAGTATCTTAGTTGTGGGCCTTGACGCAACCAAGACAAACTCGTGTCCTACGTATGGAACCTTGAGGAACCAAGATATAATTTTGAAAATTCGCATCTCAAAATCTCTAATTTATCTCTAATTCCTTATCGGATTATCGAAAAATTACGAATTATCAGGATTAAAACAAAACAGTAACAATTTTGTACATAAAATTGTTACTGTTTTGTTTTAATCCTGATAATTCGTAATTTTTCGATAATCCGATAAGGAATTAGAGATTTTGAGATGCGAATTTTTGATTGCATTTCAGAAAGAATCAAATATGTAAGAATCAAAATGTCCACGTTACCGTAAAAGACCGAAATTTAGGGAATGTCGACTTTCTAATTATGGGGCCTTGAGGAACCAAAACAAAATTTTGCAAATTCGCGTTTCAAAATCGTGTATTAGTTGTAGTGTCTTGAGGCGCCAAGACAAAATTTTGAAAATTCGTGTTTTAAAATCGAATCTTAGTTGTGGTGCCTTGAGGAACCAAGACAAAATTTTGAAAATTCGCGTTTGAAAATCGTGTATTAGCTGTAGTGTCTTGAGGAACGAAGACAAAATTTTTAAAATTCGCGTTTTAAAATGGTATCTTAGTTGTAGGCCTTGAGGAATCAAGACAAAATTTTCAAAATCATTATGGAACCTTGAGGAACCAAAGTATAATTTTGAAAATTTGCATCTCAAAATCGTGTCCTAATTATAGCCTTGAGGAACCAAGACAAAATTTTGAAAATTCGCATTTCAAAATCGTGTATTAGTTGTAGTGTCTTGAGGAACCAAGAAAAAATGTTGCAAATTCGCGTTCTAAAATCGTATCTTAGTTGTGGGCCTTGACGCAACCAAGACAAAATTTTCAAAATCGTGTCCTACGCATGGAACCTTGAGGAACCAAGATATAATTTTGAAAATTCGCGTCTCAAAATCTCTAATTCTTTATCGGATTATCGAAAAACTCCAAATTATCAGGATTAAAACAAAACAATAACAATTTTATGTACAATTGTATTTCAGAAAGAATCAAATATGTAAGAATCAAAATGTCCACGCTACCGTAAAAGACCGAAATTTGGAGAGTGTCGATTTTCTAATTATCGGGCCTTGAGGAACCAAAACAATTTTTGAAAATTCGCGTTTCAAAATAGTGTCTTATTTGTAGTATCTTGAGGATCCAAGACAAAATTTTGAAAATTTGCGTTTTAAAATCGTATCTTAGTTGTGGTGCCTTGAGGAACCAAGACAAAATTTTGAAAATTCGCGTATCAAAATCGTGTCCTAATTATGGAACGTTGAAGAACCAAAGTATAATTTTGAAAATTCGCATCTCAAAATCGTGTCGCAATTATAGAGCCTTGAGGAACCAAGACAAAATTTTGGAAATTCGCGTTTCAAAATCGTGTATTAGTTGTAGTGCCTTGAGGAACCAAGACCAAATTTTGAAAATTCGCGTTTTAAAATCGTATCTTAGTTGTGGGCCTTGACGCAACCAAGACAAAATTTTCAAAATCGTGTCCTACGTATGGAACCTTGAGGAACCAAGATATAATTTTGAAAATTCGCGTCTCAAAATCTCTAATTCTTTATCGGATTATCGAAAAACTCCAAATTATCAGGATTAAAACAAAACAATAACAATTTTATGTACAATTGTATTTCAGAAAGAATCAAATATGTAAGAATCAAAATGTCCACGCTACCGTAAAAGACCGAAATTTGGAAAGTGTCGATTTTCTAATTATCGGGCCTTGAGGAACCAAAACAATTTTTGAAAATTCGCGTTTCAAAATAGTGTCTTATTTGTAGTATCTTGAGGATCCAAGACAAAATTTTGAAAATTTGCGTTTTAAAATCGTATCTTAGTTGTGGTGCCTTGAGGAACCAAGACAAAATTTTGAAAATTCGCGTATCAAAATCGTGTCCTAATTATGGAACGTTGAAGAACCAAAGTATAATTTTGAAAATTCGCATCTCAAAATCGTGTCGCAATTATAGAGCCTTGAGGAACCAAGACAAAATTTTGGAAATTCGCGTTTCAAAATCGTGTATTAGTTGTAGTGCCTTGAGGAACCAAGACCAAATTTTGAAAATTCTCGTTTTAAAATCGTATCTTAGTTGTGGGCCTTGACGCAACCAAGACAAAAATTTCAAAATCGTGTCCTACGTATGGAACCTTGAGGAACCAAGATATAATTTTGAAAATTCGCGTCTCAAAATCTCTAATTCCTTATCGGATTATCGAAAAATTCCGAATTATCAGGATTAAAACAAAACAATAACAATTTTATGTTCAATTGTATTTCAGAAAGAATCAAATATGTAAGAATCAAAATGTCCACGTTGCCGTAAAAGACCGAAATTTGGGGAATGTCGACTTTCTAATAATGGGGCCTTGAGGAACCAAGACAAAATTTTGAAAATTTGCGTTTTAAAATCGTATCTTAGTTGTAGTGCCTTGAGGAACCAATACAAAATTTTGAAAATTTGCGTTTTAAAATCGTATCTTAGTTTGTGGTGCCTTGACCAACCAAGACAAAATTTAAAAAATTCGCGTTTCAAAATCGTGTATTAGTTGTAGTGTCTTGAGGAACCAAGACAAAATTTTGAAAATTCGCGTTTTAAAATCGTATCTTAGTTGTGGGCCTTGAGGCATCAAGACAAAATTTTCAAATCGTTATGGAACCTTGAGGAACCAAAGTATAATTTTGAAAATTCGCATCTCAAAATCGTGTCGAGATTATAGAGCCTTGAGCAACCAAGACAAAATTTTGAAAATTCGCGTTTCAAAATTGTGTATTAGTTGTAGTGTCTTGAGGAACCAAGACAAAATTTTGAAAATTCGCGTTTTAAAATCGTATCTTAGTTGTGGGCCTTGAGGAATCAAGATAAAATTTTCAAAATCGTTATGGAACCTTGAGGAACCAAAGTATAATTTTGAAAATTCGCATCTCAAAATCGTGTCGTAATTATAGAGCCTTGAGGAACCAAGACAAAATTTTGAAAATTCGCGTTTCGAAATCGTGTATTAGTTGTAGTGTCTTGAGGAAACAAGACAAAATTTTGAAAATTCATGTTTTAAAATCGTATCTTAGTTGTGGGTCTTGAGGAATCAAGACAAAACGTCTATGTCCTACGTATGGAACCTTGAGGAATCTTAGTGATGGGCCTTGGCGCAACCAAGACAAAATTTTCAAAATCGTGTCCTACGTATGGAACCTTGAGGAACCAAAACAAAATTTTGAAAATTAGCGTTTCAAAATCGTGTCTTAGTTGAGGTATCTTGAGGAACCAAGACAAAATTTTGAAAATTCGCGTTTTAAAATCGTATCTTAGTTGTGGGTCTTGAGGAATCAAGACAAAACGTCTATGTCCTACGTATGGAACCTTGAGGAATCTTAGTGGTGGGCCTTGGCGCAACCAAGACAAAATTTTCAAAATCGTGTCCTACGTATGGAACCTTGAGGAATCAAAACAAAATTTTGAAAATTAGCGTTTCAAAATCGTGTCTTAGTTGAGGTATCTTGAGGAACCAAGACAAAATTTTGAAAATTCGCGTTTTAAAATCGTATCTTAGTTGTGGGTCTTGAGGATTCAAGACAAAAGGTCTATGTCCTACGTATGGAACCTTGAGGAACCAAGATATAATTTTGAAAATTCGCTTCTCAAAATCTCTAAATTCAGAGGATTACCTAGAGGTAAGGACCTAGCATTTTATTTGATGCAAAGTTATGTTTCTCTAAACACGTCGATGCTATTATAAAAAAAGCCAACAGATCACTGTGATTTATGATCAGCGCTACTGCGAGTTAAACATCTACCTCACCCTCTACTACACCTTGGTCAGGTCGATACTGAAATTTGCATCCTGTGTTTGGTCCCCTCAATATAATGTATATGTTACCGTGAAAGACTGAAATTTGGGGAATGTCGACTTTCACCAGTGAATGTCAACATTCACATAGTCGCTTGGTGTATGTCCGAAATATTTGTATGTCCGAAATACCCTTATTTCTGACTTACACCGGTGAATATCGACATTCACCATGCACTAATGGCGAATGTTGAACATGTCGGAGATTTATATTTTCCTCTCCGTAATTCACTCGCTATAAAACGTCACAAGGGCGACGTAACTTTTTCGCCGCTCCTTCGGAGAGAAGTGACCAATAATTTAAAACCCACAACACATTCTAAATGAGAAACGAAAATAATGGTAATAAAAAAAATTAATTAATTATGTGATTCAAATCTTATTTTTTGCAAACATAAGACTGATAAAGCTGATTGGCTCCCAGCAGAACAAAGGATTTGGCGGGAGAGAGCCAGTCCCCTCCATTTTGAACCTCGAGCAGAGCATATCTGTGATTGTCGACATACACCGGTGAGGGTCCGAATGTACAACAAACTAATGAAATATTCGATCTTTCACCGACGTATTTGGTATGTGTTGACATTCACCGGAGAAAGTCGACATTCTCCAATGTCGGTCATTCACGGTAACATCCATATACGTAAATGTGTACATACAAAAAAATATGTACAACCTTAGAGCAAATAGTAAGACAATTGTAGTCGGCACGATTGGTGTTGTGGTGACACTCGTGTTAGAGCGCTAACTAACAGGAGGTCCCGAGTTCTATCCCCAGTGTCGGCCGCATTTGTATCAGAAGACAAATGTGTAATTCATTAGCACAAATTTATAATAACTTCTAGGTTTCTGAGCCTATAAGTGAAAAATGTGGGCAAAATACAATAGGCCACAGTGTTTGAAAGGTTAATATCTGGTATACACATTGCACCAAACTTTTAAAATAAAGACAATTGTAGTGTGGAGTTAGCTTGGTCAGAATCGTCAATCAAATTCTCAAAATTAAAAGCAGGGTGTGTGTTGGCCAGACCTTTTTCCAAGAACACTGGAACACTTTTTGACTTTATGTGGGAGGATTAAATCCGGCGCGGGGCAACTTAAACAAAAGACACGTGTCCGATTAACCAAACGCCGGATTATCAAGATTATACTGTATTTTGTAAAAAAAAACATGGTATGGAATGTGGTTTTGAAACGTTAATAATCAGAACCTTTCAACATATCTAATTCTAAATAATATGGCTCGTATTGGAATCCTTCATATAAAGTAAAATTTAAATATTGCTCGTGTTTCACTTGTACTAAAGATTCGGTTAGCTCAGCGAACGTGGGACGTTCGTCCAAATCAAGCTGCCAACAGTTGAGCATTATTTGGTATAAACTATCGTAAGTGTAAGGCAATTGCCCCAAGCGTAAGCCGCGTACCACCTTTTCAGGCAGATCTTGACTCGCTATATTACCATAAGGTGTACCACCCAAGGCACTAATTTCCCATAAGATACAAGCAAAGGCCCAAACGTCGCTTTTGGTAACGTGCTGCTGTCCCCTAAAAATTTCTTTAGCTGTAAACCTAGTAAAATCCGGATTATGATCCGTTTTATAATATTTAGCTAAACCAAACCCGGATACTTTAGCCGTGTTCGAATTAACTATAGCTATATGTAAAGAACAAAGCTGTTTATGCAAAATCTTCTGCGAATGGAGATAATCCATTCCTTTTGAAATATCTATTGCAAAATCAATTGCGTGAGATTCCGACAGGTTCGTAAACCTATTACTAGTTAACATTCGCGAGTTTAGAAGCAGCTCTTTGAGATTCTCAGAAGAATATTCGAAAACAACGCAAATTGTTTCCATACTCTCGCAAGTCCCTATCAAATCGAGCACGTTTTTATGTTTCTTTGATTTGATCAGGACGTCCAAATCCCTCAGCATTGTCCTCTTATCTTCATGATTCAATTTCCTGTCAGCTATACTATAAACTCCCGCCGGGACTAAAACTTCATCCTTCACCACCGTCCCACTATGCACCCTTCCAAACTTCCCAATTCCCAACAGATTCGTATGGTCTATATTTAGAAGATTCCTAGGGATTATCCAAACTTGCTCATTCAGATTCTCATAATGACTAGAATTCCCTTCATCCTCATGAATATAACCACTATTTTCCTAAAAAAAAAAAACAATTCCATAAAAATCACACAAAGAAAACTGATTATACTCAACAATATTAATTATAGGTCCTTGTAACGTCAATTCTTGATTGTCGTTTAATCGTTGCCTATGCCTATGATGAACGTGATTTCTTAAAAAGTAAAACCCAATCAATCCAGCAACCAATAGAAGACTAATCAACACAATGGCAACGGATAAAATAATGATCAAAACATGCGAATCTTCACTTCCGTCATTCGACATCTCCAAAACTACGACATCGTTTTGAACAGCCGTCGTTGGACTGAAGACCCTCTTTTCAGAATCTCTGGACCTGCTAACACCTCCTAACATCACATGGTAAGTCCCACCCTTTTCCAAAGGGGCATTATAATATTTCCCATAAACGTTCCCATCGCCGATTACAAAAATCTTATCAACTCTCTAAAAAATAAACATTTTAGTGTTAGTTAACCCTTTTGCTGCTAATTACTTTTTTGAACTTATGTGATACTTTTATAACTTTGTATTATTTGCAGATATTGCCAAATTTTCAAAAACCAAAATCTCTTTTCGAAGAAAAATTTTGTTTTTACGTTGATTTGAGTGGACAAACTTTGCAAAATTCTTTTGTTTCATGTCAAAATTGGACGAAATTGTCAAAATAATTGACAAATATTACCAAACTTTCAAAAACCAAAATCTCTATTCGAAGCAAAATTTATCTTTTTTTGTTGATTTCAAAGGACAAACTTTGCAAAATTCTTTTGTTTAGTGTCAAAATTGGACAAAAAACGTCAAAATAATTTGCAAATTTTCATAAACCAAAAATGAAAATCTTTATTCGAATAAAATTTAGAATTTTCGTTGATTTGAGGGGACAAATTTTGCGACATACATTTGTTTTATGTCAAAATTGGACGAAAACGTCAAAATAATTTGCAAAAATTGCCAAATTTTCAGAAACCAAAATTTATATTCGAAGCAAATTTTTTTTTGTTGATTTGAGTGGACACGCTTTGCAATTCTTTTGTTTTGTGTAAAAATTGGACGAAAACATCAAAATAATTTGCAAATATTACCAAATTTTCAAAAACCAAAATTTTTATTCGATCAAGTTTTGTTTTTTCGTTGATTTGAGTGGACAAATTTTGCGAAATACATTTGTTTTAAGTCAAAATTGGACGAAAACGTCAAAATTGGACGAAAACGTCAAAATAATTTGCAAAAATTGCCAAATTTTCAAAAACCAAAATTTATATTCGAAGCAATTTTTTTTTTTTTTGTTGATTTGAGTGGACACACTTTGCAAGATGCTTTTGTTTTATGTGACAATTGGACGAAAACGTCAAAATAATTTGCAAATATTACCAAATTTTCAAAAACCAAAATCTTCATTCGAATCAAATTTTGTTTTTTCGTTGATTTGAGTGGACACATCTTGCGAAATACATTTGTTTTATGTCAAAGTTGAACGAAAACGTCAAAATAACTTGCAAAAATTGCCAAATTTTCAAAAAGCAAAATTTATATTCGAAGCAAATTCTGTTTTTTTGTTGATTTGAGTGGACACACTTTGCAAAATTCTTTTGTTTTATGTCAAAATTGGACGAAAACGTCAAAATAATTTGCAAATATTACCAAATTTTCAAAAACCAAAATCTTTATTCGAATAAAATTTTGATTTTTCGTTGATTTGAGTGGACAAATTTTGCAAAATACATTTCGTTTATATCAAAATTGGACCAAAATGTCAAAATAATTGGCAAACATTGCCAAATTTTCAAAAACCAAAATCTTTATTCGAAGCAAAATTTGTTTTTTTTTTGTTGATTTCAAACGACAAACTTTGCAAAATTCCTTTGTTTTGTGTCAAAATTGGACGAAAACGTCAAAATAATTTGCAAATTTTACCAAATTTTCAAAAACAAAAAATGAAAATCTTTATTCGAATAAAATTTAGATTTTTCGTGATTTGAGGGGACAAATTTTGCGAAATACGTTTGTTTTATTGTCAAAATTGGACGAAAACGTCAAAATAATTTGCAACAATTGCCAGATTTTCAAAAACCAAAATTTATATTCAAAGCAAATTTTGTTTTTTTTTGTTGTTTTGAGTGGACACACTTTGCAAGAAGCGGAAGATGCTTTTGTTTTATGTGAAAATTGGTCGAAAACGTCAAAATAATTTCCAAACATTACCAAATTTTCAAAAACCAAAATCTTTATTCAAATCAAAATTTGTTTTTTCGTTGATTTGAGCGGACAAATTTTGCAAATACATTTGTTTTATGTCAAAATTGGGCGAAAACGTCAAAATAATTTGCAAAAATTGCCAAATTTTCAAAAACCTAAATTTATATTCGAAGCAAATTTTGTTTTTTTTTGTTGATTTGAGTGGACACACTTTGCAAAATTCTTTTGTTTTATGTCAAAATTGGACGAAAACGTCAAAATAATTTGCAAATATTACCAAATTTTCAAAAACCAAAAATGAAAATCTTTATTCGAATAAAATTTAGATTTTTCGTGATTTGAGGGGACAAATTTTGCGAAATACGTTTGTTTTATTGTCAAAATTGGACGAAAACGTCAAAATAATTTGCAACAATTGCCAGATTTTCAAAAACCAAAATTTATATTCAAAGCAAATTTTGTTTTTTGTTGTTGTTTTGAGTGGACACACTTTGCAAGATGCTTTTGTTTTATGTGAAAATTGGTCGAAAATGTCAAAATAATTTCCAAACATTACCAAATTTTCAAAAACCAAAATCTTTATTCAAATCAAATTTTGTTTTTTTGTTGATTTGAGTTGACACACTTTGCAAAATTCTTTTGTTTTGTGTAAAAATTGGACGAAAACGTCAAAATAATTTGCAAATATTGACAAATTTTCAAAAACCAAAATCACTATTTGAAGCAAAATTTGTTTTTTTTTGTTGATATTACAGGACAAACCTTGAAAAATTCTTTTGTTTTGTGTCAAAATTGGACGAAAACGTTAAAATAATTTGCAAATATCACCAAATTTTCAAAAACCAAAATCTTTATTCGAATCAATTTTTGTTTTTTCGTTGCTTTGAGTGGATAAATTTTGCGAAATACATTTGTTTTATGTCAAAATTGGACGAAAATGTCAAAATAATTTGCAAAAATTGCCAAATTTTCAAAAACCAAAATCACTATTCGATGCAAAATTTGTTTTTTTTTTTGTTGATTTGAAAGGACAAACCTTGCAAAATTCCTCAGTTTTATGTCAAAATTGAATGGAAACAACAAAATAATTTTCAATCTAGTCTTGTCTGTCTCTTATTGTCTGTGTAGTCTCGTCCGTTTAGCCTTGTGTGTCTGTCCTCGGTAGTGTAGTTTGGCCACCTGGTCGGGGTGGTGACAACTAGGGGGGTTTTCACTAACCGTCAGGCTGGGCAGCCCCTAAATGAATGCAAAACATACGATACCGTGGCGCATACTAAAAGCCAAAGTGGAATAAGGGGTATAGTGAAAGCTTCCCGCAAACCACTTTATTAAAAAAATGCCTTGTTTGTCTAGTCTGGTCTGTCCTAGTCTTGTTTGTCCTAGTCTTGTCTGTCACAGTCTTGTATGTCCTTGCCTTGTCTGCCCTAGCCTTGTTTGTCCTAGACTTGTCTGTTCTAGTCTTGAATATCACAGTCCTGTCTGTCCTAATCTTGTCTGTCCTAGTCTTGTATGTGCTAATCTTGTCTATCCTAGTCTTTTATGTCTTAATATCGTCTGTTCTAGTCTTCTATATCCCAGTCCTGTCTGTCCTAGTGTCGTACGTCCTAGTCTTGTCTGTCTTCTCTGTCTAGTCTTGTCCGTCTAAACTTGTCTATCTAGTCTTGTCTTGTTGGAAACAAATTCAAATTGAAACAACTTCATGATGCGACAACTTCATGTTACGACAAATTCATGATGCGACTTCGTATTATGACAACTTCATGTTAAATAACTTCATGTTAAATAATTGATTAGTTGTAGTTGTAGTAGTTTAAGAGTTACTTGTTTAAACTTCATTTTTAATAGAAAAATATAATAAAAGACAGTTTTATACGTTTCAAAGTGAAAAACTTAACTTCGACAATTCGACTTACGGAAGTTCGACTGTATTTACTTATTTATTTTTTAATAAAAATATAATAATATATCGCATCGAAATCGCGGGCCGAATTCACATGTTTTGCGGGCCACATTTGGCCCGCGGACCACACATTGGGAACCCCTGGTCTAGATGATAGTAGAGACAACATTTTTAATTGTATTATCAGTATCAAAGCTCCAACATTTTTGTCAAAGAAATGACAATTTTGTAAATTTTAGAATTCGTATCAAAATCTGATTGTTTAGAAATATTTTTATTTCTTTTATGTTTGACAGAATTTTATGAAATTTACAACATTTCTTAGTTTTGTTAGTAGTAATAATTGTGCAAAGTTTCAACATTTTTGAGAAAGAAATGACAATTTTGTAAATTTTAGAATTCGTACCAAAATCTGATTGTTTAGAAATATTTCTATTTCTTTTATATTTTGATAGAATTTTATGAAATTCACAACATTTCTTAGATTTGTCATTAGGAACAATTGTACAAAGTTTCAACATTTTTGACAAAGAAATGACAATTTTGGAAATTTTGAATTCGCACAAAAATCTGGTTGATTAGAAATATTTTTATTGCTTTCATATTTTGATAGAATTTTATGAAATGCGCAACATTTCTTTGTTGTATTATTACTAACAATTTTGAAAGTTTCAACATTTTTGAGAAAGAAATGACATATACCTCTTGACACGTCAACATTTCAAAGTGAAAATTTAAAAAAAATGATGCGTGGTTATTAAAATGTTCGCCACCCCTGGTCTAGATATTAGTAGAGACACAATTTTCAACATTTCTTAATTGTATTATTAGTAACAATTTTGCTAAGTTTCAACATTGAAAGAGAACAAAGAAATGACAATATTGTAAATTTTAGAATTCGTTTCAAAATCTGATTGTTTAGAAATATTTTTATTTCTTTTATATTTTGACGGAATTTTATGAAATTTACAACATTTCTTAGTTTTGTTATTAGTAACAATTGTGCAAAGTTTCAATATTTTTGACAAAGAAATGACAATTTTGGAAATTTTGCATTCGCACAAAAATTTGGTTGATTAGAAATATTTGTATTGCTTTTATATTTTGACTGAATTTTATAAAACTTACAACATTTCTTAATTTTGTTATTAGTAACAATTGTGCAAAGTTTCAACATTTTAGACAAAGATATGACAATTTTGGAAATTTTGAATTCGCACAAAAATCTGGTCGATTAGAAATATTTTTATTGCTTTTATATTTTGATAGAATTTTATGAAATGCGCAACATTTCTTAGTTGTATTATTAATAACAATTTTGCAAAGTTTCAACATTCTTGAGAATGAAATTTCAAAAAGTCAGCATTTCAGAAAGTGAAAATTAAAAAAATGGCACGTGGTTATTCAAAGGTTGGCCACCCCTGATCTAGTCCAATTCAGTTAGCATTGTAGAGAATTCATTAAATTAAGTACATTTTAATCTAGTAGACTACATAGACAAGACAAGAAAGTGACAAGACTAGATGAAGACAAGACTAAAAGAGACTAGAAAAGACTATACAAGACTACACTAGACAAGACTAGACAAGGCTAGACAAAACTAGATAAGAGTAGCCAAGACAAGACTAGACAAGACTAGACAAGACTAGACAAGACTAGATAAGATTAGACAAGACTAGACAAGACTGGATAAGATTAGACAAGACTAGACAAGACTAGATAAGATTAGACAAGATTAGACAAGACTAGACAAGACTAGACAAGACTAGACAAGACTAGACAAGACTAGACAAGACTAGACAAGACTAGACAAGACTAGACAAGACTAGACAAGACTAGACAAGACTAGACAAGACTAGACAAGACTAGACAAGACTAGACAAGACTAGACAAGACTAGACAAGACTAGACAAGACTAGACAAGACTAGACAAGACTAGACAAGACTAGACAAGACTAGACAAGACTAGACAAGACTAGACAAGACTAGACAAGACTAGACAAGACTAGACAAGACTAGACAAGACTAGACAAGACTAGACAAGACTAGACAAGACTAGACAAGACTAGACAAGACTAGACAAGACTAGACAAGACTAGACAAGACTAGACAAGACTAGACAAGACTAGACAAGACTAGACAAGACTAGACAAGACTAGACAAGACTAGACAAGACTAGACAAGACTAGACAAGACTAGACAAGACTAGACAAGACTAGATAAGATTAGACAAGACTAGACAAGAATAGACAAGACTAGACAAGACTAGACAAGACTAGACAAGACTAGACAAGACTAGACAAGGCTAGACAAAACTAGATAAGAGTAGCCAAGACAAGACTAGACAAGACTAGATAAGATTAGACAAGACTAGACAAGACTAGACAAGACTAGACAAGGCTAGACAAAACTAGATAAGAGTAGCCAAGACAAGACTAGACAAGACTAGACAAGACTAGACAAGACTAGATAAGATTAGACAAGACTAGACAAGACTGGATAAGATTAGACAAGACTAGACAAGACTAGATAAGATTAGACAAGATTAGACAAGACTAGACAAGACTAGACAAGACTAGACAAGACTAGACAAGACTAGACAAGACTAGACAAGACTAGACAAGACTAGACAAGACTAGACAAGACTAGACAAGACTAGACAAGACTAGACAAGACTAGACAAGACTAGACAAGACTAGACAAGACTAGACAAGACTAGACAAGACTAGACAAGACTAGACAAGACTAGACAAGACTAGACAAGACTAGACAAGACTAGATAAGATTAGACAAGACTAGACAAGACTAGACAAGACTATACAAGACTAGACAAGACTAGACAAGACTAGATAAGACTAGATAAGATTAGACAAGACTAGACAAGACTAGACAAGACTAGACAAGACTAGACAAGACTAGACAAGACTAGACAAGACTAGATAAGATTAGACAAGACTAGACAATACTAGACAAGACTAGACAAGACTACACAAGACTAGACAAGACTAGACAAGACTAGACAAGACTAGACAAGACTAGACAAGACTAGACAAGACTAGACAAGACTAGACAAGACTAGACAAGACTAGACAAGACTAGACAAGACTAGATAAGATTAGACAAGACTAGACAAGACTAGACAAGACTAGATAAGATTAGACAAGACTAGACAAGACTAGACAAGACTAGACAAGACTAGACAAGACTAGACAAGACTAGACAAGACTAGACAAGACTAGACAAGACTAGACAAGACTAGACAAGACTAGACAAGACTAGACAAGACTAGACAAGACTAGATAAGATTAGACAAGACTAGACAAGACTAGACAAGGCTAGACAAAACTAGATAAGAGTAGCCAAGACAAGACTAGACAAGACTAGATAAGATTAGACAAGACTAGACAAGACTAGACAAGACTAGACAAGACTAGACAAGGCTAGACAAAACTAGATAAGAGTAGCCAAGACAAGACTAGACAAGACTAGACAAGACTAGACAAGACTAGATAAGATTAGACAAGACTAGACAAGACTGGATAAGATTAGACAAGACTAGACAAGACTAGATAAGATTAGACAAGACTAGACAAGACTAGACAAGACTAGACAAGACTAGACAAGACTAGACAAGACTAGACAAGACTAGACAAGACTAGACAAGACTAGACCAGACTAGACAAGACTAGACAAGACTAGACAAGACTAGACAAGACTAGACAAGACTAGACAAGACTAGACAAGACTAGACAAGACTAGACAAGACTAGACAAGACTAGACAAGACTAGATAAGATTAGACAAGACTAGACAAGACTAGACAAGACTATACAAGACTAGACAAGACTAGATAAGACTAGATAAGATTAGACAAGACTAGACAAGACTAGACAAGACTAGACAAGACTAGACAAGACTAGACAAGACTAGATAAGATTAGACAAGACTAGACAATACTAGACAAGACTAGACAAGACTACACAAGACTAGACAAGACTAGACAAGACTAGACAAGACTAGACAAGACTAGACAAGACTAGACAAGACTAGACAAGACTAGATAAGATTAGACAAGACTAGACAAGACTAGACAAGACTAGATAAGATTAGACAAGACTAGACAAGACTAGACAAGACTAGACAAGACTAGACAAGACTAGACAAGACTAGACAAGACTAGACAAGACTAGACAAGACTAGACAAGACTAGATAAGATTAGACAAGACTAGACAAGACTAGACAGGACTAGACAAGACTAGACAAGACTAGACAAGACTAGACAAGACTAGACAAGACTAGACAAAACTAGACAAGACTATTTTTTTTTTAATAAAAATATGGCTAACTGCATAGATTAAAATTATTTTTTGGGAATATTTTTAAATATTCATCTTCCCAACTATAAGACCCTAGGTGCAGGTGTGACTCCCGAATCTGTCACCCAGGGTAACGCAACACTCTAATGAGAGTGTATATGTTACGGTAAAAATACAAAATCGGCAAATGTAAACATCTACCATATGTATACATCTACCAATTTGATAGGTAAACGTGAGTTTAAATCTGCGATCAGCTTTATATATTTACTTTCACCGGAAATATATACTTTTTCTGTGTTACAATATCACGTGTGTCTTTTGTACAGCCTATGCGCTGTGTATGTTAATGTAAACCTCTAACAATTGCCAACAAGATATGTACACATTTGCCGGAAATAATTGGTAAATGTAAGTTGAACTCACATTTACCAAGCAAGAAGGTAAATGTGTTCATATACCGGTAAATGTGTACATATACCGGTAACTGTGTACATTTACCAAAATACGTACTTTTACCATAACATATATATTTATTCATTATTAATTATTTAATGATTAATTATTAATCTCTGTTATATTTACAAAAGCCACAATGAATTCATGAAGTCAGTAGACTGCTGTAACAGTCCATAGCAATTGACCACCAAATCAATTGAACTACTATAACAATCCATAGCACCTGGGCGTCAAATCAATTGAACTGCTATAGCAGTCCATAGCAGCAAAATGGTTAAAAAAATGTTAAAAAAATATTTACGTCTGGTTGAATTTCAGCGGTGATGTAATAAGAGTATCCCTCTGCATTGGCTTGTCGGTATGATTTTAAGTTTTCTGTTTGTACAGCTTGCACAGAATCCGTGTTTATTACAATGACGAGGTAAGATGAGATGGGACCATTCGTATTAGTAACCGGTTTGATTTTAATCTTCATGGTTCGATCAACTTGCTCGATAATTTCCGGCTCAGAAGGCACTTGATCAGGTTCTTAAAAAATATTTATTAAAATATGATTATAATTTAAGTAAAACAGGGAAACAGACACTCAGGGATAGGGTGAGAAACAACGACATAAGAACGGCATGTAAGGTGGAGGATATAGTGAGATTGGAGAGGGAAAGGAAAAGATATTGGCGTGACCACATAGATAGAATGAACCAAGAGGGGCTAAAAGCCCTGGCAAAGCATGTAAGGCCAGTAAGAAGAGAAACAACTAAAAATGACCAAGATACTCCAAACAAACATGAACAGGTGCCGCGCAGCCCACGATCGGCTAAATGCCGCGACCTTATAATTAAAAGTAGATTTCCTGGTCCTAAGTGAACCAAATAAAAACATCGTGAGCAATCCGGAATGGTTCACCGATGAGAAAAAGGACGCAGCTATAAAAATCACCAATAAAACAATGATATTGATAGACTCGGGTAGTGGACCGGGCTTTGTTAGGATGGAAATGAAGAAATTTAAGCTTTACAGTTGCTACTTTTCACCAAATATCACACCCGAGCAACTAACATCGTGCCTTGCCGCCCTCAGTAGCGATATAAGGAACTCTCCAAAAGAAAAAATCGTTGCAGGTGACTTCAATGCCAAATCCCCATAACTGCATGGACTGCCGAGACTGACATGTACGTAGGCCAAAAAACACTTTTGAAAGAGGAAAGAACGGGCTCTATGATAGATCTCACCTTCTCTACGCATAACATATCGAGCGAAATCACCAACTGGAAAGTTCTCGACCACGAAACCCTTAGTGGTCACAAATATATTACATACTCCCTGGAGAGCAAGGCGTCCAATAAAACAAATCAGGCTAAGAGATGGAACATCAAGAAAATAGATGAGGAAAAATTCAATAAACAACTGGCGGACGACAACAACAACAGAAGAACTGACACAGCAGAAGCGCAAATTTGAAGAGGGCTTGCACGTTTCAATGCCAAGGAAAAAACCGCACAAAAATCGCAAACAAATGTATTGGTGGAATAATAATATCGCAAATACCAGAGCAAAGTGTATAGCAGCTATGAGAAATTATCAACGGCAAAGGAAGAGACCTGGCGAAGAAAAATTCTCAATACAAGCGAAGTTAAGTACACAACCGCCAAAAGAGAACTCAAAAAGAATATCTTCAATTCCAAAAAGGAACATTGGGAAAAACTATACAAAGAGATTGACGAGGATGTGTCGGGAGATGCGTACAGGATTTCCATCAGAAAACTAAAAATCCACCAGCCATACCTCCAACTCCAGGCTGACAAAGCACAGGAGATTATAAACGCGCTCTTCCCGATCCATGACCCTGGTCACAATTTGGGGAAGGTTCCAGTCATGAGGCAACTGTTCAAAATTTTTATATATACCGATACCGGTTGCAAGCATTTCTCATTTCCGATTCTGAGAACTGTTTTACATCTGTTACAGTCGGTTGTTTCCACCTCACTTGTGAGGTGGAAACAACCGACTGTAACAGATGTAAAACAATTTTCAGAATCGGAAATGAGAAATGCTTGCAACCATCTCCGCATCGATAGTGCACCAGGACCTGACGGATTACCCGCTGAGATAATAAAAAGGACAATCCAACTACATCCGCAATACATCCTAAAAATTATGAACAGTTGCCTCATGACTGGAACCTTCCCCAAATTGTGCAAAACTGCTAAGAAAAGGGGACAAGCAAACACAAGAGCCGGGATCTTACAGGCCAATATGCCTTCTAGATACAATGGGAAAACTATTAGAGCATATGATACTGGGCCAAATAAAGAAGCATTTAAATACAGCCGGCAAGGAACTCTCTGAACGGCAATTCGGGTTCAGAGAAGGTAGATGAACTTGTGACGTCGTACAGGCAGTTATGGATATAGCAGCACACGCAAGAAACGGCACACGGCGAACTCGGCGAATTATATTATACAGTATTCTGCCTAGTGGCAGGTCCTTGTCTTTGTACGGAGAATTTCTGCCTCCAATGTTCCGTGTCCTCAGCTTCTTCCTTTAGCCTGCTGTATCTCCTCCTTTCTTTCATGTCATCCAGATGTTGTATTCTTCTTCTTCCTCGACCTGTAGTTCCTTTAATCTTCCCTTCAATGACGTCATGTATGAGCCCCTCATGTCTAATTATATGTCCGATCCAGTTGGCCTTCCTCTGGAGAATTGTATTTAGAATAATTCTCTTTTCTCCTACCCATAGTACCTCCTCGTTTGTCACCCTATCTGTCCACTTGATCTTTTCTATTCTCCTCCAACACCACATTTCAAAACTTTCGAGGTATTTTTTCTCCCTTTTCCTCATGGTCCACGTCTCTGCTCCGTACAGTGCAATGCTCCAGATGTAGCACTTCACCAGTTTCTTCCTTAGTTCCAAGCTCAACTTGCTAGTCAGTAGAGTCCTCTTCTTGTTGAATGCAGCTTTGGCTATGGCAATTCTTGCTCGAATTTCATTTGTGCAGTATGCATCCTTTGTCAGCAGCCTTCCCAAGTACTTGCACTGTTTTACATTCTCCAGTTCTTGATTGTCGACTGTTATCTTCAAAGGTTTTTCCCCTTTTGATAACCCCATCACTTTACATTTTGCCTTGTTAATTTCCATGCCATATTTCCTTCCAGTTTCCACCAGCCATACCTCCAACTCAAGGCAGACAAAGCACAGGAGATTATAAACGCGCTCTTCCCGATCCATGACCCTGGTCACAATTTGGGGAAGGTTCCAGTCATGAGACAACTGTTCAAAATTTTTATATATACCGATACCGGTTGCAAGCATTTCTCATTTCCGATTCTGAGAACTGTTTTACATCTGTTACAGTCGGTTGTTTCCACCTCACTTGTGAGGTGGAAACAACCGACTGTAACAGATGTAAAACAATTCTCAGAATCGGAAATGAGAAATGCTTGCAACCATCTCCGCATCGATAGAGCACCAGGACCTGACGGATTACCCGCTGAGATAAGAAAAAGGACAATCCATCTACATCCGCAATACATCCTAAAAATTATGAACAGTTGCCTCATGACTGGAACCTTCCCCAAATTGTGCAAAACTGCTAAGAAAAGGGGACAAGCAAACACAAGAGCCGGGATCTTACAGGCCAATATGCCTTCTAGATACAATGGGAAAACTATTAGAGCATATGATACTGGGCCAAATAAAGAAGCATTTAAATACAGCCGGCAAGGAACTCTCTGAACGGCAATTCGGGTTCAGAGAAGGTAGATGAACTTGTGACGTCGTACAGGCAGTTATGGATATAGCAGCACACGCAAGAAACGGCACACGGCGAACTCGGCGAATTATATTATACAGTATTCTGCCTAGTGGCAGGTCCTTGTCTTTGTACGGAGAATTTCTGCCTCCAATGTTCCCTGTCCTCAGCTTCTTCCTTTAGCCTGCTGTATCTCCTCCTTTCTTTCATGTCATCCAGATGTTGTATTCTTCTTCTTCCTCGACCTGCAGTTCCTTTAATCTTCCCTTCAATGACGTCATGTATGAGCCCCTCATGTCTAATTATATGTCCGATCCAGTTGGCCTTCCTCTGGAGAATTGTATTTAGAATAATTCTTTTTTCTCCTACCCATAGTACCTCCTCGTTTGTCACCCTATCTGTCCACTTGATCTTTTCTATTCTCCTCCAACACCACATTTCAAAACTTTCGAGGTATTTTTTCTTCCTTTTCCTCATGGTCCACGTCTCTGCTCAGTACAGTGCAATGCTCCAGATGTAGCACTTCACCAGTTTCTTCCTTAGTTCCAAGCTCAACTTGCTGGTCAGTAGAGTCCTCTTCTTGTTGAATGCAGCTTTGGCCTTGGCGATTCTTGCTCGAATTTCATTTGTGCAGTATGCATCCTTTGTCAGCAGGCTTCCCAAGTACTTGCACTGTTTTACATTCTCCAGTTCTTCATTGTCGACTATTATCTTCAAAGGTTTTTCCCCTTTTGATACCCTCATCACTTTACATTTTTCCTTGTTAATTTCCATGCCATATTTCCTTCCAGTTTCCACCAGCCGGTTCATCATGTGTTGTAGTTGTCTTTGGTTCTTGGCGAGTACTACCAGGTCATCTGCATATTTGATGGTGTTGATGAGGCGTCCCCAATCTTGAAATTTCCACATCCTTTCAAAGCTTCTCTCGCCAGCCTTTCACCATACAAATTGAAGAGACTCGGCGATAGACAACATCCTTGTCTGACTCCTCTTCCTATTTCTACGCTGTTTGTTTCTCCGTAGTTCAATTGTACTTTTACTCTTTGTCTCATATAAAGATTGCAAATTAGTCTCCGGTCTTTCCAGTTGACACCAATCTCCTTAGGAATATTCATCAATTTTCTCCAGTTAACTCTATCGAAGGCCTTCTGCCAATCTACAAAACACACCCAGACTTCTTCGTAAACAGTCTAAACTCTCTCCGACAATATCCTCATCATGCCTATGGCGTCCCTGGTTCCTTTTCTTTTCCTAAATCCAAACTGATCATCTTTCATTACTTCCTCGATTTTTTTGTGCTATCCGTCCATTGAGTATTTTTACAATGATCTTCACCACGTGTGAGATCAAAGTAATTGTAATCACTACATTTCTTGGCTTGCTGTTTCTTTTCTAGAGCAACCATTGTGACATCTAAAAATTGGGCCCTTTTTCGTCTTCATCTACCGCCTCCTCTGTTTCTATTTTAATTACTTGCGGGCGGTGTTTCTTATCGTAGTTCTTTTATCGTATCGGAGTTCTTTTACGTATTCCTCCCATATTTTCAGCATCTCCCCTTGTTCTGTCTCCATTTGTCCTTTAGAGTTTTCTATTCCGAAGTTCCTTACTCCCTTATTTTCATTCCCTCCCAACTCCTTCGTTTTCTGATACATCAGGTCATACCTTCCTCTCCTTTGTAGTTCCTCTATTTCTTCACACATCTCTTCTAGGTATTTTTCCTTCGCTTTGTCTGTTTCTCTCCTGAGTGCATTGTTAACTCTTCTGTATTCTGCTTCGTTCACATTTTTACATTTCCTCCTTTCCTCCATCTTCTCCAGGATCTCATTGGTGATCCAGAGTTTTCTCGCTCTTTTTGCTTCCCTCCCGACTTTACTCTCTAAAGTATTCGACAAGCCCAGTTTAATATTTCTCCACTGTTCTTCTGCACTTGCAATTACATTTTCCTCTCTCAATTCACTAAAGACATTCTCTTACTGCCTCATTCTTCTCTCTTAGCTTTTCCAAGTGCCATCTCGAGCTTTCTCGGCGAATGTGTGTTCTTTTAACGCTGGACGTTCGAAACGCATTCAAGTCTTCATCTTGGCAACACATTATGGATGAAATGACAAAAAAACATGCCACCCTATCTCTCACGGATTATAAAGAGTTATCTCAGTGACCGCAAAATCATCTATATTGCAAATGGGGAGCTTAGAGAGCATAGTGTTAACAGTGGTGTACCACAAGGATCTGTACTAGGACCCACACTCTGGAACATCGTCTACGACGGGGTGCTTAGACTGGCTCAAGCGGAAGGTGTAACAACTATAGGTTTTGCGGACGATCTGGCGCTTGTCGTTACAGCGAAATCTGAACAGGCTTTAATGGAAGAAGCAAACGCAGCCATAAACCGCATAATCAACTGGATGGCCAGCAAGGACCTGCAACTGGCACCGGAAAAATCAGAAGCCGTTCTCTTGACTGGAAGAAGAAAAGTGCTACCAATGTGCTTCAAAATACAAAATGTAGTAATTAAACCCAAGGAATGGGTAAAGTATCTAGGCATAATAATCGATAGGCAATCAAACTTTGAGGCACATATTGCGAGAGCTGCGGAAAAAGGACTAAAAACAGTAGCTGCACTGGAAAAAATAATGCCTAACGTCGGAGGACGAAAGAGCAGCAAAAGAAAACTGCTCAGCTCGGTAGCCCACTCGGCCATGCTATACGGAGCTCCTGTGTGGGCAAACGCACTGCTCGAGACAAAAAAAGTTCTTGCAAGCGTCCAAAGGTAAGCGGCTATAAGAATATGCAGTGCATGTAGGACTGTATCAAGGGAAGCGGCCTTGGTAATTGCTGGAATCCCCCCAATAGAATACACAGCCAGTGAAAGGAAAATATGCTATAAAGCGCCAAATTGCAAGACAAACAACTATAGAGGACTGGCAAAGAAATTGGCAGAATACTGAAAAAGGACAATGGACGAGACTGCTAATTCCGGATATACCTAAATGGATAAACAGAAAACATGGGGAATTAAACTACCACTTGACGCAAGTTTTGACAGGACACGGATGCTTCAAAGACTATCTACATAATATAAGAAGAGCATCAGACGGACAGTGCGACTACTGTGGGCAGGACGACAGTGTTGTGCACACTATACTAGAATGTGAAAGATGGGAAAAGGAAAGAACTACAGCTCTGAGAGATGCTACTATGGAACCCCGAAAACTAGTAGATTTCATGCTAGAAAACGACAAAATAACTGGGACACTCTAAGCAAAATGTTTTCGGATATTTTGACACAAAAAGAAAAAGACGAGAAACATAATACAGAGTGGAAAAAACTCCGAGAGGCGCAGCTACAATCATGAGCAAATATTTCATTTCACCAAGACCAAATTCCAAGGAGAAAACAGAAAAACTAGGGCGGAAAAAATCCGTCCGGGCTGCCCACCCTGAAGGAATGCGCAAGCGATACCAGGGTGGCGTACTTGTAAGCCAATGGAAGAAGGGGTTTAGTGAGTGAGAGCCTCACACACAGGCTGGTAGAGCTTCCCCCATATATCAGGCTAAGAGATGGAACATCAAGAAAATAGATGAGGAAAAATTCAATAAACAACTGGCGGACGACAACAACAACAGAAGAACTGACACAGCAGAAGCGCAAATTTGAAGAGGGCTTGCACGTTTCAATGGCAAGGAAAAAACCGCACAAAAATCGCAAACAAATGTATTGGTGGAATAATAATATCGCAAATAGCAGAGCAAAGTGTATTGCAGCTAGGAGAAATTATCAACGGCAAAGGAAGAGACCTGGCGAAGAAAATTTCTCAATACAAGCGAAGCTAAGTACACAAGCGCCAAAAGAGAACTCAAAAAGAATATCTTCAATTCAAAAAAGGAACATTGGGAAAAACTATGCAGAGATTGACGAGGATGTGTGGGGAGATGCGTACAGGATTTCCATCAGAAAACTAAAAATCCACCAGCCATACCTCCAACTCCAGGCAGACAAAGCACAGGAGATTATAAACGCGCTCTTCCCGATCCATGACCCTGGTCACAATTTGGGGAAGGTTCCAGTCATGAGGCAACTGTTCATAATTTTTATATATACCGATACCGGTTGCAAGCATTTCTCATTTCCGATTCTGAGAACTGTTTTATATCTGTTACAGTCGGTTGTTTCCACCTCACTTGTGAGGTGGAAACAACCGACTGTAACAGATGTAAATCAATTCTCAGAATCGGAAATGAGAAATGCTTGCAACCATCTCCGCATCGATAGAGCACCAGGACCTGACGGATTACCCGCTGAGATAATAAAAAGGACAATCCAACTACATCCGCAATACATCCTAAAAATTATGAACAATTGCCTCATGACTGGAACCTTCCCCAAATTGTGCAAAACTGCTAAGAAAAGGGGACAAGCAAACACAAGAGCCGGGATCTTACAGGCCAATATGCCTTCTAGATACAATGGGAAAACTATTAGAGCATATGATACTGGGCCGAATAAAGAAGCATTTAAATACAGCCGGCAAGGAATTCTCTGAACGGCAATTCGGGTTCAGAGAAGGTAGATCAACTTGTGACGCCGTACAGGCAGTTATGGTAATAGCAGCACAGGCAAGAAACGGCACACGGCGAACTCGGCGAATTATATTATACAGTATTCTGCCTAGTGGCAGGTCCTTGTCTTTGTACGGAGAATTTCTGCCTCCAATGTTCCCTGTCCTCAGCTTCTTCCTTTAGCCTGCTGTATCTCCTCCTTTCTTTCATGTCATCCAGATGTTGTATTCTTCTTGTTCCTCGACCTGCAGTTCCTTTAATCTTCCCTTCAATGACGTCATGTATGAGCCCCTCATGTCTAATTATATGTCCGATCCAGTTGGCCTTCCTCTGGAGAATTGTATTTAGAATAATTCTTTTTTCTCCTACCCATAGTACCTCCTCGTTTGTCACCCTATCTGTCCACTTGATCTTTTCTATTCTCCTCCAACACCACATTTCAAAACTTTCGAGGTATTTTTTCTTCCTTTTCCTCATGGTCCACGTCTCTGCTCAGTACAGTGCAATGCTCCAGATGTAGCACTTCACCAGTTTCTTCCTTAGTTCCAAGCTCAACTTGCTGGTCAGTAGAGTCCTCTTCTTGTTGAATGCAGCTTTGGCCTTGGCGATTCTTGCTCGAATTTCATTTGTGCAGTATGCATCCTTTGTCAGCAGGCTTCCCAAGTACTTGCACTGTTTTACATTCTCCAGTTCTTCATTGTCGACTATTATCTTCAAAGGTTTTTCCCCTTTTGATACCCTCATCACTTTACATTTTTCCTTGTTAATTTCCATGCCATATTTCCTTCCAGTTTCCACCAGCCGGTTCATCATGTGTTGTAGTTGTCTTTGGTTCTTGGCGAGTACTACCAGGTCATCTGCATATTTGATGGTGTTGATGAGGCGTCCCCAATCTTGAAATTTCCACATCCTTTCAAAGCTTCTCTCGCCAGCCTTTCACCATACAAATTGAAGAGACTCGGCGATAGACAACATCCTTGTCTGACTCCTCTTCCTATTTCTACGCTGTTTGTTTCTCCGTAGTTCAATTGTACTTTTACTCTTTGTCTCATATAAAGATTGCAAATTAGTCTCCGGTCTTTCCAGTTGACACCAATCTCCTTAGGAATATTCATCAATTTTCTCCAGTTAACTCTATCGAAGGCCTTCTGCCAATCTACAAAACACACCCAGACTTCTTCGTAAACAGTCTAAACTCTCTCCGACAATATCCTCATCATGCCTATGGCGTCCCTGGTTCCTTTTCTTTTCCTAAATCCAAACTGATCATCTTCCATTACTTCCTCGATTTTTTGGTGCTATCCGTCCATTGAGTATTTTTACAATGATCTTCACCACGTGTGAGATCAAAGTAATTGTTCTGTAATCACTACATTTCTTGGCTTGCTGTTTCTTTTCTAGAGCAACCATTGTGACATCTAAAAATTGGGCCCTTTTTCGTCTTCATCTACCGCCTCCTCTGTTTCTATTTTAATTACTTGCGGGCGGTGTTTCTTATCGTAGTTCTTTTATCGTATCGGAGTTCTTTTACGTATTCCTCCCATATTTTCAGCATCTCCCCTTGTTCTGTCTCCATTTGTCCTTTAGAGTTTTCTATTCCGAAGTTCCTTACTCCCTTATTCTCATTCCCTCCCAACTCCTTCGTTTTCTGATACATCAGGTCATACCTTCCTCCTCCTTTGTAGTTCCTCTATTTCTTCACACATTTCTTCTAGGTATTTTTCCTTCGCTTTTTCTGTTTCTCTCCTGAGTGCATTGTTAAGTCTTCTGTATTCTGCTTCGTTCACATTTTTGCATTTCCTCCTTTCCTCCATCTTCTCCAGGATCTCATTGGTGATCCAGAGTTTTCTCGCTCTTTTTGCTTCCCTCCCGATTTTACTCTCTCTCTCTCTCTAAGTATTCAACAAGGCCAGTTTAATATTTCTCCACAGTTCTTCTGCACTTGCACTTACATTTTCCTCTCTCAAGTCACTAAAGAAATTAGAATTCAATAAAGAAATTCTCTAAGGATTTTCTTACTGCCTCATTCTTCTCTCTTAGCTTTTCCAAGTACCATATCGAGCTTTCTCGGCGAATGTGTGTTCTTTTAACGCTGGGCGTTCGAAACGCATTCAATTCTTCATCTTGGCAACACATTATGGATGAAATGACAAAAAAAGACATGCCACCCTATCTCTCACGGATTATATGGAGTTAGCTCAGTGACCGCAAAATCATCTATGTTGCAAATGGGGAGCCTAGAGAGCATAGTGTTAACAGTGGTGTACCACAAGGATCTGTACTAGGACCCACACTCTGGAACATCGTCTACGACGGGGTGCTTAGACTGGCTCAAGCGGAAGGTGTAACAACTATAGGTTTTGCGGACGATCTGGCGCTTGTCGTTACAGCGAAATCTGAACAGGCTTTAATGGAAGAAGCAAACGCAGCCATAAACCGCATAATCAACTGGATGGCCAGCAAGGACCTGCAACTGGCACCGGAAAAATCAGAAGCCGTTCTCTTGACTGGAAGAAGAAAAGTGCTACCAATGTGCTTCAAAATACAAAATGTAGTAATTAAACCCAAAGAATGGGTAAAGTATCGAGGCATAATAATCGATAGGCAAACAAACTTTGAGGCACATATTGCGAGAGCTGCGGAAAAAGGACTAAAAACAGTAGCCGCACTGGAAAAAATAATGCCTAACGTCGGAGGACTAAAGAGCAGCAAAAGAAAACTGCTCAGCTCGGTAGCCCACTCAGCCATGCTATACGGAGCTCCTGTATAGGTAAACACACTGCTCCAGACAAAAAACAAACAAGTTCTTGCAAGCGTCCAATATGCAGTGCATGTAGGACTGTATCAAGGGAAGCGGCCTTGGTAATTGCTGGAATCCCCCAATAGAATACACAGCCAGTTAAAGGAAAATATGCTATAAAGCGCCAAATTGCAAGACAAACAACTATAGAGGACTGGCAAAGAAATTGGCAGAATACTGAAAAACGACAATGGACGAGACTGCTAATTCCGGATATACCTAAATGGATAAACAGAAAACATGGGGAATTAAACTACCACTTGACGCAAGTTTTGACAGGACACGGATGCTTCAAAGACTATCTACATAATATTAGAAGAGCATCAGACGGACAGTGCGACACGACAGTGTTGTGCACACTATACTAGAATGTGAAAGATGGGAAAAGGAAAGAACTACAGCTCTGAGAGATGCTACTATGGAACCCCGAAAACTAGTAGATTTCATGCTAGAAAACGAAAATAACTGGGACACTCTAAGCAAAATGTTTTCGGATATTTTGACACAAAAAGAAAAAGACGAGAGACATACTACAGAGTGAAAAAAACTCCGAGAGGCGCAGCTACAATCATGAGCAAATATTTCATTTCACCAAGACCAAAATACAAGGAGAAAACAGAAAAACTAGGGCGGAAAAAATCCGTCCGGGCTGCCCACCCTGAACGAATGCGCAAGCGATACCAGGGTGGCGTACTTGTAAGCCAATAGAAGAAGGGGTTTAGTGAGTGAGAGCCTCACACACAGGCTGGTAGAGCTTCCCCCATATAAAAAAAACCACATATAAAAAAAAAGGAAAATAGAGACCACCTAAGAGATGGAAGGATAGTTGGAGCTACGCCTCACAGGATAACCAACCGAATTGAGCCTTGGCAATAAACAGACCTCAAGGTCTTCTCGAAGTATTAGAAGAAAGAATAAGAATTGGTAAAACCATTCTACGTTCATATAAACATCATATAAACTTAATAAAAGTCGGTGTTCCAACTTTATTAAGTTTAAATTTGATTAAAGCAATAATGAATTAATTACCTCCAATTTTGGTTTCGAATTGTTTCGATAAAGGAGCCCCATCGTTTTCAGAGGAAGAAACAGCTTGCACTGTAATATTGTAGTGCGTGGCAGGATGCAGAGTTGTAAGTTCAACCCTGAAGGTGTTATTCGAGTGCATCCACACTAAATCAACGAGTTTAGTTTGCGAATAAGTGTATAAGACATTTGCAGTGACTTTGTAATATTCAATTTCTAGGTACGATTCCGGTTCTTCCCAGCTTAGATGAGCTTGCATATCCGTTATATTTTCTATGATTAAATTCCTTGGAGGTCCGTTAACTAAAATAAGGTGTTTAATGTTTTGTTATTGTAGGTGTTGTGTTTATACTTATTATTCCAGTTTTGTAACCGTCGGCTAATTCCGGTTCCAATTCACAACCTTTGCAAAAGTCTTGACAGTGCGTTTCATTTTTAAGATCGCCTAAATAATTACTGCAAACGCAATTAATCTGTTGTTTCACAAAGACGTATCTAAAATAGAAATGTTTTACTTAGTTTTATTGTTTATAGATTTATTATTTATATTTATTAGTTTATAGATAAATTTCGATGTAATATTACCTGTAATATTTGTTTTGGCAGATATCTATACACTGTTTAAAAGGGATGGAGCCTTGTATCGTGTGGTGTTTGTATCTTGGAATATCTTTGTAGCAGCCTAAAAAGAGTCCGTCCTCGGAAGATTCAGCGAAGAGATTTAAGGAGAGAAGTAGGGAAATCACAACACGAAGCATTTTGTTTAAGGATTTTTGTTTAACACTCACATTGTTTTTGACAACTCAGGTTTCGTTTTAAAAATAGAAACATTCGCTGATTATTATTAGCTTAGTGTTAATTTTTAGAGATTATTAGCTTAGTGTTAATTAATTAGTTAGTTAATGAAGAAAAACAATAATTAAAAAAGAAAATCATTGAGAATTGGATACCGTGTTGTTGTTTGAAAAATTAGGTTAGGTTAGATCATTTCTGACTCATCGTAACGCCCTGTATAAAACCCGCCAAGTTCAAATAACCTCAGGTCGAAGTTTAGAGCAATTATAAAATTAAAATCTGTAATTAATTTCGGTTAATTTCAAATGATAGCATTACTCAAACAAACAAGCTGTTATCGCGATTTGATGACATCACAACTAACTGGCGGCTTGCTCGTTAAAGCGTTGATAATACATTCTAAAAACCGGTTGCTTAGTAAACAAGGTGGAAGTATGTCGAAATTCTGCGCGAATCTGTCCTTTATGTTTACGGAAAAACCTTTCCTGGAAAGGTTTTCAGCCGCGAAAAATGCAGGCTTCAAGGCTGTCGAGACGGGATTCCCATTTGGATTCAATCAGGAACAAGTTGTCGACGCCAAAAACAACGCTGGAATTCAACAAGTACTTATCAACACCTACACAGGTAAACTCATGACGTGCATGTTCTACTTTCCACCAAATTCATTAACCCTGCGAGCTGTAGGTTAAAATATGTAACACGAAGCGCAAGCTGGATGTAAACAAACACTAAAATTAAAGTTATTTTTTTTATTATTCATAATTGGGATAAGTACTATCTTGGCGCCCGTTTTTAGAGTTCCGTACCGAAAACGGAACCCTTATAGGATCACTTTATTGTCCGTCTGTCTGTCTGTCCGTCATTTTGTCTGTCTGTTAAGACCATTTTTCTCAGGAACGCATAGAGGTAACAAGTTGAAATTTGTATCAAATACTCGGGTCTGCGGTCTCTTTCAGCTGTGAAAAAATCAAACTTGTAAGTCAACGCGATCTAAAGATATGACCGTTTATGTCGCATATTTTGCGATTTCACAAGGGAATCAAAACCTATAGGGTACTTCCCGTTGACCTAGAATCATGAAATTTGGCACGAAGCGGTGTCTTGCAGCACATGTAAAGGGAAAAATCTGAAAACCGTAAATATGTAGTTTAATTACAAGAAAAATGCGAATTTACTATAAGAAACTTATGAAAATACACTAATGTGTTGCGTGGTATTGTCAGGCTCCAGAAGCATATGGGTTGCATACAGTTAGGTCCTCCTAAAGATACCTTACTTACAAGTTTGTACGGAACCCTTGGTGCGCGAGTCACAACTCGCACTTGGCCGTTTTTTTTACTGTGGCTAGACCACTTTGTCCCATTCTTCCCCAACAAAGCACAAGCGCAAGCTGGATGTAACAAACTCTGAATTTATTATTCAACTAAAATTAAAGTTAATTTTTTTATTACTCATAATAGGGATAAGTACTATCTTGGCGCCCGTTTTTTACTGCGGCAAGACCACTTTGTCCCATTCTTCTCCAATAAAGCGCAAGCTGGATGTAACAAACTTTGAATTTATTATTCAACTAAAATTAAAGTTAACTTTTTTTTATTACTCATAATAGGGATAAGTACTATCTTGGCGCCCGTTTTTTACTGCGGCAAGACCAATTTGTCCCATTCTTCTCCAACAAAGCGCAAGCGTAAGCTGGTTGTAACAAACTCTGAATTTATTATTCGACTAAAATTAAAGTTAATTTTTTTTTTATTACTCATAATAGGGATAAGTACTATCTTGGCGCCCGTTTTTTACTGCGGCAAGAGCACTTTGTCCCATTCTTCCCCAACAAAGCGCAAGCGTAAGCTGGATGTAACAAACTCTGAATTTAATATTCAACTAAAATTAAAGTTAAATTTTTTTTTTATTAGTCGCAATCAGTGTTCCCTCTAATTTTTGTGACCCGTGTGCGCTCGTTTTTAAGTGTGTGCAGTTTTTTTCCAAAATAAAAAATTTTGTACGGCAATTAAAAAAGTGCATATAATAATAAAAAACAAAATACAATACTAATATACAGTCGAACTTCCATAACTCGAACTTCTATAACTTCAATATTTCTATAACTCGAACTTTTTTAGAAATTTATACGCTTAGATAGCATTTTACATATAAATTAACCATAACTCGAATTTGACTCAAATTTTTCCATAACTTCTAGTAAGTAAAAGTGTGTAAAATTTTGTATAGAAAATAATCTCTATAACTTCAATTATATATTAATGAAATTTTAGAGTTTAAACTCATTCTTTCTTCTTATCTCTGCCGTTACAATTGCAAATATGAATGTCAGAGAAGAAAACTCAAGACGATGTCATTATAGTGAGGTTGATCAGTGAAGTTGACAAAGGTATTAAAAAGTGATTGCTGAAGACTTTGGGATTTCTCCAAGTACCTACGCTTTCTTCAATTATAAAAAACCGCGAATAAATTCTGAACAAAGGCGAAAATGATGCAAACGTTTGAAAAAGTGTACCTTCGAAGATATTGGCAAAGCTACTTCTGAATGGTTTAAAATTGGGCGGGATAAAAATGTGCCAATGCCTGGACCACTTATTAGAGAAAAGGCTCTTTATTTTGCTGAGGGTCAGCTACACATTGATTTTACATAGATTCATACAAGAAAATGTACCTATAATAAGTTTTGTGATTAGAGATCAAAAAAGAACATCAGTGAAGCCAACATTTAGTATCATGTTTATGGAGCCCATAAGTGAGTTATTTTGATGCGTTGCAATGGATACTTTTATTTCACTAGTGAAATAAAATTTTAATTTCACTAGTGAATAAACTACTGTTTTATTGATCCGTATCCAAGGAATTAAACATGACTTTATAAGATAGGTTTCATAGGATTCATATTCATAAGATTCAAACACTTTGTAAAAAATAATGTTTGATGCACTATTTTTGATGTAATTTAAATATTGTTATTTTCCATCTTATATCCACTCTTACACACACAAAAAATGTTGGAACATCATTTTGTGCCCCTTGCAAACCATTCGCGTATCCCTTGGGGTACGCGTACCACACTTTGGGAAACACTGTTCTAGACCAGGGGTCGGCAAACTCTATAAACTTAAGAGCCAATTTTTTATTTAAAATGATTTTAAACCGGATCAAGAGCCACGGATAATTATTTTCATAAAGTCATATTTTTTAATTTTCTTCATAATTGGCAGTGATTTTGTTGGCTTTGACTACCAAATCCAGCGTCGGACTGGCCATATAGTTGAGGTGGCGTTTGCCAGCCGGGCCCTATCCTGCGCGACCCCCCTGAATGACCCCCCTGCGCGACCCCCCTGCTCTGGCTAGCGGGGCCTGCCGCTACATTTATTATTGTAATCTATCTAAAGTGCTAATAACAGTAAAGTAGTTCATAATTGTCAAAATTTTTATTAACTGTTAAAAATGGCAATTACTATAAAAATGATAATAGCTGATAATAACTGTCAAAAATGACATTATCATTCCTTTATATGCAGAACTTTGGATGGTTAATGCCGGGTTTACGATGAATTTAACGTAACGGGACGCGACGCGACGTAAACTGATTTGGCGTGAATTTAACTAACGGTATGTTTGTGAAAGGTCCATCGACATTTTCTTTTCTTTCTGTTGTTGTAGTTGCTGGCTATTGCACAATATAAATCACAACACAATACCACCAATCACGACACAATAACAATGTCACTCTTGAATTCGTTGATGGGCGTTCGTGCGTTGATTGGCGAAAAGAGTCATGTAAATCAGCTAACGTAACGGGAAACGAAGTTCGAACTTTGGCAGCTTTCACGTTACGTTAAGTTCTGATATGTACAAGCAATTATCTGAAAGCAATTGTAATTAGCCGCATATAAAAGAACGTGTTTAAGTTTTACGTCACGTCCCGTTACGTTAAGTTCATCGAAAACTTATATTCCCAAAACTTGTCATAAATGGCAACAACATTCTTTGCATCTTTGGATAATTATGTGTATTTGTCTAATCAGTTATTATTAATCATTAAAGCTACATTTATAATTTAATAAATCTGTCAAAAGTGGTAAAAATCAAAATAGTTTATAACATTGTTTTATAACATTGTAATAATTGTCAAAATTGATAATAACTATCAAAAAAGCTAATTACTGTCCAAAATGACGATAGCTGATAAAAACTGTCAAAATGACAGTGAATTATATTATCATTCCTTTATATCCAGAACTTACAATTATCAATATCCCGTACCGCGCCCCGGGTTTATGGGAAGGCGCCCAGGCCTGAGGCGCCCTTCCGGCCCAGTTCGACTCTGACCACATCCATAACTTCACCCATATCTTCTGGAAATGTTTGTCCGCAAAGTGCTTTCTTATGAATTATGCAATGGAAAGATAACACTAAGATAACACGGTCATGGTCATTTTTTGTTTTAAAATTGGAACAAATCCTTTTTTATTGCCCACCATACTTTTAGCTTCATCTGTTCGAAGTGATTTTTATTCAGATATTCGTTCACTGCATTTTATACATCGTCTCCTCGTCTTTGGAACCAACTGTGCTGACAACTTTCCGTATCATTTATGTCACAAAACTCATCGACCGCTATTGATATGACTGATGCTAATTTAACGTCCTCAACTTGTTGGCATGCATTTAACTTTTGACTGTTTTGACTTTTGACTGATGACCTTTTTTTGTCGTATCTGTGGTAGTTTTGGCATACAATGGTAAGTTTTTGATTTTATTCAGAATATCTGGTTTATTGTTAAAATTGTGAAAATCAGTGACTATGAGTTATGAACTTGGCGGCGGCGCCGGCGGTCCTAAGACTTCCGAAAAGGGGCTGTTTATTTGGGGCTGTTTCTTTTTTTTGTGATTTTTTCGTTTCGATATGTTTCTGAAGAGCCATATGTGGCTCGCGAGCCACACTTTGCCGACCCCTGTTCTAGACGAAGTGTACCGCGCATTATCTACTTTGTAGAACTTTGTAGATAGAGAATATATTAACGGAAAACAATTATAAATTACAGCCTTTTTCAAAAAATAATATAATATTTATAATTATTTTAAATTAATTATAATTATATAACATTATATTAATAATGTATTTTTCATTTTTGTTTATAAATATATACATATGTACATATTTACTTTGAATAAATTGTGTAAAGTGAATTTGATTCATTTTGTAGTTATGTATTTCTCTAACTCCAATTTTTTTTCGTGAACTATGGTAATTCGACTTAAGGAAGTTCGACTGTAGTATATTTTGAAACTAGGGCGGAAGGTTGTCAATTTGACACGAGAGCGAAATTGGCACATTCGTTCGGGGTCAATTGACAATACCGCCCATGTTATAAACAATATTTTTTGTTACTCATGCGAGGGGATGATATCACCATAGAATTTACACTAATTTTAAAACGTTTTCTTTGATTTTTATTTTGTAATAAAAAAAATTCTGTCACTTTCACGTCACTTTTTTTTGTTTTTTTAATGTAATCTAGCGATATTGAATATTTGCGTGCGTTACCCAACTTACGTCGAATTACAACCAAAAGTGGCATTTCTCGTACTAAAAAACGTGCGCCAGATAATACTTTTAACGCATGAGTAATAAAAAATAATAGTTCATATTCAGCTATATTTTGTTCATATTTTAATTAATGCTTCATAATTTGTAATAATTGCTTTTATTGCAAAATGTCGTGACAATCACCAGTAATTGCCTGGAAAGCTATAGTTATTTTACACTTCTGCTACACCGTGTCGTTTTCCAAGCATAACTAGCTTTTGCAAATCAATTTGGTTATCTTCATAAAATTGTAAAATCAGATTTTCTAAACTAAAAATATAAAAATAAACATTTGGTTGTTGAAACGTCTGTGCATTTCATCAACAATTAAAGTATGAAAATGTGCCTTTATATTTTCATTTATTATTCCAGTTTTTATAACATTAGTCATTTATAACATTTATTATTCAGTTTTTATATTCACCACTTCCAAAAATGATAAAGCCTAGTTTCATCACCTTTCTGGAATATGGACGTATTTCGACACGTAATTATTTATTTTTCGAACTGAAAGTAAAGATATGTTCATTTTAATTTCCAATAATAGATTATCAATTATAATTTTTTTGATATGGATTTCATCATTATGCAGGTGCAATTTTATTTTCTGAACGAAAAAGAAGTATGTGCTAGCGAATATTTTTCATGTGCGCTATATTTAAAATGTATGTGCGCGAGCACACGCGCACAGCATAGAGGGAACACTGCTCATAATAGGGATAAGTACTATCTTGGCGCCCGTTTTTTACTGCGGCAAGACCACTTTGTCCCATTCTTTCCCAACAAAGCGCAAGCGCAAGCTGGATGTAACAAACTCTAAATTTATTATACAACTAAAATGAAAGTTAAAATATTTTTTATTACTCATAATAGGGATAAGTACTATCTTGGCGCCCGTTTTTTACTGCGGCAAGACCACTTTGTCCCATTCTTCCCCAACAAAGCGCAAGCGCAAGCTGGATGTAACAAATTCTGAATTTATTATTAAACTAAAATTTAAGTTAAAAAAAAATTATTACTCATAATATTGATAAGTACTATCTTGGCGCCCGTTTTTTTACTGCGGCAAGACCAATTTGTCCCATTCTTCCCCAATAAAGCGCAAGCGCAAGCTGGATGTAACAAACTCTGAATTTATTATTCAACTAAAATTAAAGTGAATTTTTTTTTTATTACTCATAATAGGAATAAGTACTATCTTGGCGCTCGTTTTTTACTGCGACAAGACCACTTTGTCCCATTCTTCCGCAACAAATGTCATGTTATCTACGCTCTCATTTTCCTCCGATTCAACCTCCGACTCTTCTCCTTTGACGTCCATCTCCTGCCTTGTATCACTTTCACAGCTTCTTTGACTAATATTATTTATATCGATTTCATTATCAGAATCGCCAGAAGAAACCCCGGCTTCGCCTAAAAGACTCAATTTTGATTTTTTGCGTACGACATATTACCATGGGGCCAGGCTCCCACAGTTTTTTTTCCTCTAACCAATGTGGGTCCAGGGGGGTTATCCCTTAAAACACTGCGGCCCATTGGCTTATTGTATTTCCCCACATTGTTTCGTTTATACAAATAGATCCAGTGCCTCTATTAGGTCCAGGATTCTATGTGCCATGTTTTTCACGGGGACTCTATCAGCTGTAATATCAAGCTTGTGTATCCTACGTGCAATTGCTTCACAGTGGAAGATTATATGGGCGGCGGTTTCGTCCTCCTCATAGAATAACCTGCATAAAGGTTCATCATTCCAGATACCCATTTTATGCAGGTGTTCTCGTAGTGTCCTGTAAGTAGGCCTACCACAATTGCGATCTGCTTCCTTGGCAGTTGCAGGATTTCAACAGTTAGAGTTTCCGATAGGTTAGCTACCATTCGTTTCCTGTGTGTCAGACCATTCAAATTGGCCCACTGTAGACGGTACTTAGTTGCGACCCATTTACAGATTTTAATTCGGGTCGTGGTCTTGGTAATGTAGGGTCCGATTTCAGCAATGATGTTTGCCTTGCAGGCTCCATCTTTTGCTAGCTTATCCGCCATTTCGTTACCCACCAGTCTCGTGTGGCTAGGCACCCAAGCGAGTGTGACCTTGTAATGCTTTTAGGTCCTGAAGACAGTCCCAAACTGTCTTGGATTTGATTTCGTGACACGCTAGAGCATTAATCGCAGCTTGACTGTCCGCAAAAATGCGGATGTTTCTACATTTGTAGTCCATTCTATATCCAAATTTTCACGGGCACAGACCATGATAGCGTGTATTTCTGCTTGGAATGCTGTGGCATGTGTCCCCAGGGGTACGGATAGGCACCCCAGGGACAGTCCATAGATTCCTGCACCAGTACCACTGTCCTTCTTGGAGCCGTCTGTATACCAAACCAGTCCTCCTTGGCAAGTGGTTATTTGATTGCCTTCTGTCCATCGTAGATGTGTTTTGAAGGGTAGATCGAATGACAGCCTTTTAGACATCGAATCCCCCTCTATATTGAGGTACGGTTCTGATATGACATTCGTTATCATTCGTGTGTCCTGACCTCGCCAGAGATTCTCATGTGCCATTGCATATGCATCTGAAAGCTCCCATCCTTGCCTCGCCCATGATAATGATATCCAGGGGAGGAAGGCCTAGGATCACCTCCAGAGCCGCAGTTGGGGCGGTCTTCGTCGCTCCCGTAATTGCTAGACAGGCCAGTCTTTGAACATAGGAGAGTTCTCTGATTGAAAGCATGTTTTTGCTTCACTTTGGTCCACCATACAGTGGAGCCATATGTCAGAATGGGTCTAACTACCATAGTGTATAGCCAGTATACCATGCTTGGTTTCAGTCCCCATGATTTTCCAAGTGTTCTTTTGGTCATCATCAGTGCCATTTTACACTTGTTGGTAGATGTCTTTAGGTGTTGATTCCAAGTCAGTTTTGCATCCAGGATTATACCTAGATACTTGACTTCATCACTCACCTTTAGATGCTCGTTATAGAAAATTGGGGGCTTTAGCCCATCCGTTTTTCTCATTCTAGTGAATGGTACTATCCTAGTGAGTGGATTTTTGGGGATTGACCCGAAGGTCGACCCCCCTGCACCAACTCTCCACCTCGTTCAGTGCTCCTGGCATAAGCGCTGCTATTATAGAAGGAAATTTACCCCTGATGAGGCTCGCACGGTACTACAGGCTAAAATTATAACCTTTGAAAGATGCGCACAAATCTGCCTAAAGAAATGTCTTAAAGGAGTGCAAATCTACATCTTAACGGACAGCCAGGTAGCTCTAAGGAATTTAAAAGTCCACAACTTTAATTCCAAGTTAACCTGGAACTGTAAACAAACTCTGAAGCAACTGGTGAAAGGTAACAGACGCACGCTGATGTGGTCACCGGGTCATATATGAGAAAGAAATGGCCGACGCACTTGCCAAAAGCAGGACCGAGGCCCCTTCTTGGGCCTGCTGCCAACTTGTGGGCTTACAAAGACCCACTGAAGGTAGAAGAAGAAGAGCAACTGGAAGAACGCACCAGGACAGAGGCAAGCTAAAATGCTCATAAACTATTCTGCCGCAAAAACGCAGCAGATGCTAAGCTTCTCTAGAAGAGAAATCAGAACTTGGGTAGGCATACTCACAGGACATTGTGCGGTGAGATATCACCTACACAAAATGGGAAAGGCAGAGGAAGTTGCCTGTAGATTATGTGAATCAGATGAAGAAATCGCTGAACAAATAATGTGTACATGTGTAGCGCTGGCACACATAAGGCTTTTTTAGGCCCCACTTTGGGGTCGCAAGAATGACCACCTTGGAGCTGAGTAGCAAGCATCTCAGGAATATCTTAGACTTCGTTAACGAAGTTGAAATCCTGGGAGAGTAATTCCTGAGTATTCCTGAGTAGCAAGCAGCTCAGGAATATCTTAGACTTCGTTCACGAAGTTGAATTCCTGGGAGAGTAATTGTAGTAGGGTCAAGCACAAAACATCAAGTTGATGGCAGTGCAGAAAGGCTTTGCAGCTTAATGACCCCCACACAAAAAAAAATGGACGAACTAGATTATCAAAACTCGTCCCACTACGTCCCATACAAAAATGTCGTCCCATCCCATCCCATACGACTTTCATACCACTCATCCCATCCCATGGGACGATGGGATGGGATTGGTCGATGGGATCCCATGCTCATCTCTAGTCCAAAATAGGCCCGTTCGAAACAAGAAGCTTTATATTTTGGGTCATTTCACACTTTGCAAGCAATCAATTTATTGTGTTTTCTCTAGTAGCATCGGACCATCAGAGAAACAAGAAGAAGAAGATATAGGTATATAAGTATTTCTCCAATAAAACTTGAACAAATATTTTACAACAAAATGGAGTCGTTTTGTTGGCATCCCAAAGTTTCAGAAATTATTGAAAGAGAAACCACAAAGAAAATCTATAAAATTCGCGAAAAATACATAAAACATTGCGAGAAATACGTAAAATATTCAAAATGTAAAAATCAATTAAAACGCTGCAAAATTAATAAAAATGTTTTACGTAATTTTTGTAGAAACATCAGTAAAAAATCAGGATTTTCCTAATTTTGATCTCAAACCCAAAGGAAAAGAAAAAACCTCTAACCTGTAGGCTCCTCGAACGCGCCCTCAGATCCGGAAACCTCGCGTCCTTGAGCCCCAAACCTGGAACCTCCGCCTAAATTCCATCCAGCAAGAACCCAAAATGGACGTCGAAGAAGAACAGCAACCTCGACCCCGTCCGCTTCAAGAAAATCGTCTCGGCCAATCAAAACAACGGATTGCCATCAGTTGAGAAGACGCACGTTACCAACATTTAATTTTTAACAATTAATCTGGTAAAATAGAATTACCCGCGGAAACTTATCAAGCAGATGATTACAAAATTGTTTTCATTATTTTATTTTTAAGTTTAATTGGAATTGGTTAGGTTTTTCCAATTGAAATTCGCAATTAAATATCTCATATTTTTAACTTGGTTAGGTTGGCGTCAAAAATTGGACCAATCACAGAGCGAGTGGTTGGGAACTTCGCGCTATATTTTACGCAATCGTAATTTAACGGTACAATTTCAACCGAGTTTCACCGGAACCAACGAGGAAAAATTAAAATAAACCTATTTTGATCACTCGTTACAAAATTCGCTTTCAGAAATGCGACTTTCAGAAATTGTTAATCTCGACACCCATCTGGTCGACGGCCTCTGATTGGCTGAGGCAAAAATTTGCAAAGTGTGTGGTTCATCTTGTTGCTGATGTCGTCCTTTGCGTCCTTCGAAGAAAATTGGTGGTGTCCAAGGTTTTGGAGGCGCCGAAAGCTCCCAGATTGGCGAAGGAGGCACAGTGAGATTCCTAGAGGAGGTTCGTGATGTTTAGAGCTGGAGTTGTGATGGAAATTCTTCTTAGGTTTGAAAGCAAAGGTTAGTAGAGATAACCCGACAAGACTGAATAAGACCAAAATAAGCCCGTAGCTAGTGGTACGCCTAAACCTAAGGGAATGTACAATATAATGTACTTGCTAACGATTTCGAGTTAATAATAATAACGAAACTAAGTATTATTATATTATTTACAAGAATGTTTCGTATGCTATGCAACACACCATACATATTTGCTTGTCATGTGCATACAAATCTCCCTGCATACATGCTTTGCATACATATCTCCCTGCACCTTTCAATGCGGGAGACGCGGGTTTGAATCCTGGCCGAGGAGACAACAACTAGGGCGGTTTTCACAAACCCTCCGGGCTGCGCACCCCGAATGAATGCAAAATATGCGATACCGGGGTGGCGCATACTAAAAGCCAAGGTGGAATAGGGGCTTAGTGAGAGCTTCACCTGCACCACATATCACCCTGCAAACATGCCTTTGCATACATATCTCCCTGCTTCTTCTTCTTCTTTCGAATAGGCCTACTTTGGGCCACGCTTGTTCAACTGTTGGGCTTTGACCTTTGCCCAGTATTGTCGCATCTTCTGCCGGGGTAACTCCTTTCTCTCTTCTGTCCAGGCGGTACCTTTCCTTCGAGGTTTTTCCTGAAATCCACGGACTTCCTTCAGGGAGCGTCTCACAGACTGTTTGTTTTTGAGATCTGTTATTCCCAGTTCTTTAATATCCTTCTCGGTCTCTGTCAACCAAGTGGTACGAAGCTTTGGTCACTTTATGGTTGACTGAATATTAGACAGTTAAAATTTTGGTTATCCTCATCAACAACATATCCGCTTCACAAGCGGGAGATCCGGGTTCGATTCCCGGTCGGAGAGGCTACAACTAGGGCGGTTTTCAGGCCTTTTCAGGGCCCACCCTGAATGAATGCGAAATATGCGATTGTAGATTGTAGATATGGTGGTGACGACTTGTACTGCGACCTTTATAGATCTATTGTACCCCACCCTCCTCCTCCAAGTGTTGGTGTACTTACCCATTTAGAGCGCCTCCTCTAATCCTGATTCCTTTAGGAATCTCAGGTTCTGGGTGGGATTCAAGGCCTGCAGCTCCTCTGTGTTCAAGCAGTGAGCCCCAAGGTACATCTGTCTCTTGCGGAGTAATGCTCCGCAGTCTTTGAACAGATGTATGGGGGTTTCCTCTGCTGAGCCACAGAATCTGCATCCATCATCCTCCTCTAGGCCTAGGGCCTTGAGATGTTTTCTAAGTCTGCAGTGTCCCGTCAGGGCTCCTGTCAGAATTCTGAGCTTGTTCCTGCTTAGTTTCAGGCAAGCTTTAGTTCTCTTCTGGTTAAAAGATCCCAGCATCACTTTGGATTGCCTTAGCCCTGGAAGTTCTTCCCAGGTTTTCATCCATTTTCTTCTTATTTCTTCATCTAAACTTTTGCGGATGGTGTTCATGCTCATACCGCAAAAGGGTTCCGGACCTATAAAGGGGCTACTGGATCCCTTGTTTGCTAGGTGATCGGCTTCTTCGTTTCCGTCTATACCAGTGTGTCCTGGTACCCAGTATAGCGTTACTTTATTATCCCTGCCAAGCTTGTTCAGCTTCCCCACACAGTCCCATACCAGTTTGGATCTGATGGTGTATGAGCTAATGGCCTTGATGGCTGCTTGGCTATCTGACAGGATAGCAATTCGTTTTTTGTGGTACTTCCTGTCGAGGTTAAACTGTGCACATCTTTCGATTGCGTGTACCTCTGCTTGGAAGATACTTGGGGATGTTCCCATGGATTCGGAGTATCTGGTACGAGGTCCAAACACTCCTGCACCAGTGCCTTCCTTTGTCTTCGAACCATCTGTATACCACTTGATGGCATTTTGCTCTATGTGGTATGCTGAGGATTCGTCGCTCCAATCGGCTTTACTACTACACATTGCTGTGTAGTTTTTCTCGAAGTGGTATTTGCATACCATTTCGTCTTTTGGTACTTCCAGCCAGGGGATCTTGGCAGCGAGGCTGTTTCGGTCTCTGCTCCCGATTATTTTGCCTCTGCCCATTCCTTCCTTGCTGAACCTTACGATCGCCGATCTGGCGGCGCTCTCCACCACAAGGTGCAGCGGAGTCAGATCCAGCAGCAGCTCCAATGCTGCTGTCGGACACGACCCCATCGCCCCCGTGATGCAGACACACGCCAGTCTTTGAATCTTCTCAAGCTGTTTCCTCATAGAGGCCAGCTTGATTCTACTTCCCCACGCAACCGCCCCATAAGTGATTGCAGGTCTCACTATCATGGTGTACATCCATCGCAGGATAGTGGGGTTACAACCCCACGTTTTTCCTGCCAGATTTCTGCACACCATTAGGGCGCGTTTGGCTTTACCTACCACTGCCTCAGCGTGTCTATTCCATAGGAGTTTGCTATCTAGTGTGATACCCAGATACCTTATCTCCTGTTGGTATTCTACTGCCTTCCCATCTATGAGTATGGGATGTAGGCAGTTTAGTTTTCTCCTTCTAGTAAATGGTATCACCGTGGTTTTGCTCGGGTTGAGTCTTAATCCCACTGTTTGACACCATCTACTAGTTACTTTGAGGCCTCTCTGAACAATTTCACAGAGCGTTCCCTCAAATTTTCCTCTGGCCATTATGACTATGTCATCGGCGTAACCTTGACATTTGATGTCTAGGTCGTTTAGCCTAACCAGTAGTTCATCAACTACCAGGCTCCACATTAGCGGTGATAGTACACCTCCCTGTGGGCACCCTCGAGTTGTGGAGATCTTAATGGTGTCTTTTCCCACTTGTGTCTCCGCCGTTCTAGTTCTCAGCATTTCTCCCATCCACTTTGAGATAGTGCTGTCGATATTCCTTCTTTCGAGGGCCGCCCTGACAGCCTCGTGTGAGGTGTTGTCAAAAGCTCCCTCTATATCCAAGAAGGCACATATCGCTACTTCCTTTATCTCTAGTGCTGCTTCTATTTCGTTTGTCAGCTGATACAGGGCGGTTTCTGTGGATTTCCCTGCTCTGTAAGCATGCTGACTCCTGTGTAGTGGTGTACCTACCAGCACTATAGTCCTAAGGTAATTATCAATCACCTTCTCCATTGTCTTTAACATAAAAGATGTTAGACCAATCGGTCTAAATGACTTCGGTTGAGTGGTGTCTTTCTTCCCCACCTTCGGTATAAATACCACCTTAGCCCTTCTCCATAGCTCCGGTATATATCCGAGCGCTAAGCTACTTCTAAAGATATTTAGAAGATACGGCATTAGTTCTTTCTCTCCCTTTTGTAGGAAGGCAGGAACTAGTCCGTCCACTCCTGGGGCCTTAAAAGGCTGGAAAGTGCCGATAGCCCATCTGATTCGGTTTTCCGTACAGATGGACGCTGCCCTCTTCCAGTCGGCCCGACTTGGTTTCCGTGGTTGCATCAAGCCCTCGGTCTCCCTGTATCCTCTACATCCCGGAAAATGGGTTTCTAGTAGGAGGAGAGCTCTTTGCTCTTCATCCTCCGTGAAGGTCCCATCCGGTTTCTTGAGAGTGGTTGTCATTTCCACTCTATCCTTCGCTAGTGCTTTGTGCAGTCTAGCTGCCACCGGCGTGGATTCTATGTTTTCACAGAAGGTCCTAAAGTTTTCCCTTTTTGCCCTTCTGATCTCTTTGTTGTAGGTGGTAAGCACCTCAGAGTATTCTAGCCAATTTCCGTATTGCTTGGCTTTGTTGAAAAGCCTACGTACTTTTGCTCTTAATGTAGACAAATTTTTGTTCCACCATTTTTCGTCCTTATGCTCCTTCACGGTTTTTACCGGGCAGCTGGATTCAAATGCCGTGGTGATTGCTACATTTATTTCTCCTACAGCCTGCTCCAGCACGGTGTAGTGTTTGATACTACCCCGCACTGTCACCTGCTCTAGGTTTTCTTTTAGTTGGGAACTAAACATAGGCCACACAGTTTGTCTGGGGTTTCGAATGGGAAATATGCGATACTAAAAGCCAAAGTGGAAATGGGGGTTTAGTCAATTAAAAAAAAGTTAATTTCTTTTTGTTTTTGTTAAGCAAAAAATAGTACGCTATTTAATTTGTCCCCCTTTATAAGATGTTTTTGATGGCTTAATCTTAAGTGATGTTTAAAACCCTTCTTGCGGTAGGTTGGGTGTAGTACACCCAGACCAGGATAAATTGGTCGATATTTTAAAGAGTAATCGTTATAACAGGCTGTGAATCTCAGTAGCTGCGGGGAGACTGGTAAGGAAATGCCGATTTTCAGGGCACAGTCGACCGCCACCCCGCGAATTATTTAGACGAGCTCAAAAGTGTCAGCGGGTGACTTATGCCCACCTTAAGCTCCGTTTGAACTAGCATTTGTAGCGACCACGGGCCCCTGATAATAAATCCTTGCAGGTATGGATTGAGAAAAATCCCACTAAGAATTCGGATTTACGATGGAGTTTGTTTTATAATCCCGCGAACGATGTAAATTTAGTAATGGATATTTTACGATCAGATTATAGAAACAATACCTCATGAACGATTCCTTTTTGCTACGTTGATGACATATCTAATTGCTTCCATCGTTCACCTCCCCTCTCTAAAACCGAACGGTCTTTCGCATAGATAGATCCCATTTTGGAGTTCTGTTTTCAGCCGTGCTAAGATTAGTTGTTCCAGGCGTTTTCCTATATAGGTCATATAGGTGGGTATGACGAAGGCAGATCAGAGGGTTTGTCTCCTTTTTTGATGACCACAAGCTTGGCCTGCTTCAGTTTGTCTGGGAAGGAACCAGCCAGTAGACTCCTGTTAAATATTTCAAGTAGCAAAGTTGGAAAGTTTTGCGTCATTAGTTTTATGACTTCAGGGGGATCCCATCTGAGCCTGGGGCTATGTTGTTGCGGAGGCGGCTGCTTAATAGTTTAAGTTCTTCTTCGGTAAATAGCGGGGTATTAGACACGGAGGGTTGTTCCCAGGTTGGATTAGGGTGGCTTGGAAATAGTGTTATTTCCAGCAATCTGTCCATCGGTAGTTGTGGATTGGCATTGCGAATTCTGAGGCTTTTTGTGGCTAACTGGTAGGCTTGTCCTCATGTATCCTCGTCTATACTTTTACACAACTTTTCCCACTGTGATTTCCTTGACAGATTCATTTCCGTCCGGAGCTGCCTTTTTGCGATTGTGTACTCGTGCTTCAGATCTTAAGCTTTATCTGGGTCTTTGGTTTTTTTGATTAGTCGATGGTATTTTCTTCTTGCAGCGACATAAGTGCTTCTTACCTTCACAATGGTGTCGTTCCACCAGTACGTGGTTTGGACGTGGAATCTTTACATGCTTGCTGAGGGCTTCGATTAGTGACCTGGTTCCTGTAATTTGGAACCTTAGTTCTTGTAATTTTTTCTACATTTTTCTGATTGACTGTCCAACGTTTCTTCGCCAAGTGAGAATTTTGTTTATATTTGTTGTCGGTGTATTTGTCTTCTATTATAGGCTATGTACCGATGGTCACTGAGCGTTTCCATATCGAGCACTCTCCAGTCTCCAATCTTATGTGCAACATTTTGTGTAGAGAAGTTGAGGTCAATGATGGAGCATGCGTTTCCTCTGACAAGTGTGCATTGTTTCCCTTGGTTTAGTAAGGCCAGATCCAGTTCCGCTGCCCAATCCATCACCATATCGCCTCTCTCCAGCATCCTCAGTAGGGTGACTTGGCGTTGAAGTCTCCTCCGATAATGTTACCTTTTTCCAGGTGGCCTCTTATACTGCAGCTTAGTGCTCCGAGTGCTTCAGTCAGCCTTTCTATTGGTTCGTTGGGTGAAAAGTAGCAGCTATATATAGTGTAGTGTTGTGTCTCTATCCACACGAAGCCCAGTCCACTACCAGTTTTTTTCTATCATAGTATTTTGGTTCAGGACTCTGATTGCCACGTCTTTGTTACCGAGACAGACAAGAATAGATAGACAAAACTCCGGAAACTATGTGCGGTAATAACACTCGATGTAAAAAATGCTTTCAATAGTGTCTCGTGGCAGCAAATATTAAGAGGATAATATAGGATAGCCTTATTAATATTTTAGTGGCTCATCTATCGAAATGAGAACTCATCCTAGAGTCAGAAAGAGTATAGATCAGGGGTCTCCAAACTTTCCAGCCTTAGGGCCATACTGATTACTCCAGTAAGTTCCGAGGGCCAAAACCATATTATCATTGTTGCCGGTGGTAAAAAGTGAAATAGTCCACTGATGAAAAAAAAGTCCGAAAAATTACGCAACGTTTAAAAAAGGCTGCAAATCGGACTAAGGCCTAGGCCGCACTACGGCTAAACCGCCGCGGTTTTCAATCGCTTGATTCTGTGACTCTAGTAAGCTAATACAAGCGGCCTCACTTGCGGTTCTCTCCCGCGACTGATTTTACCCATAGCGTACTGTGTGTTTCTTGAGCGGTTTCACGGTTATAGCGGTTACCGCTCGCGGCAGAAAACCGTAGTGCGGCCTCGGCCTAAAGTCCGCAAAACGGCAACACTGCATATTATTAATTTTCCTGTCATTATCTGTAATTTCTAGATTAGTCGTAGAATACGAGCCATGAGCAGTAACGTGACACGACATCTGGTGGACACAAGCGGAAATAGGTAGTACCTTCTATCGCTAACAGATGGCGCTAATAGCACGTACAGAATAATCTCGTTGGTTCGAGAATGTTCTGGTGTCTTCCACTTACTTCTAGATGGCAGTAATTGGAATATATAAGAAGGCTAATGGCGCAACCACAAGTCAGTTCCTATGACACTGTTGTGAAATAAAATAGTGCGTAACTCCTTAAAACGTGTTTGTGCGTGTTTAAGTTTAAGACATCTTTGTAACAGTATTTTGATTTGAATTGTTGCTTTTGTGTGTGATTTAGTAGTATGGAAAAGAAGCGAAAAATTGATAGTGAATGCAGAAAATTCAAAGATCAGTGGAACATTCAGTATTTCGTAATTGAGTCCAGTAACAAGGCGCTATGTTTGATTTGCAATGAAAGCATAGCCGTTCTCAAGGAATATAACATTAAACGTCATTATGAAACAAAACGTTTTCAAAATTACTCAAAATATACAGGAAGTTTGCGGACAGAAAAATTCGAAGCTATGAAGCGCGGATTGAAATCGCAGCAATCTTCATTTACAAAACTCAAAACTGAACAAGAGGCTGCAACAAGAGGTGCCAGCTTTCGTGGTGCTCTTGAAACTGCAAAAGTGGAAAACCATTCACAGATGGAGAAATGATCAAAGAATGCATAATTGCATTAGCCGAAGAAATGTGCCCTGAAAAGGTAAATTTATTAAAAACTGTCAGTATGTCAGCAAACACTGTGGCTCGAAGGGTAGAAAACATCGCTGAAAATATATTCTCTTAACTGTTCGACAAAAATGGACATGTTGAGTGGTTTTCTTTGGCCAACGGATGTATCAGATACTGCTCAGGTGTTGATTTATATTCGAGGAGTAGATAAAAGCTATGAAGTGCATGAAGAACTTCTTGTCCTTCTTGATATGTATAGTATTCATGGCAAAACTACTGGTACAGATATTTTTAAAGGAGATGAAATGGCCATTAATCAAAAGAACCTTTGATGGAAAAACTTGAAATGTATTACAACTGATGGAGGCAAAATCATGAGTGGGAAAGACAAAGGAGTGGTCGCTCTTGTGTCAAAGGCTGTAGAAAATGACGGTGGTTCAAAACCATTAGTCTTACATTGTATCATTCATCAACAGATATTCATCAACGGATATGTCTGAAGTTCTGAAACCAGTCATATCAACTGTTAATTTTATCAAATCTTTTGGGCTGAATCACCGACAATTCCGACAATTTATTGAAGAGATTGGCGAAAATGACTTACCTTATCATACTGCCGTACGTTGGCTTAGTTGTGGGAAAGTTCTTCAGCGCTTTTTTGAACTTCGAGCAGTGATCGAAATTTTTTTGAATGAAAAGCATCGCCCTCTTACTGAATTACAAAACAACGCATGGCTGTGGAAGTTAGCATTCTATGTTGATTTGACAAAACATTTGAACGAACTGAATTTGAGATTGCAAGGAGAAAACCAGCATCTTCCTGATTTATACACTAATATCAAATCATTCAGGAAGAAATTGATACTGTTTCAATCACAACTACGAAGTAAATGTTTTTCACATTTTAAAACATGTGAAATATTCAGCCACACCACTGAGACTGAGTTGAGTTTCTCACTTTGAGTGCTTTGAAAATAAATTTTGATACTCGTTTTTGATCGCTCGACTCGGACTTTGATGCCATTTCGAATCAAATTAAGATTTTTCAGAATCCTTTTGATACTGACATTGAAACCCTAGCCCCGGAACTTCAAATGGAAATGATTGATAGTACAGTGATACAGTGTACAATGATACAGTGCAGTGATATAATTAAGAACAAATATCAAAACTCATCTTTGTTGGGTTTTATAAGAGTCTTCCACTGACACAATTTGATAATTTGCATAAATTTGCTCGTGGGCTGTTTTCTGTTTTTGGTACTACTTATTTGTGTGAGAAGACCTTCTCCAAAATGAAGTACACAAAAAATGCTTACAGATCTAAATTAACTGATGAGCATCTTAAATCTCTTTTAATAATTGGTACAAGTAAAATTAGTCCACAACTACAAACTATTGTCAGTGGAAAATCTCAATTACATAAATCTCATTAGTATTTCATATGTCATTATGCTTGTTATAAGTTATGTTTTTATTTAAAATGTATAAAATGTTAGTTGGATTCATTTCAATAATTTGTTAGTTATTGCAAATTGCATATTTCTGCATATTATACATGTCTTTACTCATTACAAGTCTGTGTTTCTTTATCCAACTTATCACAAAAACAATAACAATAAGCCTACAACAATGTTATGAGTAGTTAGCCCATGACCATATCAATGTAGATGTCATATTAATAATTATTCAACATAAAAAACTAAATTTAATTTGCTATAAAAAATATGTTCTCTAAAAGGAGTTTTCAAGTATGCTAGCTCTCCGCGGGCCGGACAAAATCTGTCCGCGGGCCGTATGTGGCCCTCGGGCCGTAGTTTGGAGACCCCTGGTGTAGATGATGAAAGTGACATATATTTAGGAAATAGCTTTTAGGGACACACCTGTATTAAATAGCAGACTAGGTGAGTCTAGTCTGCTATTTCAAACATTTTCAAATTCTCGTGTCCTGGTATTTAATAGATAATTTATTATTTGCAGACGAAAATTTAATTTTTAAGTAAATAAACAAACCAAAATTGTGTAGCATTCTAAAAGGCAATCAAGAGAAAAGCGTGTACTGCTATAACAAGAGATCTGTAAGCTTCGGTGAAACATTCAAAAATCGTGATTTGATTTGGCATCAATAAACTCCCAAAAGCATTTGGCGAAAAGTCGTGAAATCATTAGAAAAATTAAATCTAGAACCTGAAATTTTAAACGAAGATGGAAGAACCATAAGCACAGTTTTTGTTAACTTATTAAGGACGAACTAGTAGCCTGAATAGAAAGTGTGTTCGTAGCTCTATAATATTAAGTCTTATCAAGACCACAAAACAAATCCCATGTTAAAACAACTAACTTATCTTGCTAACAGTTGTTTCAACATGGGAATTGTTTCGTAATCTTAAGGGGTTATACGCACTTGTAATTTTCAAAAAATCGGAATTTTCGGAATCTATATTTAACTGATAATATTCCCTGAAAATTTCAATTCGATCCGACAAGTATTTTCCGAGATATACGCATATTACCGAGACATATGACATACGGATATGACATACAGATACATACGCATATTACATACCGAGATATACGAGGTAACGGCTCTCGGACTGTTAGAAAGCAGCCTACATCGCTGCCGGGATCTTTAATCAAGGCACAACTTCAATTTTATATTATATGCATGCAATGGGACTACCAATTGGGCCCAATGCCCATGCCTATGTCGAGGAAGAGGATGCAGAGCGGGTCGCGATCTCTGCCTTGAGAGCGCATGGGAGTACGCGAGAGGGAAGAATGGCTCGTAGACAGCATCAACTCGAAGTATTAGAAGCTGCTAGTGATACAGAGGGTCCATCTTATGGCCCTGGAATAGATGACACCATTTAAGTAAAAAAAATAAAAAATTATCTATGTGTAAACTTCTTCCGAAACTGTAAACGCGTTTTTCTCAAAACTATGTTTTCCAAGTAGGTGGCCAAGATTTCTAAAAAACGGCTCAACCGATCGCTTTGAAATTTTAACACAACCTTCTCAGATATATTCCTCAGGTATTAATCGAAGGAATAAGATTTCGGATAATTATTACTATTTTTTTAAACAATTTTACCTGTCAATTTTGGACGAAAATTCGATTTTTTTTTTCAATGCCGCCATTTTGTCAAAAATAAAAATTTCGATTATTCCTTCGATCAATACCTAGTTTTATCTGTCCACTAAAAGAATCTTTTTGGTTTTTTGAATTCACATGAACTATACCGGAGAAATCGTGGCCACCGCCGAACACCTTTTTTGGAAGACCTTCAGGAGATCGTCTGCAGGAGCACACCAAATCAATATTTTTACAAATCACTAGTGCCATTATAAACTTAGATGTTGCCACTAAATGTATCAATACTTTTTGTTTTTGTAAAATAAAATACCTTCTCAAAAAAAAATTATAACAAAAGGTCTTTTTTCGGCCTTCTAAGTGCGTATAACCCCTTAATAACACTGAATATTATATAGCTACGAACAGCTTGAATATATTAACACATTCAACCTATATTTCGCACTTAATAAGTTTACAGCACAGTATTTATTTATTCATCGTTGCGTTAGTGACGCCACAGCCGCTTTGCTCGGAAATCTACCATAAGGATACTAAACTTGCAGAGAGGAAAAAAAACTGCTAGATACTAGAAGTGAATATACAGAAGTGAATATACAGAAGTGAATACTTTGCAAGTTAGGAACAGAATTGAAGAAAATTCCTAGTAATTCTTGCGACGTTTATCGCAGAAATTAGGAATTTCACCTCAGTTGGTAAGAACAATTTTAAAGAAAGATTTACTCTTTCGGCCTTACAAATGGCAAAGAGCCCAAAAACTTCTTCCACTAGACCGAAACTTATGTTTAGAATTCAGTCGATGGATTTTGGACAGAGGAGAAAATTTTGCCAACAAAATACAAGGTAGAAAATACACGTTTATTGTATGAAAAATATTTTATTCGAATTTGTGGAAGAATTGTGTTCGAAAATGCCCGAAAATTTGTGAATGTCACGCCAAAAGAACTGTTGCTCTTTTAAGGCAAACCAGTTATCGAGCCATTTTTGTAGGAAGTGAAGCGCTGCTCAGCAAGTACGTGTCCCATCGATATAAATAAATAGTAATCGGACGGAGCCAAGTTTAGCGAGTAAGCAGCATGCGACACTATTTCCCAACTAAACGATTCAATCTTCTCTCAAGTCTGGTGTTCTCCCGCATATTGAAGTTCTTCAGACATGTAACGAGAAGTGACAACATGGAAAAAGTGATCGTGCAGGGTAAGCCAAACGGCGGACGAAGAAATGGGAGGTCTCCCTGCGCCTGAATAGATACCATCAGGCAGCTTCTCTACACTGACATTGAGACCGCTGTACGTGGAACAGCTGACCGATCGCGATGGCGAAATACCATCCACCAAAGGATCAACACACTTGATGGGGCCTGATGGAGGTCGACATTCATGACCTGTCACTACACGTCTGCCAAGATGTTAGATTAAGAAGAAGAAGTCTTCTTGTCTTCTTCTTGAAGTGTGTCTATTTTTTAGGTGGAAAATTCTTTTCTTTCTTTGGAATTTTATTGAGCGTTGACAAATAATACCATCATAATAAATCATACATATTCTTGTAGGAAATTTAACGCTCTACATAAAACGTCTCTATGTGAGCATATATTAATTTCAACACCTAGATCCGATCAGTTCAACATCACAAATTTCGAGCAAAAACAGGAAAATTTAAAAATATTAAAAAATAGAGAGAAAATGTATTAACTTTAGAAGGATTTCCATGAAACTTTTACTGTATGTGGGTATCCACAATAAGTACCCTTAGACCAAATTTGAACGCTCCGCCTCCAATGGGGGCGACTTGGGAATTATTTTTGCTTCAAAAGTTTTTTTGCAAATATCTCGTTAACGCATCAAAATAGAAAATTGTAACCCGGATCTTCATATGTAAGACATCGGTGTCTACAAAAAAAGTATTCTTTGCAAATTTAGTTAAATCATTCGCTTTAGTTACAAAAGTAAAAAATATGAAATGTTTTCAATGCCTTCAAAGTTTTTTTGCAAATATCTCGTTAACGCATCAAAATAGAAAATTGTAACCCGGATCTTCATATGTAAGACATTGGTGTCTACAAAAAAAGTATTCTTTGCAAATTTAGTTAAATCATTCGCTTTAGTTATAAAAGTAAAAAATATGAAATGTTTTCAATGCCTTCAAAGTTTTTTTGCAAATATCTCGTTGACCCATCAAAATAGAAACTTGTAACCCGGATCTCCATATGTAAGACATCGGTGTCTACAAAAAAGTATTATTCGCAAATTTTGTTAAATCATTCAGTTTAGCTACAAAAGTAAAAAATATGTAATTGAAATGTAATTTTTTTTCAATGCCAATCCCTTCTTTGAATTTCGTTTCTCAATTTACATGAGTTTAAATGGTCGGGTCTAGGTGTTGAAATTAATATATGCTCTCTGTGTGATCAGATCAGTGAATTATCAGAACTGACCTGAAACCCGGGAAGGCTTAAAAGGAAACATTCGACAAACTCTTGAGATGTCGCCAGAAATTTACCAGTGTGCAATGTGTTCATTGTTGCATCGAAGCAAACGGACGTCATCTGTAATTTTTAAGTACATATTAATTGTTAATTTAGGATTACGCATTTAACTTATTATACTTTAGAGAGGCGGCGGTGGCGTATTAGACCAGACCAGTTCAACATCACGCATTTCGAGCAAAAACGAACAGGAAAATTTGAAAATATTGAAAAATAGCGAGAAAATGTATTAACTTTAGAAGGCTTTCTATGAAACTTTTACTGAATGTGGGTATCCACAATAAGTACCCTTTGACCAAATTTGAACGCTCCGTCTCCAATGGGGGCGACGTGGGAATTATTTTTGCTTAAAAAGTTTTTTTGCACATATCTCGTTAACGCATCAAAATAGAAAATTATAACCCGGATCTCCATATGTAAGGCACCGGTGTCTACCAAAAACTATTCTTTGCAAATTTAGCTAAAACATTCGGTTTAGCTACAAAAGTAAAAAATATGAAATGCAATTTTTTTTTTACTTTTGTAGCTGAACCGAATGATTTAACTAAATTTGCAAAGAATACTATTTGGTAGACACCGGCGTCTTACAAATAGAGATCTGAAAAACCGGCCAAGTGCGAGTTGTGACTCGCGCACCGAGGGTTCCGTACAAACTTGTAAGTAAGGTATCTTAGGAGGACCTAACTGTATGCAACCCATATGCTTCTGGTGCCTGACAATACCACGTCACACATTAGTGTATTTTAATAAGTTTCTAATAGTAAATTCGCATTTTTCTTGTAATTAATCTACATATTTATGGTTTTCAGATCTTTCCCTTTACTTGTGCTGTAAAACACCGCTTCTTGCCAAATTTCATGATTCTAGGTCGACGGGAAGTACCCTATAGGTTTTGATTCCCTTGTGAAATTGCAAAATATACGACATAAACGGTCATATCTTTTGATCGCGTTGACTAACAAGTTTGTTTTTTTCACAGCTGAAAGAGACCGCAGACCCGAGTATTTGATACAAATTTCAACTTGTTACCTCTACGCCTTCCTGAGAAAAATGATCTTGACAGACAGACAGACGGACAGACAGACAGACAGACGGACAACAAGTCGAGAGTGATCCTATAAGGGTTCGGTTTTCGGTACGGAACCCTAAAAATATGATATGCATTTTTTTTCGATGCAATTCGGCTTCCGAGCAAAGCGGCTCTGGCGTCACTAACGCAGCTAATCCTGGGACGCAAATAAAAATGAGCCACCGTCCTCCTGTGCATGGCTCTTGCAAAGCCATCACAGTAATAAACTACAATGTTTCCTCTACAATGTTCAACAAAAAATTTTGTGTAACTTCGTTTTTTGATAATTGCAATTTAAAATCATGACACTGTTAGTTTGTCACCCTTTAGAAAAGACTATTTAATATTTGATATGAGTTCTGCAAAAGAACATAACTGTAGGAAGAAAATAAATGCACTTAAAGGTAGACTTCCGAGCAAAGCGGCTCTGGCGTCACTGACGCATCGATACTGACGCGGCGATATGCACTATGGAAACGACCGCAGCGACACTGACACTGAGCCCAGGATTTGAACTCGGGAGCTATGGCTCAGTAATCTGATGTCTTTTCTACTACGCCACCGCCGCCTCTCTAAAGTTTAATAACAAGTTAAATGCGTAATCCTAAATTAACAATTAATATGTACTTAACAATTAATATGTAAACTTTTAACAATTAATATGTAAAAATTACAGATGACATCCGTTTGCTTCGATGCAACAATGAAATGCGTTCATCAAAATATATAATTCATATTCGATGCAATTCGGCTTTCGAGCAAAGAGGCTCTGGCGTCACTAACGCAGCGATACTGACGCGGCGATATAGCGATAGTATTACGCATGAGGCGCCATTCGAGCGTAGCGACATTGACGCCCTCAGCGTCAGTGTCGCTGCGCTCGAATGGCGCCTCATACATTTTCATAGTGCGTAATACTATCGCTATGTCGCCGCATCGGTATCGCTGCGTTAGTGACGCTAGAGCCGCTTTGTTCGGAACTCTACCTTAAAGGTAGACTTCTTTTAAGGTCGAGCAAAGCGGCTCTAGCGTCACTAACGCAGCGATACAGAGGTGCAAAAATGAGCGATACTGCAATTCGACCGCAGCGTCACTGACGCGGAGCGCATTAGTGTCGCTGCGCTCGAATGGGGCCTCAAGCGTTTCCATAGTGCATAATACTATCGTTATGTCGTCGCGTCAGCATCGCTGCGTTAGTGACGCCGGAGCTGCTTTGCTCGAAATTCTACCTTTCCAGAAACACTTTAATTTTTTTTTAGGTGATGTATTAAAAGGAGAAATGGGATTTGCGGCGATCCCAGGCAAAGAAACAGAATTCCGAGCGAGCATTGCAAAAACGTTGGCGTACGCCAAAGCGTTGGAGGCGAAAAAGTAAGGTGAGCAAATCGATTGGTATCGAAAACGATTTCTTTTGCATTTCTAGAATTCACATCATGTCGGGATTGGTCCCCGAACCGACCAACAAACACGACGAATGTTATGAAAACAATTTACGCTACGCCGCCAATTTGTTCGAACAAGAAAATATCCTTGGCGTTATTGAGCCCATCAATGCATATTCTGTCCCTAACTACTACATGAATTGTTACGAAAAAGGTATGCAATTTAACGATTGATCAAACAAATTTTAAATGAATCTTTTTTAGCATTAAAAGTAGTGAAGGCTATTAATAGTCCGAATCTCCGCATAATGTTGGATTTATTCCACATGCAACACATTAGAGGAAATTTGACGAATACCATCAGGGATTTAATTGCGTATACAGGGCACGTACAGATCGCTCAAAATCCAAGTCGCAATGAGCCCGACACGCAAGGAGAAATCAATTACAAGTATGTTCTTCAAGTTTTAGAACAGGCTGGCTACACGGATTGGATCGGCTTGGAATACAAACCGGCCGCTGATCCCGTACAAGGACTTAAATGGATCAAGGATTTTGGTTATCAACTATAAATATTAATATCACATTCTAAAACTATTTACACAGAATAATATATGTTCATTGCTGAATAATATTACAATAGTTTAGTTTCAATTTTTTTTTTAATTGCAGATACTTTCATATTTAAATTTATTCTTCTTCATCAGCTTTGCATCGACCACTCCTGGATATAAGCCTTTTCGTATGTCTTGCACAGTATGGGCTTTGCGTTAATAGTCTTTACCAGCGGTCGATTTAATGTCGTTCAACTACTTTCTTTGTGGACGACCCCTGCTCCTTGTTGTTTAGTTCCTAGGTGACCTGTTTCCCAAACTCCTCGATGTCGCCGCTCCACTGCAACTCATATCGATAATCCACGGCCCTCTATTTTTAATTTTAAATCTTTAGCTTTGCTTTCAAAGAACTCAATTGGTTTATTTTTAAATTCACTATGCATGGTATTTAAATGTCTGAAAAGTTTTCCAGGCCTCATAGCATCATTTGCCAATGTTTTTAAACAAATTATAGACAGCAGTTTTCCTTCATTTTCGCCCGAGGACACAAACCCAAATTTAAATTCGCAGTAGTAGGGAAAGATGATAAGTTCTGGACCTTCCACCTCCACTTCCGTTTAGTATTTAAACTTGCAGATTTTAAATGTGTGATAGACAATTTTATTACAACTTCTACATAGACCTCACATTCTGTTTAGCGTAAGACTACATAGACCTCACACCCTGCTTAGCGTGGGGTTACATAGACCTCACATCCTGTTTAGCGTGGGGCTACATAGACCTCACATCATGTATAGTGTATTACAGCTGATTAATCCTGATTAAAGTTCATTAAAAGCTGATTAAAGTTGATTAAAAGCTGATTAATATCGAGGACTTGTGCACAGGCTACCCCTCCTTAATGAGTTAACGATAGTTAGCACGTCAGTTGGTAAGGTGGTGCAAGCCATAAGGTGTGTAAGCTATAAGGAGATCATAAGATTCCATGTGAGTGGCTGTAGGGTATTTGCCTAAACGGTGACAAACTTCAAAGTAGTGTCGTGTGAGTATATGGGTCTGTTACATCCATCGACCATCGAGAATTATAGATTGAGCTATTTGCCGAGAATGCAGATTGTCGTACTAAGGATGGGGCTCCCACGTAGCTCCAGATGGGCATATCATAATCACCATTTTCTATTCTGTCTTATTAAAAATACTGATTTATAATTGAAAAGCTGTTTTTCCCTCAGGTCACCCTTCTGTCGGCTGTGGGAATTCTTTCCATTCACATCTATGTTTTATTAAATATATTTAAAATTTATGCTAGATAGAGAAGACTATATGGATAATCCTAGAATGGTAACACTAGACAGACAGGATTAGAGAGACAGATGCCATGACGGCGAATTTAGAGCTCAAGTTTATGTACTATTTACGTGCCGGATGCATAATGATAAAATGAAACAAGTTGAAACACGAAAATGCGGTCTCAGCGGTTCTATCAATCATTTCACAATTCACACATTCTATACTCGCGCGCGTTTACAAGTTCAAACACTAAATTGATTAGACTGCGTTTCTTATTTATTATTTCTACGCGTTACATCATCATTTCCTGTCGTAGAAGTAATAAAATTATCTATCACACATTTAAAATCTTCAAGTTCAAATACTAAACTGATTACGTAAACTGAAAAAGAAACAATATATTCCATTTCTCACTTAAAATGAAACCTAATAACAGAAATACTTTTCTATTCATATGCGGTCTGTCTAGTCTTGTCTATTTATTCTTGTCTGTCTGGTCTTGTCTGTTTGGTCTTGACGGTCTGTTCTTGTCTGTCTAGTCTGGTCTGTCTAGTCTCGTCTGTGTAGTCTGTCTGGTCTTGTCTGTCTAGTCTTATCCGGTCTAAATAGATCACAGAAACACCTCCAAGCAACAGGGAAGTCGGTCCAGCAGAACATCATCCAAGCTTGTGCCAGTTTAAGAATAAAGTGAACGGAAGTGGAGGTGGAGGGTCCAGAACATATCATCATTCCCTACTCGCAGTATATTATTTTTAATGGTTTATTATTTAGTGTAAAAATTGACGTTTCGCGTCAACTGCAACGGTTTAAAATGCTTGACTTTCTAAATTATAATCATTTTAAAATTTCAATATTTTAACGGAGTTTATAATTTTAATTGAAGTATGTGCATATTTGACAGTTAAACTTATTTAACGAAGATATATTTATTTGATATATTCGCGGCCCCCTTGCGGGTAGGCCCCGGCCCTTAGGGGCCAACCACTTTGGGAAGCACTGACCTAGGCGACCTAGACGTTTACGTCTAGGTCGCCACTGTGTAATTCTGGCAGTCCACCTCAGTTCTTGTATAGTCTTGCGACATGTCCAACGCAACGCAATTTGAACTGCGCTTTGCGTTCAATAACGTCTTCTCTCTGATAATCTCATTCCTGACTTTGTCTCTTACAAGGGGGCCCTGTCAACTCGTCATCACCGATTTGGCCAAAATTTACAGTATATGTAGGGCTTGACTATAAATGAAAGTGACGCAAGCGGGAGGGCCACATGGCCAAGCGTTAAAAAAATAACTCATAACCGACCACTCATAAGCCTATGTTAGCATGAATTTCAATGGCCGGTCAGCGCAGCGGTAAGAGCTCGGGTTCATAGTTGTTAAGTTAATCTGTGTTCCGAGTATTCAGTCTCAGTTTATGTTGGAATTTCCAACTTAGACTTAAAATCATCTTGTGTTTTAGTGCCGTTAATTTGTTAATAATTTATTTTATATTTTAGATATTTTCTCTCAGATTTTCTTTCTTCCTCAAGAAAGAAGCTACCAAAAATTGCTCCTAAACGGAGAAAAAAAGAGAGAGGCCCTACTCTGTCAGATGAAAAAGGTTCATCCACGTCAACCCCAACGTGCAATACGTCGGGAGATTTCATATATAATAAATTCGGCCCATTAATGAACCAGACACTGACAACAGTGAAGACGAAGAAAATAGAGATTCTGAGATGGAGACTCAAAACTCCAAACCAAAAAAGGTAAAGAAGCCACCACCTATTGTCATCCATAATAAGTAAAAGGAATCGCAAGACTGGGCATCGAAAACACAAAAAAACATCGGAGCGGAGACCGACCTGTGCGAATTAATCAACATCAGGGATAAAACACATATTTTACCCAAAAATAAAGAAACATATGACAAAATTTTTGATAATTTCAAAAAGGAAAACGTACCGTATCATACGTTTACTCCAGCCGACGTTAAAATAAAAACATATGTGATTCACGGTCTAAGCCGCACAACTAAGCCAGAAGCAATTAAGGGGGAAATCCATAAAAAAGGTTTTCAGGTGGAAAAGGTTTCAGAAATACTGAGAACGGAATGGCCGCTATATATAATAAGCTTTTTTGGAGATGTTAATCTTGAGAAGATTAACAAAATTAAAACACTTTTCTAAACGCGAAACCGATTCGCAAATTATAAAAATAAAAAGAGGATCACGCAATGCCATCGTTGCCAAGAATGGGGTCACGCAACCTCAAACTGTAAGGCCAACCCCCGCTGCGTAAAGTGTGCTAAGGCGCACTTAACAGCTGATTGCAAAAAAAAACAGCGGACAAACCCGCTAAATGCATCAACTGTGGGGGTCCCCATCCTGCAAGCTCTACTATATGTCCTGTCTATTTACAGAAAATCTCCTGGATCGATTCCTAGAAGAAGAGTACTCCCAAAGAGGAGGTTTATAGACCCATTTTCAAATCAGCACCACCCCCGAATACTAACATCTGGGATGCCAGAGAAAAAAGGAGAGAGGCTGTAACGTGGTTATCGGCTTCCCTGCGTCGGTACTAATCGAGTCGCCGAGGAAGGATGATCGAGTGAAGGTGGGGAGCGGAAAACGAGGCACCGAGACAGAGTCGAGACGAACCTGTCGAATCGATCAGGTGTAAAGAATTGTCAATCAATTTACACTCGAATATAAGGCCGAGCATCTTGGTACAGGTTGTACCGCCGCACGGGTACCATATTGTACATGCTATTTGTGCTTGCGATATTAAAAAATATTACAATTGATTATATATATATATATATATATATATATATATATATATATATATATATATATATATATATATATATATATCCCGAGTATTGGTGAGTTACTGTGTTTAAACTCCATCTCATCCTATCACCACCACGCTTATCGTCGTAGAGGTCACTGGGAAAGCACATGGCCGCATTCACCGTTCACGCGAATAAGTCGAGGAACGAAGAGTCAACGTATAGTCAGTCAGTCATTAGGCTAAGTATAATCTGTATTATATCATCAGGGGGTGACTACAAACAATTTGCGTAGTAGTGGTTGATCCGAAGCAGGATCGACGGGGCCGAGCTGTTAGGGGCATACGCCGCGTAGTGGCATTGAGTCTGAGAGAGACAGATATAGAGCGGCGATAAAAACGAAAAAGCTGCCGAAAAGAAAAGCCACCGAAAGGAAAAGCCGCCGAAAAGAAAAGCCGCCTCTGTTGATTAAGTCATGCAATTTCTTATATGTATTAATTTATCTTCGGTTGGGTGCTATAGAGGGAACAATGAAAAGTTAAGTGATCCGAATAACTGAAATTATTGTATGATTTTTGAACTGTTAGCTGAATTCGATCCTTTTTTAGCGAGTCATGTTGAATATTTTTTCAACAATTTGCGTAGTAGTGGTTGATCCGAAGCAGGATCGACGGGGCCGAGCTGTTAAGAAGCATACTCCGCGTAGTGGCATTGAGTCTGAGAGAGACAGATATAGAGCGGCGATACAAACGAAAAAGCCGCCGAAAAGAAAAGCGCCGAAAGGAAAAGCCGCCGAAAAGAAAAGCCGCCTCTGTTTATTAAGTCATGCAATTTCTTATATGTATTAATTTTTCTTCGGTTCGGTTCTGTGCTATAGAGGGAACAATGAAAAGTTGAGTGATCCGAATAACGGAAATTGTTGTATGATTTTGGAACTGTTAGTTGAATTCGATCCTTTTTTAGCGAGTCATGCGAGTCATATCTAAGACTAAGATTTTTATAAATTCGACATAACGCAGGCAAAAGTTAATGACTGAAATTGGGAAAGAGAATTCCGGAATGCTTCCGGAACTTTCGGCTTCTTTCTCGGCGCCTTCTTTGACGTTCTCGTCCAGGAAATCCTTGAAGTATTCGGTGTCGTCGCTGTCCGAGTCCTGGTTTATGTTCTGTTTGACGAGATTCTGTAAAATGTTGTGCGGTTAGTTCTTCTTGTTCTCGAAGACGAACTCGACTTTGTTTTGTTTGAAGAAATTGTTTGGTTTTGTTTCTGGAACGAATATAATCCGCAGTGACCCTCACCGACATACCTTCTCACCAGAAGGAAAAAGTGGTTATGTTCGACCTGATTCCCGAACAAACCAAACGCAAAATCTCGAACGAACCAAACCACTTTTTCCTTCTGGTGAGAAGGTATGTCGGTGAGGGTCACTGCGGATTTTATTCGTTCCAGTTCTTGCTTGAGTCTTTTGTTTTCTATTTCGCTATGAATTCGTTTAGCCATTTCCTTTTGTAGTTCTACGTGGAGGGTTAAAACGTCGTTTTTAGCTTCTTGTATGTTTTTGGTTTTTACGTTTTGGAACTTTTCAGGGAGTTTTTTTTTGTGATTGCTGTGCAGGTTTTCATGCGGCGAAGAGGTTGTTTAGTAGAAGTGGTGCTTTGAGTTGTGGTACCTTTGAAAGGTACTGATTTGCTTTTGAGCGGGATGAGTTTTGTTGGAGTTGTTGAGATGGTATCGCGTACTGATACTTCTCCTGGGAGAGTTGTAGCACCATTGGAATTCGCTTTCATAACCGAAATAGTGTTTATATTTGAGAATCTCTAGGATTTTTTCTATGGATTTAGAGGAGAGTTGATGGTTTGCTCTGATATTGGCTACCTCTAGGGATCGACTGTAATCGATAACGTCTATTAATCGGGGTAGGATGTTTTCTGTAATCCCACATCGTTGCATATCCAGAGCTTTAATCCACAAATCATCGTCTAACTCGTCGAGGATGTGTATTAGACCTTCGTCTTTAATATTGGGATTATTATTAAGTGTTTTTATTAAGTGTTTTTATTAAGTTTTAAATGCTTTTTAGGCCAGCCATTATGCCGACTTTGGGGTCTTCGTAGCGATGGGAATTGTGCCAACTTTCGCAGTATCTATTGATTTGCTGGAATTTAACTACTTTGGCTATATATTGAGCACTCAGCGACCCTAATCCGCAAGCTGTTAAATTTAAGATTTCCATATTCGGCATTTGTTTTAAAGCGTTACAAAGGATTATAAGAAATTGACTCAATGACTCAATCAATAGAGGCGGCTTTTCTTTTCGGCGGCTTTTCCGTTTGTATCGCCGCTCTATATCTGTCTCTCAATTTTAGTAGATTTTCGGCGCTTGTTGGTCTGAACATGTACAATCGGTCCGCCGCTATATCGCAGAGGTTGCGGCAACGAAACTTTCGCGCCGGTCTGTGAGATCCTTAATGGTTCTTGTGTGGTGCGTTTTTTTTTAGAAAGAATTAACAAAGTGAATATTCAAATGCAGGCTTTTACCGTAGATGTGATCACTGTTGCCGATCTTTACGAATCCCTTTGCAAGGTTTTCGTAGCTGAACGAAAGAATTTTAAGCATTTTGAAGAAGAGGCGATGAAGTGAAAAGTTGCTAAAAAACATCACGTGATTAATGGACAACCATAATAATAGCCGGCACGAGTTGTGTAGTGGTAACGCTCGTGGCCTCATGTTAGAGCGCTAACAAGTATAGAGGTCCCGAGTTCTATCCCCAGTGCCGGCCGCATTTGTACCAGAAGACAAATGTGAAAAATAGTAATTAGCGCAACAACAACAACAGGTTTCTGGGCCTATAAGTGAATGTGAATGCAGAATACAATAGGCCACAAGTAGGCCGCAGTGTTCCAAGGGTCGGCAAACCCGGAATCCACATCGTACTAAACTTAAAAAAAAAAAAAACGGCCCAGTGCGAGTTGACTCGCGCACCGAGGGTTCCGTACAAACTTGTAAGTAAGGTATCTTTTTTGTGTGGAGGGTGTAGCAACACATTCAGTTAACTTGACAAGTGGCCCTCCTGAAATCACGACTATCTTAGTACCGCTGCAAGCATAACCTCAAGATGTCGCTGTCGTACGATGGAATTCTACCCTATATTTTATTACCATACATCCCCCATTCACTATGAGTGTTTAGGGGTTCTGGAACTTCACTATTTGTTTTTACTGATCAATTTTGCCTGTATACCTATAGACCCTGTATAATGGTATACAGGGTATTTTTTTTAAATAACGCGAATATTTTGAAACTTATAAAAAGAAAACTTTATTTTAGTATTACACTTATTCACTAACTTATATTACGATCTAACTATTTCTAGATCTAATATAAACTAATATATTAACTATTTCTAGATCTATTTCGATACTCTTATCATTCAGTTGTTCAATTGACTGCTTTTTGGGCAATTGACTACCAAAAAATATAGGGCGAACGTGATTTAAGTATAATATGCTAAAATGAACCTTCTTTAAATTCTATTCCAGTTTTTGCTTTTTGCAAAGCCTTTTTAACATCCTTGATATACAAAAATCTTGTGTTTTCATCCGAAGCCTTTTCCCCATTTCATCGGTAATCGTCCCATGGTCGTTCAAAACCATCTCTCCCAAACTGTGCCAGTTCCTTTTCTGCTTCCTCTATGGCGTTTTGCACTGAATACCTCTTCAGCAATCTGTTCATTTGATACCCGGAAAACTCATCAGTATGTGTTGGACTCGTGCAATCGTCCCCTAGAGTTTTGCTTCCGGATATCTTTTAATTCTGTTAGGATTTCTGTAAAGATTTGAACTGTGAGGATTTGACGTTGATTCCGTAAAGGTCCCAATGCTTGAATCGGAGGTGGTAAAGCTTGAAGAGAATTCTTCTTCTTTACTCGAAGAGATTGTTGAGTCTAATTGGGAAGGGGGCAAAACGTATCGTTTCATCAGACGTAGTTATCGACATTTTTTCGAAGAACTATGTTTGGGTTTTGGTAGAACGGCTTTGGGATCGTTCATTAACACGTGAGGCTCGAAGGGGGGGGCGGGGGGTTGGTTATGAAGAAACACGAAATATCACCTGGGGGGAGGAGGGGGTGTAGTGAGATATCACGCGTTTTATTTTTTCGTTAAACGCGCAATTTTTAATTTTGTTGAACGCTTAAACCACTTCGTGACGACCCCTTTCGTGCTTTCCGACAAAACTTTGTTGATTGCAGAATGTTTCAATGAAGTCGATAGCAATTGTTTTTGGATATTATCTGTTTCCGATAAGTGTAGACTTCAACTGATTCCTCTTTGCCTGGAACAAACTTGGTTTAAATTGGAACTGGCGATTCTATTTACATACTATTGTTTGGATTTTGAGTGCGGGAACTCCGCCATAAAAACAAACACCGGTTTGATCCTGAAGTACCAGAGTTTGCAAACCCGATGGTAAATCCCCAATAGATGGCGTTGGGCGGTGGCGCCTCCTTGGAGTCCTGAAAGCTTTTGTTTGCCTGGTGCAGCCAAATCTAAACATCTCATCTTAAGCTAAGGACCAAAACCAACTAATTCTGTACAGGTTAGATACATGGAGATGTATGCCGATACCGATGCACAGTGGAACGGAATCTCAAAAAGCTGGCCAAAAGTCGAAAAAGGTTTTGATTCGGATGAAAATCTTGACTTGGGGGTTTTCAGGGTAGCTGATCACGAATTCGAAAAACTCAAAATTCAGAAAAACAAAATGGCGGATCCAATATTGCTGAGAATTTCTTCAAAAAGTTATTTGATTGGGGTGAAACAAAAACGTTAGAAAACGTTTTTTCTAACGTTTCTAGTGGCACTGGTTTTCCTGCGGGCTCGATCAGCCTCCACAAACCGTGAACTCCCATAGTTCAACTAATTCTTTAGTTATAACCATTTAAGATTCTAAAACTAATTCGCAGCGTTGAATGTAGAAACCAAACATTGGGTGGTTACCCATTATTTATTAGGTTATTCATTAAATTTTCCTTGGATCAAAAAATAGCTTTATTTATCTTTTACTTGAAAATGACCTTGAACAGTCGAAACTCGAGTCGTGTAAAGTGTGTAGATTTATATAACTTCACAGTTTTCTTTAAAAATGACCTAGTCAAAAATTGGTAAAAGTGAGTAACTAGACATGGACACTTTTAACCGTAGATATTTTGATGTTAAAGACTTGACCATTTTTTGCCCATGGTAGAAGGTTATGATTAGCTACGTATATTGGCATGGACAATTTTTTCACATAAAGGTATCATCATCAGCTATGGCTCCACAACCCATTATGCGTAGAATTTTTTTCCATTCCAATCAATTCCGGGACTTAGTTTTCCTCGTCGTCGTAGATTCAGTCCGGTCATTTTTCTTAGAGTCTTCGTAACGATTTTTTTCTATGATGGGGTTGTTGGCCGCGAGGTAAATCCCTTTATCGGAGCGCCATCTCTCCCGCTCTCGTTACCCCTGACCACGCCTTCCATACGGATTGGTTACCGCATCTCCCACGAGGTTACTCAGGTTACTAGAGTTCACCACGTGGAGGTGAGAGTCGGCATTGGGTAGGAGAGGCTATGCGACAATCACTACGCGCAAGCACTACCCTTGAACCCCTCACTTAAAAGTAGCAGACGTTAAAACGACTTGAGCAAATTATCTTATTTTTGTCAATTTTCGATTTGATCACTTTTTTCAGTACACCTATCACATATCGTGATGTGACTTTAAATTTCATTATATAAGATTTTTTTTTAAGTATGGTCTAAAAATTCTTCCGTTTGGTCTTTTGGGTCGCGCTATAAACATATTCCTCAAAATTGGGTCGCGGCTTAAAAAGGTTAAGAACCACTGATCTACAACATATTATTTAGATTATAGTATAGTATTATTATGTAGATTATCAACATATTATGTAGATTATAAAGAAAAATTAGACGAAATATAATATATACAGGATCTTACGGGACTTGAGTATGTCGCATGTCGGTTATAAACAAGCAAAATTTAGACATAATATATACCCTGTGTATATTATGTATATAGAGCGTACGTGATGAAATACATAACAAATATAAACAAAGAAAATTCAGAATAAACAGCTTGGTGCCAACACATACTTTTTAACCTTAGGACCTAACTGTAAGCAAACCATATGCTTCTGGAGCCTGACAATACCACTACGACAACATTAGTGTATTTTCATAAGTTTCCAATAGTAAATTCGCATTTTTTTGTAATTAAACTACAGTTTATTAAAATGTTGTAATGTTATTGTAATTAAACTACATTTACGGTTTTCAGATTTTTCCCTTTACATGTGCTGTAAGACACCGCTTCTTGCCAAATTTCATGATTCTAGGTCAACGGGAAGGACCCGTTTAGGAAGGACCCGATAGGTTTTTTCAAAATATGCGACATAAACGGTCATATCTTTTGATCCCTTTGACTTACAAGTTTGATTTTTTCACAGCTAAAAGAGCCCGCAGACCCGAGTATTTGATACAAATTTCACCTTGTTACCTCTACGCGTTCCTGAGAAAAATGGTCTTGACAGACAGACAGACGGACAACAAAGTGATCCTATAAGGGTTCCGTTTTCGGTACGAATCCTCGCATTTGATGAGAGGTAAAATGCAAGGTAATAAAATTAAAAAATATTTTATTTCCTAACAAACATAGTTGTATGTTATGTACAAATGTAGATATTACTTGCTGTTTATTAAAAAGTGTATTATTGGCACACGATTTATAATATAATACAAATTTATTACTATAAAATAAAAATAATCACAAATATTGGTGCTGGATGCAGTTAGAATTAGCATCGAACTATTGAAAATATAAATAATTGTGGTTTTCTTTGAAGGCACTAAATACGTAGAATATGTTACGTTAAGTTAAGAAGGAATGAGTCTCCAGTTCAGAGGAAAATCACACGAATCCCCGTCTTTTTTTAAATTATTAAACCTAATAGATAAATATGAATTAATCAAATATAAAATCTCTTTTAATTCTAGGATTTATCATGGCACCGGGTTCGTACTGTGTACTACTTCTTTGCAATTTCTTCTTAGACCGCTATAAAACAATATAAAATAAACAAAATTAATAAGACTGCAAAAATAAGGTGACTAAAAAGGTAGATAGTGGCTCTAAATAAAATTAAGAAAGCGTTCTACAAAGGTTGTAGTTTAGAAGCTGAAAGTCCCAAAACCTCTAAAAAGCCCCGTTTTTAACCCTGCATTACACAACACCATGAAGGGCAAGAATACTTCACACGTACAGCTTTCTTTTCTTTGCCCAACTCTTTCCGGTCGTGAGCGCGCTTCTGGGCTTCCTGAGCTTGCACAGCCAATTCAGCTGGGATCATCCACAAAGCCTCTCCCGTCTGCAAAATCAACTCCATGATCCCACAACAAACAGCCGCATCATTTATCTCTTTCGCCAACTGATCTCTACTCAACGGCTGCTTATCATCTCTAGAACTCCTACAAAAAAAAGCAAAAATTTAAAAATAAAAAATACAAAATACGAACAATTCACTTTGGTAGTAGAAATCGTAATGGGAAAAGGGATGGCGCAGTAATCATAGCCACATTGTGCAGACTCATCCTGTTCTGTTGCTCGTGTTCTACAATATTATTAAAGAACTGCAATAGTAACCTGAAAGTATTTCTATGTTCTACAGGTAGCATTAAAACTAAAATATTTAACGCCCGGATTTTATCCTCTAAATCCGGGATTACTGAAACAAGGGAAAAATCAACAAGAATCTATGATTGTAATTCGCCACCTACAACTGCATTTGAAAAACATATCGAAGAGTTCCATCGTGAATAAAGGATCCGGCAGATCTCGCAGCAGTTTCTTTAAAACGCCCGTTAAATCGTGCACGGAGGCTTTCAACAGAGCGTCTTCGACTTGGACCCGATCCGTGTAAAACTTCGTTTCGATCTCATTGCATACAATTTCGAGTTTCTGTTTTTGGCCCGCTATCCTTAAAATGCCATCTTCTGTTATCTTCGTGTTCAAATGTTTCACTATCGTTTGGTATATATTTGGCACCATTGAATTATCGGAAGGAACTGGCATATCTCTCATAACCAACGTCGACAATGTAGCACCAAACACCATTCCACCACCTACATTTTCATTCAAAAAAAAAAAAAAAAAAAAATTCAATTAATTCAATAAAAAATAAATTCAATTAAATTAAAGGTTCCGGCCTAGTTTTAGCCTAAAATTAGACCAGGTAAAACCAAGTTTAAGACAAATTTAGACAAGGTAGTCCTATTTTTCTTGGGTTCTGTACCAGTTTTAGCCAAAATTAGACCTGGTACCATCAAATTTAAGACAGATTTAGACAAGTTAGTACCATTTTTTTAGGTTCTAGACTAGTTGTACCCAAAATTAGACCAGGTAACACCAAGTTTCAAGCAGATTTAGACAAGGTAGTCCCATTTTTCTTAGGTTCCAGACTAGCTTTAGCCATTAGACCAGGTACAACCAAGTTTAAGACAAATTTAGACAAGGTAGTCCCATTTTCTTGGGTTCTATACCAGTTTTAGCCAAAATTAGACCTGGTACCATTAAATTTAAGACAGATTTAGAAAAGGTAGTACCATTTTTCTTAGGTTCTAGAATAGTTGTAGCCAAAATTAGACCAGGTACCACCAAGTTTAAGACAAATATAGACAAGGTAGTCCCATTTTTCTTAGGTTCTAGACTAGTTTTAGCCAAAATTAGACCAGGTGCCATCAAATTTAAGACAGATTTAGACAAGGTGGCACCATTTTTCTTTGGTTCTAGACTAGTTTTAGCCAAAATTAGACCAGGTACCACCAAGTTTCAAGCATATTTAGACAAGGTATTCCCATTTTTCTTAGGTTCCAGACTAGTTTTTGCCAAAATTAGAGCAGGGACCACCAAGTTTAAGAAAAATTCAGACAACATAGTCCCATTTTTCATAAATGGAAGGTGGCCAGATTAGTATTGATAGTATTGAAGCAAGGCACGAACGAAGACGGAACACCCAAAGTAACGCCAATATGCCTGCTATGCACTATGGGGAAGTTTATTGTTTATTGGGGAAGAAAACAAATTTAGCCAAAGTAGTACCATTTTTTCTTAGGTTCCAGACTAGTTGTAGCCAAAATTAGAGCAGGTACCACCAAGTTTAAGACAAATTCAGACAAAGTAGTCCCATTTTTCTTAAATGGAAGGTGGCCAGATTAGTATTGATACCGAAGCAAGGCACGAACGAAGACGGAACACCCAAAGTAAGGCCAATATGCCTGCTATGCACTATGGGGAAGTTTATTGTTTATTGGGGAAAAAAACAAATTTAGTCAAGGTAGTCCCATTTTTCTTAGGTTCTAGACTAGTTTTAGCCGAAATTAGACCAGGTGCCATCAAATTTAAGAAAGATTTAGACCAGATACCATCAAATTTAAGACAGATTTAGTCCACATAAGGTAGTCCCATTTTTCTTGGGTTCTAGACTAGTTTTATCCAAAATTAGAGCAGTTACCAACAAGTTTAAGACAAATTTAGACAAGATAGTCCTATTTTTCTTGGGTTCTATACCAGTTTTAGCCAAAATTAGACCTGGTACCATCAAATTTAAGACAGATTTAGACAATGTGGTACCATTTTTATTGGGTTATAGACTAGTTTTAGCCAAAATTAGACCAGGTACTACCAAGTTTAAGACAAATTTAGACAAGGTAGTCCCATTTTTCTTAGGTTCTGCACTAGCTTTAGCCGAAATTAGACCAGGTGCCATCAAATTTAATACAGATTCACACAAGGTAGTACAACTTTTCTTAGGTTCTAAACTAGTTCTAGCAAAAATTAGACCGACCAGGTACCACCAAGTTTCAAGCAAATTTAGACAAGGTAGTCCCATTTTTCTTAGGTTCCAGACTAGTTTTTGCCAAACTTAGACCAGATACCACCAAGTTTAAGACAAATTTAGAAAGGTAGTCCCATTTTTCTTAGGTTCCAGACTACTTTTTGCCAAACTTAGACCAGATACCACCAAGTTTAAGACAAATTTAGACAAGGTAGTCCCATTTTTCTTGGGTTCTAGACTAGTTTTAGCCGAAATTAGACCAGGTGCCATCAAATTTTAGACAGATTTAGACCAGATACCATCAAATTTAAGACAGATTTTGACAAGGTAGTCTGATTTTTCTTGGGTTCTAGACTAGTTTTATCCAAAATTAGAGAACGTACCACCAAGTTTAAGAGAAATTTAGACAAGGTAGTCCCTTTTTTCTTGGGTTCTATACCAGTTTTAGCCACAATTAGACCTGGTACCATCAAATTTAAGACAAATTTAGACAAGGTAGTACAATTTTTCTTAGGTTCTAGACTAGTTTTAGCCGAAATTAGACCAGGTGCCATCAAATTTAAGACAGATTTAGACCAGGTACAATCAAATTTAAGGCAGATTTAGACCAGGTACCATCAAATTTAAGACAGATTTAGACAAGGTAGTCCCATTTTTCTTTGATTCTATAGTAGTTTTAGCCAAAATTAGAGCAGGTACCACCAAGTTTAAGACAAATTTAGACAAGGTAGTCCCATTTTTCTTGGGTTCTAGACTAGTTTTAGACAAAATCAGAACAGGTACCATCAAATTTAAGACAGATTTAGACAAGGTAGTACCATTTTTCTTAGGTTTTAGATTAATTTTAGACAAAATTAGACCAGGTACCGCCAAGTTTCAAGCAGATTTAGACAAGGTCGTCCTATTTTTCTTAGGTTCCAGACTAGTTTTAGCCAAAATTAGACCAGGTACCACCAAGTTTAAGACAAATTTAGACAAGGTAGTCGCATTTTTCTTAGGTTCCAGACTAGTTTTAGCCGAAATTAGACCAGATACTACCAATCTAAGACAGATTTAGACAAGGTAGTCCCATTTTTCTTGGCTTCTATAGCAGTTTTAGACAAAATTAGACATGGTACCATCAAATTTAAGACAGATTTAGACAAGGTAGTACCATTTCTCTTAGGTTCCAGACTAGTTTTAGCCAAAATTAGACCAGGTACCACCAAGTTTAAGACAAATTTAGACATAGTAGTCCCATTTTTATTGGGTTCTAGACTAGTTTTAGGCAAAATTAGAGCACGTAGCACCAAGTTTAAGACAAATTTAGACAAGGTAGTCCCATTTTTCTTGGATTCTAGACTAGTTTTAGACAAAATTAGAACGGTACCATCAAATTTAAGACAGATTTAGACAAGGTAGTCCCACTTTTCTTGGCTTCTATACAAGTTTTAGCCAAAATTAGACATGGTACCATCAAATTTAAGACAGATTTAGACAAGGTAGTACCATTTTTGTTAGGTTGCAGACTAGTTTTAGTAAAAATTAGACCAGGTACCACCAAGTTTATGACAAATTTAGACAAGGTAGTCCCATTTTTAATGGGTTCTAGACTAGTTTTAGCCAAAATTAGAGCAGGTAGCAGCAAGTTTAAGACAAATTTAGACAAGATAGTCCCATTTTTCTTGGGTTCTATACCAGTTCTAGCCGAAATTAGACTAGGTGCTATCAAATTTAAGACAGATTTAGACCAGGTACCATCAAATTTAAGACAGATTTAGACAAGGTAGTCCCATTTTTCTTAGGCTCTGGACTAGTTTAAGCCAAAATTAGAGCAGCTACCACCAAGTTTAAGACAAATTCAGACAAGGTAGTCCCATTTTTCTTAAATGGAAGGTGGCCAGATTAGTATTGATACCGAAGCAAGGCACGAACGAAGTCGGAATACCCAAAGTTAGGCCAATATGAGAAAATTGAGGAAAGAGGCGGATTTTCAGAAAGGCATTACGGTTTCAGGCAGGTACGCTCAACCATTGGTGCTATGGAGGAGGTAATTAATTTTGCAAAGTTAGCAAATAGCGGTTCACGGAGAAGCAGAGATCTGTGTGCTCTCACGACTATTGACGTGGAGAACGCTTTTAACACGGCTTCGTGGAGCAAAATATTGAAAGCCCTTAAGAAGAAAGAGATCTCACCAGAAACTGTTGCCATAACTATGAGCTATCTAAGCGACAGGTGGTTAATAGTCGTAGACGATAGAGCAGTGAAAGTGTCCTGTGTAGCCCCGCAGGGCTTAGTTTTGGGGCCCGCCTTATGGACGAGGTATCATCAAATTTAAGACAGATTTAGACAAGGTAGTCCCATTTTTCTTGGGTACTAGACTAGTTTTAGCCTAAATTAGAGCACGTACCACCAAGTTTAAGACAAATTTAGACAAGGTAGTCCCATTTTTCCTGGGTTCTATACCAGTTTTAGCAAAATTAGACCAGGTAGCAGCAAATTTAAGACAGATTTAGGCAAGGTAGTACCAATTTTTCTTAGATTCTAGAGTAGTTTTAGCCAAAATTAGACCAGGTACCACCAAGTTTCAATCAGATTTAGACAAGATCCAGACTAGTTTTAGCCAAAATTAGACCAGGTACCACCAAGTTTAAGACAAATTTAGACGAGGTAGTCCCATTTTTCTTCGGTTCTATAACAGTTTTAGCCAAAATTAGACATGGTACCATCAAATTTAAGACAGATTTAGGCAAGGTAGTACCATTTTTCTTAGGTTCTAGACTAGTTTTAGCCAAAATTATACCAGGTACCACCAAGTTTCAAGCAGATTTAGACAAGGTAGTCGTCCCATTTTCCTTAGGTTGCAGACTAGTTTTAGCCAAAATTAGACCAGGTACCAAGTTTAAGACAAATTTAGACAAGGTAGTCCCATTTTTTCTTAGGTTAGGTTAGGTTTTGTTTGGTTAGGACAGATTTCAAGCAGATTTAGACAAGGCAGTCCCATTTTTCTGAGGTTCCAGTCTAGTTTTAGCCAAAATTAGACCAGCTACCACCAAGTTTAAGACAAATTTAGACAAGGTAGTCCGATTTTTCTTAGGTTCTAGACTAGATTTAGCCGAAATAAGACCAGGTGCCATCAAATTTAAGACTGATATAGAGGTACCATCAAATTTAAGATAGATTTCGACAAGGTAGTCCCATTTTTCTTAGGTTCTGGACAAGTTTTAGCCAAAATTGGAGCAGGTACCACCAAGTTTAAGACAAATTCAGACAAGGTAGTCCCATTTTTCTTGGGTTCTAGACTAGTTTTAGACAAAAATAGACCAGGTACCATCAAATTTAAGACAGATTTGGACAAGGTAGTCTCATTTTTCTTAGGTTAGTTTTAGCAAAATATTATATCAAACCAAATAAATAAATTACGTACGTTTGTGTTTATTGCTAGCTTTCCGTTTTAGAACGGATATTTTGTGGTGGTCAAAAATGGCAGTGACTTCTACTAATAACAAAGGTTTCAAATATTGGTACTCGCTATCAGTCAAACTATCAATACTGACTAAATTCTTACTGGATACATCTCGTTGCTGAAAACAGAATTATGAAACAAAATATACTGTCCAAATTGTATAAGTAATACCAAAACGTTTAGGAAATTCTCGTTCCTTCGAATTAATCCTTCAAAACTTAAACTATCGTTTTCCATAGTACTGGACGCCGAAAGATTATTGGTATCATTTGTTAAAATACTATGAAATTCGGAAGAACTGAAACTGATATGTTTGAAATTGTTAATTTGATGAGATTATTAATCTTACATGAAATCTTGATTGTTATTTATAAGTGATTTGAGATGCACTTCAGTTGAAGGATCACTACCACTCCTTTCCCTAGATAGCCTTTTCAGAGTGGGATATTCGTTAAGAGGGTGATAACCTTTAAGGACCACGTTTTCCGACCCTAAATGAGCAACGTCTCCCCTATCCTGCCTGCTTAATACTTTACTATGGATTGGTTCACTTGATGTCCATTTCAATTTACCTTTTTGCACGCCATAGCCACATGCGCTAATAACAATATAACGTTATAAAATAGTTATTATAAGTTATTTGTAATAATTACAATGATGGTAGTGATATTTGTTGGTCTTCATCGGAAGTTGTGATCTCTTCGTTTACTGCGCCAATTGAATCTAATGAATCCGGTGTTGCGCTTCTAGACCGAGATCCCGTACTAGACGTCTGAAATATTAAACAGAATTTATCGAATGCATTGAATAATAATTGTTTATTTGCGTCGTTTGAAACATACTTCAAGGTTCCAAGTGACATCTCTGATGTCTTGCCGTTGTTTCCGCCTGGGCTGTCGGTGATTCCTGAGCGTTTTATTCAAGGTGCGGACTCGTGATCGCACGGTTTGAGCTTGTTTTTCGGTTAGGTGGATTTGCCTAATGGAGTCATTAACCAAGGAATCGGTGATTTCTTTGCCTTGGTGGTAAAGTTTTGGTAAATCTGATAAACCGGCTTTTTGAAGAAAATCCGTCGCTTGTTCAACTTCTACAAAAACAAAAACGCAATTAGAGCTAAAGTACTAAATGTCAATAATTATGACCCACCATCCAACAAGACATGTTCTTCATCGTATTCCAAGTTGCCTTGATGAGAATCGTTCACTTCGGTGAAGTAAAGTCGTAAAGAAGTTTCTCTTGCTGCTTCAATTGAATCCATGTTTTTTTAAATTTAAATAATCCTTATATCATTATTTAAAGCTGAAATAAAGTTGCGAAATGTTACTGCATGTTTTTTTTTAATCGATTTAGACTATGAAAAATTAACATAGATATAAAAAACAGGTTTTTTTTGGGTGTTCATGAATACATTATTAATAATGAAAGTGATTTTAAATTATACTTTGGCTATATTTAGTTTCGAAACAAAAATATACCATCAATTTCTACTTATTTGAATTTGCTAATATTAATAAAAATGTCAATAGTAAAACAAAAGTTTCAGAAAAGAACTTTCGTTTTGTCAAAGCAACAATACAAGCGGTTTCTAGTTTTTGTGACTAAATTATTTATGATATTTATATTTGCTACATAAAAATAAACCCACACTAACTGCTAGTTTCTAGAACCATTGATATATTAACTCTTTATATTTAAACATATTTTCTTGCAATAATAATTCATTGGTTACACAGTCCTCGATTTTACCAACTTTATCTCTTATCTCGCGAGCGGAAGCAGCTACAAAAAAACCGGCCAAGTGCGAGTTGTGACTCGCGCACCGAGGGTTCCGTACAGACCTGTAAGTAGGGTACCTTTAGGAGAACCTAACTGTATGCAACCCATATACTTCTGGTGCCTGACAATACCACGCAACACATTAGTGTATTTTCATAAGTTTCTAATAGTAAATTCGCATTTTTCTTGTAATTAAACTACATATTTACGGTTGTCAGATTTTTCCCTTTACATGTGCTGTAAGACACCGCTTCTTGCCAAATTTCATGATTCTAGGTCAACGGGAAGCACCCTATAAGTTTTGATTCCCGTGTGAAATCGCAAAATATGCGACATAAACGGTCATATCTTTTGATCGCGTTGACTTACAAGTTTGATTTTTTCACAGCTGAGAGAGACCACTATCCCGAGTTTTTAATACAAATTTTAACTTGTTACCTCTACGCGTTCCTGAGAAAAATGGTCTTGACAGACAGACAGACGGACGGACGGACAGACGGACAGACAGACAGACGTACAGACAGACAGACGGACAGACAGACGGACAACAAAGTGATCCTATAAGGGTTCCGTTTTCGGTTCGGAACCCTAAAAATGTAGTTTTGTTTTTAAGATTTCACCTATTATGGCTCATAGCGTTCGGGGTGAGTTTTTCGTAAAAAAAAAATTTTTAAGAAAAAGTTAAAATTTATTTTTAATTTAAAAGATTTGGGTGCAAGCACAAAAATCAGGATTAGCATTTTTGGAGAGCACATAATTAGTGCCTCAATTTCTCGTAGGCTAAATTTCCTATGCTCGATTATTATAGATTTCACCTCTTATAGCTCATACAGTTCGGGGTGAATTTTTCGTACAAGGATGCGAGCACAAACATTGCGAATAGCATACCTGGAAAGCACAAAATTATTGCACAAATTTCTCGTCGGTTAAAATTTCTATGCTCGATTATTATAGATTTCACCTCTTATGGCTATGTACAAGGGTACGAGCACAAATACAATATCACATAAGAATTGCAATTGCAATTATTGCAATAATTTCTCACAGTTAAAATTTCTTTATTCTATTACTATAGATTTCACCTTTTATGTCTCATGGAGCTCGGGGTGAATTTTTCGTACATGAGTGCGAGCTAGGGCTTCACACGAGACGAGATAGGGCGAGAGTTTCAAAAATCTCATCTCGCTCTCGTTTGCTGTAGAAAATTAAAAAAATTACTCTCGTCTCAGTCTCGCTCTCGCTCTAGGAACCGTTAGTTCGTCTCGCTCCCGTAACCGTTAGTCTCGTCTCGCTATCGCTCTCGTAACCGTTAGTCTCGTCTCGCTCTCGCTCTCGTAACCGTTAGTCTCGTCTCGCTCTCGTAACCGTTTGTCTCGTCTCGCTCTCGTTACCATTTCTCTCGTCTCATCTAATCTCGCCAAATATCGTTCTTGCTAGAACTTATTGTTAAGATAGTCCAAAACGAGGTAATCATTCATTTTATTGTAAACTAATCACTGTCTCGCTTTGTTCCATCCACATGAAAATGTGGACAAATGTGGAAAAATATTACGGCTGCCCGTATTAGAATCAAAGATTGAAGAAGAAGTATGACCGGGATCAGAAACGAGACTCGTGTCTCGCGAGAACGAGACCACATGCGCACTCGCTCTCCCGATAGCGAGACCACATACGTTCTCGCTCCCGCGAGAGTGAGACCACATGCGGTCTCGTCTCGTTCTCGTCTCGCTTTTGCTTAAGATTTTTTTGATTTTGTTTGAGACGAGAAAAATATTGTTCTCGTGTGAAGCCCTAGTGCGAGTACCAAAATCGCGAATGTCATATCTGGAGGGCACTTAATTATTGCAATGTATTTCATGTCGGTTAGCTATTTGTAGTCATTAGGAAAAACAGTTTCAGAAATACTTTCGAATTTTCCAATAACTTCATAAATAACGATATTAGCGAAATAAATTTTGTGTTTTCGCTGATTTTCCGATGCAATAACTTTTAAACGGGTTACCACAGAGACTTCTAGTTTTCACCAATCGATTCAGCATCCCCAAATTAGTAGGAAAACATATATACATTTTCTAGGAAACTTTTAATTAAAAAGTTCCCATTCGATGAGCCGTTGAAAAGTTACGAGATCGTGAAATCGGCGGGAAAATGCGAGTCCGCGGATTTCACGATCTCGTAACTTTACAACGGCTCATCGCAAAGACTTCGAGTTTACGCCAATCGATTCAGCGTCCCGAAATTAGTCGGAAAACATATAACATGTTCCAGCTTTATAAAACTGGCACCCCAACCTCTTCAAAATTCAAATTTGATTATGCCAGAATTATGTGCTCTTTATGTGCTAATTATATGCCGCAATCGCGATTTTTGTGCTCGAGGCGTTCCATGAAAAAATCAAATTAGACTAGGGGTGCAACTTAAAGTCAAGCTAGCACTCACCTGTCTATAAAATGAGAAACCGATACTAAATAAGCACTATAATTATGTGCTCTTTATGTGCTAATTATGTGCCGCAATCGCAATTTTTGTGCTCGAAGCGTTCCATGAAAAAATCAAATTAGACTAATCGGGGTGCTAACTTAATGTCAAGCTAGCACCAACCTGTCTATAAAGTGGGAAACCGATGCTAAATAATCCCTATATGTAATGTGCTCTTTATGTTGCTAATTATGTACCGCAATCGCGATTTTTGTGCTCGAAGCGTTCCACGAAAAAATCAAATTAGACTAGGAGTGCAACTTAAAGTCAAGTTAGCACTCAACTGTCTATAAAATGAGAAACCGATACTAAATAAGCACAATAATTATGTGCTCTTTATGTGCTAATTATGTGCCGCATTTGAGATTTTTGCGATCGATGCGTTCCATGAAAAAATCAAATTAGATTAGTGGGGGTGCTAACTTAGTCAAGCTAGCACCCACCTGTCTATAAAATGAAAAACCGGTACTAAATAAGCACTATAATTATGTGCTCTTTATGTGCTAATTATGTGCCGCAACCGCAATTTTTGTGCTCGAAGCGTTCCATGAAAAAATCAAATTAGACTAATGGGGGTGCTAACTTAATGTCAAGCTAGCACCAACCTGTCTATAAAATGGGAACGCGATACTAAATAAGCACTATAATTATATGCTCTTTATGTGCTAATTATGTGCCTCAATCGCGATTTTGTGCTCGAAGCGTTCAATGAAAAAATCAAATTAGACTAGTGGGGGTGCTAACTTAAGTTCAAGCTAGCACCAACCTGTCTATAAAATGGGAAACCGATGCTAAATAATCCCTATATGTAATGTGCTCTTTATGTTGCTAATTATGTACCGCAATCGCGATTTTGTGCTCGAAGCGTTCCATGAAAAAATCAAATTAGACTAGTGGGGGTGCTAACTTAATATCAAGCTAGCACCCATCTGTCTATAAAATGGGAAACCGATACTAAATAAGCACTATAATTATGTGCTAATTATGTGCCGCAGTCGCGATTTTTGTGCTCGAAGCGTTCCATGAAACAATCAAATTAGACTAGTGGGGATGCTAACTTAACCCTTATCCACCTTCCATACGTCTCAGGTGACAAAATTACTGCTACTTTGGGCCTGTGAGACGTATGTCAGGTGGTTAGGTGTTAGTGTCAAGCTAGGATCCACCTGTCTATAAAATGGGAAACCGATACTAAATAAGCAATATAATTATGTGCCGCAATCGCGATTTTTGTGCTCGAAGCATTCCATGAAAAAATCATATTAGACTGGTTTGGGTGCTAACTTAATGTTAAGCTAGCACCCATCCATAATAGCACTATAATTATGTGCTTTTCAAACAGCCCGGAGCTAATTCGCTAAATCAACCCCTTGTGCGAAAAACTCAACCCGAACCTAATGAGGCACAAGAGATAACATTTTGAACGACAAAGTACAAAACGTTTAACCGAAGTGAAAACGTTGCAATAATTATGTGCTCTTAAGATATCCTATAATAATCCTATTCGCGATTTTAGTGCTCGCACCCTTGCATCAAAATTCACCCCAAATAATAGGTGGGGAAAATGTAGGGAAAATATAAAAGGTGAAATCTATAATAATCGAGTACAGACGGGCAGAAGGACCTTGTGGTCGATAGCCCTTTGTATAAAGTATACAATAAATATATTTTCTCCCTCTCGAGTACAGCAATTTTAACCGACGCAAAATCGTTGCAATAATTATGTGCTCTCGGCATATGCCATTCGCGATTTTTGTGCTCGAAACACACACACCAACACACACACGCACGCGCACACACACGGACACATACGCACACACACACGCGCACACACACCCACACGCACATACACACACACGCACACACACATACGCACACACACACGCACACACACCCACACGCACACACACACACACACACACACACGCAAACACACACGCACGTAGCAACGCACAAACACACACACACACACACACGCACGCACACACACGCTCACACACACACACTCGCACACACACACACACACACACGCGCACACACACACACACACACGCGCGCATACGCGCACACATACACGCGCACGCATGCACGCACACACACACACACACACGCACGCACGCACGTACGCACACGCACGCACGCACACACATGCACGCACACACACACGCATATTCGCGCTTTTTGTGCTCACACCCTTGTACTAGAAATACACTCCGAATTTTATGGGCCATAAGAGCTGAAATCTTTAATAACCAAGCATAGAAATTTTAACCGAAGAGAAATTGGTGAAATAATTTTGTGCTTTCCAGGTATGCTATTCACAATGTTTGTGCTCGCATCCTCGTGCGAAAAATTCACCCCAAACTGTATGAGCTATAAGAGGTGAAATCTATAATAATAGAGCATAGATATTTTAACCGACGAGAAATTTGTGCAATAATTTTGTGCTTTCCAGGTATGCTATTCACTATGTTTGTGCCCGCATCCTTGTTCGAAAAATTCACCCCGAACTGTATGAGCTATAAGAGGTCAAATCTATAATAATCGATCACAGAAATTTTAACCGACAAGAAATTGGTGCAATAATGATGTGCTCTCCAAAAATGCTAATCCTGATTTTTATGCTTGCACCCTTGTAAACTCACAACGAACTGTTTGAGCCATAATAAGAGCACATAATTATTGCAACGTTTTCGCTTCGGTTAAAATTTTTGTGCATTGAAAGATTTCACCTATTACGGCTCATATTATTTGGGGTGAATTTTCGTGCAAGGGTGCGAGCACAAAAATCGTGAATAGCATATCTTAAGAGCACATAATTATTGCAACGTTTTCGCTTCGGTTAAAATTTCTGTACTTTGACATTAAAGATTTCACCTCTTGTGGCTCATTCGGTTCGGGGTGTTTTTTGCACAAGGGGTTGATGAAGCTAATTCGCTCTGAAGTATGTGAATAGCACATAAAGAGCACATAATTATAGTGCTTATTTGGTATTGGTATCCTATTTTTCACATGGGTGGTCCACTAGTCCAATTTGATTTTTTCATTGAACCTTTCGAGCACAAAAATTGCGATTGCTGTACAAAATTAGCACATAAAGAGCACATAATTATGGCCCAATCAAATTTGATTTTTTAAGAGGTGATGGTGCCAGCTTTATAAACCTGTAACATGGTGTATGGTATCCTATTTTTCACATGGGTGGGTGCTAGCTTGACATTAAGTTAGCACCCCCACTAGTCTAATTTGATTTTTTCATTGTACGTTTCGAGCACAAAAATTGCGATTGCTGCACAAAAATTGCGATTGTTGCACAAAATTAGCACATAAAGAGCACATAATTCTGGCCTAATCAAATTTGAATTTTGAAGAGGTGGGAGTGCCAGCTTTATAAACCTGCAACATGGTATATGGTATCCTATTTTTCACATGGGTGGGTGCTAGATTGACATTAAGTTAGCACCCCCACTAGTCTAATTTGATTTTTTCATTGAACGTTTCGAGCACAAAAATTGGGATTGCTGCACAAAAATTGCGATTGTTGCACAACATTAGCACATAAAGAGCACATAATTCTGGTCTATTCAAATTTGAAATTTGAGGAGGTGGGGCTTTATAGACCTCCATGTTACTAGGAAGCTACGGCAACTAAGAAATCCCACCGCACCAGCCATCGATACGGCGGCGGACAATTACATTTTATTTCACAGCTCGATCAATTTTCAACCGTTTTCGACAAGTTTGATCTCGAAGCATGCGTGAGCAATTGGGCTAAATTATTCTGCAGGAAAGAGTTGCAATAAGTGGTAGGAAACGGTTAGAAATGGCAAAATAAGAGTAAAAAAGGCCATATATCGGGCATTTTATGCATTTGAACGAAATAAACCGGAAAATCGTGTTCAGCATATCCACTTCCTTCGGACGAACCGAAAAAAAGGCCAAAAAATTTTCCGAAAAAATTGCGAAAAAAATCGGAGGTTTCGATCGGGAAAAAATCAGAAGGTTTCGATCAGGAAAAATACAAATGCTAGCGAAATAATTTTCGGCACACTGAAACTGTAAGACAAGACCGAAAAAAAACCGGCCAAGTGCGAGTTGTGACTCGCGCACCGAGGGTTCCGTACAAACTTGTAAGTAAGGTATCTTTAGGAGGACCTAACTGTATGCAACCCATATGCTTCTGGTGCCTGACAATACCACGCAACACATTAGTGTATTTTCATAAGTTTCTAATAGTAAATTCGCATTTTTCTTGTAATTAAACTACATATCTACGGTTTTCAGATTTTTCCCTTTACATGTGCTGTAAGACACCGCTTCTGCCAAATTTCATGATTCTAGGTCAACGGGAAGCACCCTATAGGTTTTGATTCCCTGGTGAAATCGCAAAATATGCTACATAAACGGTCATATCTTTTGATCGCGTTGACTTACAGGTTTGATTTTCACAGCTGAAACAGACCGCAGACCCGAGTATTTGATACAAATTTCAACTTGTTACCTCTACGCGTTCCTGAGAAAAATGGTCTTGACAGACAGACAGACAGAGGGACAGCAAAGTGATCCAATATGGGTTCCGTTTTCGGTACGGAACTCTAATAAGGGCCAAAAAAATTCCGAAAAATCGCGAAAAAAAATCAGGAATCGGGAGGTTTCGAGCGGGAAAAAATCAGGAGGTTTCGATCAGGAAAAAAGTGCGTTCTCGGTTTTTTGCCAATTTCTCTGTAACCACAAATGCTAGCGAAATCATTTTTGGCACACTGAAACTAGACGACAAGACGAGCAAATATATGTATAAATTGCTTGGAAAGATTCAAGTTTTCAAGCCAAAATTCTGAATTCAAATTTTCCAGAATCTCGAATTCATAAGTCTATATCTCGAGAACCCTTACAGATAATTAAAAACGGATTGCGGCATTGCGTCATTTCCCTACGGACGCACTTACATTTACCTAAAAATATTAATTGTTGTATTATTACTAAACGAGTAACGAGCCGTCTCTGTATTAAAAAGGGGTCAAAAATGTGTCAAAATTACAAGAATTTTTTTTAAATATTAAACAACAGTAAATATTACATATACAGTAAATTTGTTGTTCATCCTAATCGGGCAAAAATTAACTTTCAGAAAAATATTTTTTTTTTAACATCACCCTTCGGGGGCGGTTGTAATTGAATTTTTTAGTTTTTTTTACATGTTCCCAGTTCTTTAAAAAAATATTTCTTAGTTTCCCAGTTCTTTGCTCGACCGACCAAATTTCGCGAAATTTGGCTTGATTTGACAAGTTTGGTCTCGAAAGATGCGTGAGGAATTGGGCTAAATTATTCTGCAGGAATACGTGGGGTTAAAATAAGGTTGCAATAAGTGGGACAAAACGGTTAGATATGGCAAAATAAGTGTAAAAAAGACCATATATCGGGCATTTTATGCATTTGAACGAAATAAACCGTGTAAATCGTGTTCAGCGTATCCACTTCCTTCGGACGAAACGAAAAAAGGCCCAAAATTTTTCCTAAAAAATCGCGAAAAAAATCAGGAATCGGGAGGTTTCGATCGGGAAAAAATCAGAAGGTTTCGATCAGAAAAAAGTGCGTTTTCGAATTTTTGCCAATTTCTCTGAAACCACAAATCCTAGCGAAATAATTTTCGGCACACTGAAACTGGAAGACAAGACCGAAAAAAGGGCCAAAAATTTTACGAAAAAATCGCGAAAAAAATCAGGAATCGGGAGGTTTCGATCGGGAAAAAATCAGGAGGTTACGATCAGGAACAAAGTGCGTTTTCGGATTTTTTTTTGCCAATTTCTCTGAAACCACAAATCCTAGCGAAATAATTTTCGGCACGCTGAAACAGGAAGACAAGACGAGCAAATCTTTGTATAAATTGCTTAAAAAGATTCAATTTTTCATGGCGAAATTCTGAATTAAATTTTTCCAGAATCTCGAATTCATAAGTCTATATCTCGAGAACCGTTACAGATAATTAAAAACGGATTGCGGCATCATTTTCAGGAGGTCATTTCCCTACGGACGCACTTAGATTTACTTAAAAATATTAATTGTATTATTACTGAACGAGTAACGAGCCGTTACTGTATTAAAAAGGAGTCAAAAATGTGTCAAAATTACAAGAATTTTTTTAAATATTAAACAACAGTAAATATCGAAAATTTGTTGTTCATCCTGATCGGGCAAAAATTACCTTTCAGAATTTTTTTTTCTTTTAACATCACCAGTTTTTTTTTACATGTTCCCAGTTCGTTAAAAAAAATTTTAGTTTCCCAGTTCTTTGCTCCACTGACCAAATTTCGCAAAATTTGGCTTGATTTTGCCAAGTTTGTTCTCGAAAGATGCGTGAGGAATTGGGCTAAATTATTCTGCAGGAATAAGGGTTAAAATAAGGTTGCAATAAGTGGGACGAAACGGTTAGAAATGGCAAAATAAGTGTAAAAAAGGCCATATATCGGGAATTTTATGCATTTGAACGAAATAAACCGGTAAATCGTGTTCACCGTATCCACTTCCTTCGGACGAAACGAAAAAAGGCCCAAAATTTTTCCGAAAAAATCGCGAAAAAAATCAGGAATCGGGAGGTTTCGATCGGGAAAAAATCAGGAGGTTTCGATCAGGAAAAAAGTGCGGTTTCGGATTTTTGACAATTTCTCTGAAACCACAAATCCTAGCGAAATAATCCTAGCGAAAAAAAGGGCCAAAAATTTTACAAAAAAATCGCGAAAAAAATCAGGAATCGGGAGGTTTCGATCGGGAAAAAATCAGGAGGTTTCGATCAGGAACAAAGTGCGTTTTACGATTTTTGACAATTTCTCTGAAACCACGAATCCTAGCGAAATAATTTTCGGCACACTGAAACTGGAAGACAAGACAGAAAAAAGGGCCAAAAATTTTACGAAAAAATCGCGAGAAAAATCAAGAATCGGGAGGTTTCGATCGGGAAAAAATCAGGAGGTTTCGATCAGGAAAAAAGTGCGTTCTCGTTTTTTTGACAATTTCTCTGAAACCACAAATGCTAGCAAAATCATTTTTGGCACACTGAAACTAGACGACAAGACGAGCAAATCTATGTATAAATTGCTTGGAAAGATTCCAAGTTTTCATGGCGAAATTCTGAATTCCAATTTTCCAGAATCTCGAATCCTTAAGTCTACGTGGTCCGTTAGAAAAGTATCCGACCTTTAGCCGGTAAAACAAAACTGGCACACCTGGAGCGTTGGAAACCTAATCACCCTCAAAGTAGTCTCCTTGGGACTCCACACACTTCTCCCAGCGGTGCCGCCATTGTTGGAAGCATTCCGAAAAAGCCTCTTTCGGAATCGACTTTAGCTCGGCTGTCTTTGCAGCCATAATGTCGTCTCTTGTCTGAAATCGCATTCCTTTCAATAGGCCATTGCTATTCCCCAAAGTGAAGAGGCCCTTGACTTTGGGGAATAGCCAGAAGTCGCAGGGGGCCATATCAGGTGTAATTTTTGCCAATTTCTCTGAAACCACAAATCCTAGCGAAATAATTTTCGGCACACTGAAACTGGAAGACAAGACAGAAAAAAGGCCAAAAATTTTCCGAAAAAATCGCGAAAAAAAATCAGGAATCGGGAGGTTTCGATCGGCAAAAAATCAGGAGGTTTCGATGAGAAAAAAGTGCGTTTTCGGTTTTTTGCCAATTTCTCTGAAACCACAAATCCTAGCGAAATAATTTTCGGCACGCTGAAACTGAAAGACAAGACCAGCAAATATTTGTATAAATTGCTTAGAAAGATTCATGGCGGATTCAATTTTTCATGGCGAAATTCTGAATTAAAATTTTCCAGAATCTCGAATTCATAAGTCTATATCTCGAGAACCGTTACAGATAATTAAAAACGGATTGCGGCATCATTTTCAGGAGGTCATTTCTCTACGGACGCACTTAAATTTCCTTAAAAATATTAACTGTATTATTTAAACGAGTAACGAGCACTGTCATTAAAAAGGGGTCAAAAATGTGTCAAAATTACAAGAATTTTTTAAAAATATTAAACAACAGTAAATATCGAAAAATTGTTGTTCATCCTGATTGGGCAAAAATTACCTTTCAGAAAAATATTTTTTTTTTCAGCACCACCCTTCGGGGGCGGTTGTAATTGAATTCTTTGTTTTTTTTTTAAATGTTCCCAGTTCTTAAATATTTTTTAGTTTCCCAGTTCTTTGCTCGACCGACCAAATTTCGCGAAATTTTGCTTGATTTTGCCAAGTTTGGTCTCGAAAGATGCGTGAGGAATTGGGCTAAATTATTCTGCAGGAATAAGTGGGGTTAAAATAAGGTTGCAATAAGTGGGACGAAACGGTTAAAAATGGCAAAATAAGTGTAAAAAAGGCTTATATCGGGCATTTTATGCATTTGAACGGAAAATCGTGTTCAGCGTATCCACTTCTTTCGGACGAACCGAAAAAAAGGCCCAAAAATTTTCCGAAAAAATCGCGAAATATATCAGGAATCGGGAGGTTTCGATCGGGAAAAATCAGGAGGTTTCGATCAGGAAAAAAGTGCGTTTTCGGTTTCTAGCCAATTTCTCTGAAACCACAAATGCTAGGGAAATCATTTTTGGCACACTGAAACTAGAAGACAAGACGAGCAAATCTATGTATAAATTGCTTGGAAAGATTCCAAGTTTTCATAGCGAAATTCTGAATTCGAATTTTCCAGTATCTCGAATCCTTAAGTCTACGTGGTCTGTTAGAAAAGTATCAGACCTTTAGCCGGTAAAACAAAACTGGCACACCTGGAGCGTTGGAAACCTAATCACCCTCAAAGTAGTCTCCTTGGGACTCCACACACTTCTCCCAGCGGTGCCGCCATTGTTGGAAGCATTCCGAAAAAGCCTCTTTCGGAATCGTCTTTAGCTCGGCTGTCTTTGCAGCCATAATGTCGTCTCTTGTCTGAAATCGCATTCCTTTCAATAGGCCATTGCTATTCCCCAAAGTCAAGAGGCCCTTGACTTTGGGGAATAGCCAGAAGTCGCAGGGGGCCATATCAGGTGCAATTTTTGCCAATTTCTCTGAAACCACAAATCCTAGCGAAATAATTTTCGGCACACTGAAACTGGAAGACAAGACAGAAAAAAAAGCCAAAAATTTTCCGAAAAAATCGCGAGAAAAATCATGAATCGGGAGGTTTCGATCGGGAAAAAATCAGGAGGTTTCGATCAGGTAAAAAGTGCGTATTCGGATTTTTGCCAATTTCTATAAAACCACAAATGCTAGCGAAATCATTTTTGGCACACTGAAACTAGACGACAAGACGAGCAAATCTATGTATAAATTGCTTGGAAAGATTCAAGTTTTCAAGGCGAAATTCTGAATTCAAATTTTCAAGAATCTCGAATCCATAAGTTTACGTGGTCTGTTAGAAAAGTATCCGACCTTTAGCCGTTAAAACAAAACTGGCACACCTGGAGCGTTGGAAACCTAATCACCCTCAAAGTAGTCTCCTTGGGACTCCACACACTTCTCCAAGCGGTGCCGCCATTGTTGGAAGCATTCCGAAAAAGCCTCTTCCGGAATCGATTTTAGCTCGGCTGTCATTGCAGCCATAATGTCCTCTTTTGTCTGAAATCGCGTTCCTTTCCATGGCCTTTAGACTTTGGTGAATAGCCCCCCAAATGCCCCCCAGAAGTCGCAGGGGGCATATCAGTAGAGTAAGGAGCCTGTCGAACCAGAGGAGTCTGGTTTTTCGCCAAAAAATGCGAAGAATGCGAAGTGCGAAGAATGTGCTAGAGCATTGTCGTGATGGAGTCTCTCCATCAACTCCAGTCGCTTGCGCCGCACAGCATCACGTAGGCGACGTAGGACATGCCTCATTTCACTTGTCGTCATTTTACTTGCATTGAAAAACCGACGAGAGCACTACACACTACGTCACTCGAACACTGCTCGACAGCAACTGACGCTATCTACAGGCGGGAAAAAATTCACGCATGCGCACGAAGGTTCAAGGTCGGCTCATGCAAGCGCGCTTGATTGAAATCCATCAGGTTTTCAAAATAAAAAATGAGGTCGGATACTTTTCTAACAGACCACGTATATCTCGAGAACCGTAACAGATAATTAAAAACGGATTGCGGCATCATTTTCGGGAGGTCATTTCCTTACGGGCGCACTTAGATTTCCTTAAAAATATTAATTAGTTTCCCAGTTCTTTGCTCGGCCGATCAAATTTCACGAAATTTGGCTGGATTTTGCCAATCTTATCTCGCGAACGGAAGCGCCTAGTAAAACGCAATTTAGATATTTGCAACCAGCAGAGAAAACACTTTCAGATGCACTTTGAAATTTTCTATTGGCTTGAGAAATAATGATTTTAAGGAAATAAATTAAATCATATTTATTTAACTAGAAAATAAATCGACTCTCTCTTCAATTATCTCTAATAAGCTGAAGGAGTTTTCTGAAGAATTGTTAGAATAAACAAAGTAGGAAGTATTATTTTCTCGTTTAGAAATAAAACGCGTTTATAAATTGCGTGTAAACGTATTGTAAATGGATTCCAAGCTTAATATATAAGCAATAAGTTGCGGTACTCGTATATTTAATGTAGAACTGTTACCTGTATTACATTTTCCGCTATCGCATGGCCTGTGTTTTGAATGTACATTGTGTTACCATTTTCATTACTTATTCCGCGTATATCGAATGCACGTTTTTGAGGCCTGAGCTCCGTCATTATTTTTATCTTTTGCCTATTGTCTTTTTATTATCGTTCCTATTTCAATAAGGCAAAGCAGTAACTGTCTGTCTTTATAAAAAGACTTTACGGAATTTCTAACATATGCACAGGTTTTGTTTTGTTTTCCGGTTGCAAAACTAAAGTTTGAATATATCATATTAAACTGCCTAATAGTGTTTTTTTAGTGGGTCATGTGAGAAAGTTCCATTAAATTGGCGCTACACACCTAACTTTTATTTTTTAATATAATATTCGGGTTACGATATTGGATACAAATTCATTTTCGATTTTGTTTGTTGCTAAAAGCAGTTTGAATTTATAGAAAATTACTGTGTTATTGCAAGACAATGTATGAATTGAATGAATAAATTCTATATGGAAAAGACACGTTCCAAATCGGACATGTCCTCAATAACACGAGTTGACCTTGAAGTCGTAGTTACACTTTTGAAGTTGAGTTTTCACCTTTAGGGAGGTAGCCGAAAATAGATCTCGTTTTATTTTCGAAACGATATATTTCAAAGGCTGTGGGAGACCAAACAAGGGAATTATTATGAAACGCAAAAGGAAATTAGAACGCTTAATTACTTTTAGAAACTCGTTGTGGGTTTTACTAAACCTTTGTCTTACACACAAAATAAACCAATTCAATGCCATATTTAATCAATATCATATTTATCCAACAATTACATTTTCACTTACCTCAAAATTTTAATTAAAAAAAAAACTACGTATTTAGACCAACAACCTTGCCATTTCACGTACTTTAAGTTTAATCTTATCTAACATTAAATTAATTAACGTATTATACTTTTAATTACGACTTTAAGTTTTAAGTTTTTAATTTAGATCATGTTTTGAATTCGAACAATATTTATTATAAATATGTTCACGTGGTCTAACTTTGCTTTAAATTGCATAGAAATGTGCGAAAATTTGTCTTATAATAAGTCATGTAGTCATAGCGTCGCGGCCAATTAGTGATTATATTTTGGAAGCTAACCCTGGCAATTATTCACGTTAAATTGGTGACACAATTGCAGCAATTCTGAAAAACAACATCATTTGCGCCAATTGAATTTTATTTCTCGCTAAAACGATAAAAAGGTAATTGATTAACTTTATCTCATCTTTAAACATTTCATTTGCCAAATATCGAAATTCTAAAAACAATTAATTTTCCAAATTGTTCACTAAATTTGAATGATACAAAATATTTTTGACAAAACAAGATATTTTATTAAATTGTGAATCTATTCTTGTCAGACTCAGTTTAATCTTGTCGGTATAGACCAGTAGTGGCGAACCTATGGCACGCGTGTCACACCTGGCACGTGGAAAATTTTTATTGGCACGCGAACTAGTTCTATCGCGTGGCTTCTAAACCTATGGCACGCGTGTCACAGCTGGCACGTGGGAAAATTTTATTGGCACGCGAACTAGTTCTATCGCGTGGCTTCTAAACCTATGGCACGCGTGTCACAGCTGGCACGTGGGATTTTTTTTATTGGCAAGCCAACTAGTTCTATCGCGTGGCTTCTAAAACTATGGCACGCGTGTCACAGCTGGCACGTGGGAAAATTTTATTGGCACGCGAATTAGTTCTCTCACAAAATAAAATTTTTACAAATAGAATAATTATACAAAATATGTTTGACAAAACAAGATTTTTTATTAAATTGTGAATCTATTTTTCTCAGACTGTTTAGTCTTGTCGGTATAGACCAGTGGTGGCGAACCTATGGCACGCGTGTCACAGCTGGCACGTAGGAAAATTTTATTGGCACGCAAACTAGTTCTCTCGCGTGCCTTCTAAACTTCATTAACTTCATTCATTAACATTAACAAAAAAAATCTCAATCTGCTCTCATGCAACATCAAAGGTGTAAAATATAAGACGTGATATATTAAGGTAAATACTTTCACTGATTTTCACAATCTGGAATGTTATTTACTGTAAAAGTTACCTGGCATCTCAGCATTTCAAAATGTGAAAATTTCAAAAAAAAATTGCACGCGAACGAAAAAAGGTTTTTTCATCTATATAGGTCTATATTGTTAAAGAAGTAGTGTCTACATCAGTGGTGGCGAAGCTATGACACGCGTATCCTTTCAATAATCATTTAAACATTTCATTTGCCAAATATCAAAAATTCTAAAAACAAAACAAAAATTTTCCAAATTGTTCACTAAATTTAAATAACACAAAATATTTTTGACAAAACAAGATATTTTATTAAATTGTGAATCTATTCTTGTCAGACTCAGTTTAATCTTGTCGGTATAGACCAGTAGTGGCGAACCTATGGCACGCGTGTCACACCTGGCGCGTGGAAAAATTTTATTGGCACGCGAACTGGTTCTATCGCGTGGCTTCTAAACTTAGGGCACGCGTGTCACAGCTGGCACGTGGGAAAATTTTATTGGCACGCGAACTAGTTCTATCGCGTGGCTTCTAAACCTATGGCACGCGTGTCACAGCTGGCACGTGGGAAAATTTTATTGGCACGCGAACTAGTTCTATCGCGTGGCTTCTAAACCTATGGCACGCGTGTCACAGCTGGCACGTGGGAATTTTTTTATTGGCAAGCCAACTAGTTCTATCGCGTGGCTTCTAAACCTACGCACGCGTGTCAAAGCTGGCACGTGGGAAAATTTTATTGGCACGCGAACTAGTTCTCACAAAATAAAATTTTTACAAATAGAATAATTATACAAAATATGTTTGACAAAACAAGATTTTTTATTAAATTGTGAATCTATTTTTCTCAGACTGTTTAGTCTTGTCGGTATAGACCAGTGGTGGCGAACCTATGGCACGCGTGTCACAGCTGGCACGTAGGAAAATTTTATTGGCACGCGAACTAGTTCTCTCGCGTGCCTTCTAAACTTCATTAACTTCTACTTTTCCAAACGAAATTTAAAAAAAAAAAATCTCAATCTACTCTCATGCAACATCAAAGGTGTAAAATATAAGACGTGACATATTAAGGTAAATACTTTTACTGATTTTCACAATCTGGAATGTTATTTACTGTAAAAGTTACCTGGCATCTCAGCATTTCAAAATGTGAAAATTTCAAAAAAAAATTGCACGCGAACGAAAAAAGGTTTTTTCATCTATATAGGTCTATATCAGAGGTGTCCAAACTACGGCCCGGCAGGCGATTTTATCCGGCCCGCCAAGGATTTTGAAAAATTTAGTAAAATATAAATGCAGCGTGGCGCGTCGGTATTAGCTCTCGCGCAGATGAAGAGCGCATTCGGTTAGAATGAGCACGGTATCACGCTCGAAAAAGTACAGTCTGGACTACATGAATGATTTTGTACTCTGACTGTACGTAGGCGGCGCGGAGCGCCAGACTGCACTCAACTGCAGTGCCTGCAAAGCTACGAGATTGTCCACGACAAACCAAAAATTCGTCGGCAGCGGATCTTATTTACATTTTTTACAGTTGATATATTGTAAATTGGTATGTTTAGATTTATATTTAATATATTATAACTTAATTATTTTTTAAAGTTGAACATGGAAACAAAAAGAAGAAAAGTAGATGACGAGTGCCGCGTTTTTAAAGAAGAATGGGGATTAAAATATTTCTTTGTGCAATCGCAGTAAAAGAATGGCAAAAAATAATATGGTGCTGCAGCACCCCAGGCATACGCTTGCGCCACCCCAGGGTGCCGCGGCACTCAGTTTGAGAACCACTGTCATAGACAATGAAAAGGAAATAAACAAACTTCGACACCCTAGCATACGCATTGATAATGGGCAAGTACTCTACTTGGGAAAAGGTGGAAAAGTAATCTTCCAAACCTATCATTAAAATTACAAATGACGCAAGATACTTTCTGAACGATCATTGGAAAAGGGGAAGCAACTGTTGTACTTCTTATATACACCCTGCTCGCTATAAAAGAACGACACACAAAGGATGAATATTGAAGATTTGTAAAAATAGAATAATGGGACTACCTGGCTCCGCAGTCTTTGAATGATTGAAATACCCCGATATTCACATTGCCAGAGAAAAGAATAACTATAATGTATAATTATTTGCAGATGCGACTGCAAAAGTGTTAGAATAAAAGTGTTATATGTGTAATTTGCAATGACACTGTTGCTGTAATGAAGGAATACAATTTACGTCGACATTATGAAACAAAACATGCTTCAGCTTACTCACAATTTAGGGACAAGCAGCGTACTGAAAAATTTGAAAAAATGAGTCGTAGTTTGTCTTCTCAGCAAAATTTATTTAGGAAGGCAAACTCGGAAAATGAATCATTGACTTTAGTTAGCATGAAAGTTGCTTATTTGTTGGCGAAAAAAGGGAAAGCCTTTATGGATGGAAACATCGTTAAAGAGTGTATGATGGAAGCTGTTGGGGTGTTATGTCCGGAAAAGGTGAAACTTTTCAAAACGATAAGTCTTTCCCGCAATACTGTTGCTCGTCGAATTGACGATATTGGCAATAATATACTCCACCAGATTTCTGGGAAAGCACAGCGTTTCACTCACTATTCTATCGCGATGGATGAATCGACCGACGTTAGTGACACCTCACAACTTTTAGTATTTGTTCGTGGAGTTGACGACGATCTTAATGTCACCCAAGAATTAGCATCGGTTAACAGCATGCATGGCACTACAACTGGAGCAGATATTTTTAAGGAACTACAACAGACGTTGACCAAATATAACTTGGACTGGAATCGACTCCAAGGTGTGACAATTGACGGAGGAAGAAACATGTCTGGTGCAAATAATGGGGTGGTTGGGCTAATAAGAAAAGCTTGTGAAAGCGCAGGAGCAACAGTACCAATTTTTCTGCACTGTATCATCCACCAACAAGCCCTATGTGTAAAACATGTCGACATGAGCTGCGTTTTGAAACCAGTTGTTTCTGTCGTAAACTTTATTAGATCACGTGCACTCAATCATCGCCAATTTCGATCTTTCCTCGAAGAAATTGAATCTGAGTCTGTTGACTTGTCGTATTATACAGCAGTTCGATGGCTTAGCTGTGGAAAAGTGTTATTGCAGTTCTTCAATCTCAGAAAGGAAATTAAAATTTTTCTTGCGGAAAAGAATCACCCTGAACCGCTTTTATCGGATGCAGAGTGGCTCTGGAAGTTGGCAATTTTTGCAGATGTGATACACGTAAATAACTTGAATTTAAAGCTCCAAGGTAAAAACAACTTAATTTGTGATTTATTCGAGCAAATCAAAGCATTCAGAGCCAAGCTGATATTGCTCAAAGTCATATGAATGAATGTAATTTTTCCCATTTCACGTGCTGCGAAAAATTTAGTACAGAAGCTGACGAAAGATTTCCCACCATATTTGCAGTAAAAGTAATCGCGGATTTAAAACTAGAATTTCAAAAGCGTTTTTCTGATCTTGACATAAATTCAAGGGAAATTCGGCTGTTTCAAAATCCATATGACTGCAACGTTGGCGACGTTTCAAGTCAGTTTCAAATGGAACTAATTGATCTTCAAGTTAGCGATCAAATCAAGAGCAAATACAAGGAAGGAATCTTCATTTTTGATTCTATTTTTGTATGGCCCCTAGATCCCAAACTTGTAAGATACATCCCCTCGCATGAGTAATAAAGAATATTATTTGCAACACCGGCGGTATTGTCAATTGTCCTCTAGGGCGAATGTCCAATTTCGCTCTCGTGACCAATTGACATCTTACCACCCTAGTTTCAAAATATACTATTACAAACCTGACATCATTAAAATCAGTTCAGCGGAATGAATGAATAAATAAATTTTTTGTGCACTAGTAGCTGCGCATCATTCTTACTTTCCACACGCGCACAACCCAAATGGCGCTGAGAGCACTGCAAGAGTCGCGCATCTTGCAATTCTGCTTCCTGTTTCACATACAACTTCACGTTCCACATACAACATCAAGTGGTGCTAAAAAACGCCATTTCAAAATATCTCGCACTTTAAAATTGTTTGTACTGGAGGGTGAGGTAAGGGTGAGGACTTAGGATACTGAGGGTAGACTCTTCCATTTCAGGAACTATTCCACTCTTACCAATTACACTGCTCGAAACAATTAGCGGGTCACTAATTTGTTCCTCAATAAAATTCAAACGAGAAATTACATGCTAATCAAATTAAGAACATCTGAATGACGCTCTATTTAATTGTTTTTATTGACACATAGGTAGGGATTGCAATCCGGAAAACCGGATCCGGTAATACGGCGGATCTGGCATCACTAAACGTTTAACGGATCCGGTACCAATATACCGGATCCGCTAATACTAATTTTTGCTAAAATAATTGCGCTAATGCATGAATAGTTACTTTAAATACCAGGTGGGCATAGCGTCACATGGTTTTTGGAAAACCAACATTGATTTTGTGATAAAACTTAAAATAATTACCGTATTTGCCGGTGTATAAAGCGCACCTTTTTCCAAAAAAATGCCTCTAAAACATAGGTCCGCGTTATAGGCGCACCAAAACAAGGTTAAATTTTAGCGTCTTATACACCAGCAAATACGGTATTTATTGTAGGTTGATTAAACTGGTTATAAACTCATTATTGTGATAATTGTGCCATTCAATAGACAGATTCATCATGATTAGGGCTTCCAATACCGGAATCCCGGGATTCCGAAAACCGGGATTTTAATCTATTTTTTTCCGGTATTAGAAAACCGGGTATTACAAAAAAATACCGGTATTACCGGTATAAAAAAATACCGGTATTATTAGCAAATAGTAAGAACAAGAATAATAAATTCGTATTTATACAATTGCGCCAACAAGTGTAGAATCGGAAAGGGCATTGCAGCGAATCATGTATGTATAAAGATTCGGTGGAATCTGAACGACGAAACAATTGATTGTCTCGATTTTTACAAATCGATTTTTACAAATTTTTGGACGCAAAAGAGTTTCCAAATTTAAAGCAATTGGCTGGTAAATTTATTTCTATGTATGGCACTACCTATATGTGCGAACAAACTTTTTCCAGGATGAAGTATCTGAAATCTAAATATAGGGCAAATTTATCGGATGATCATTTACAATCATTGCTAATAATTGGTGTTTCCGATTTGAATCCCAACTTTGAAGAAACTCTCCAGGAAAAAACCCAGTTCCACCATTCCCATTAAAAATTGCATGAAATAATTTTATAATAATATAATTTAGACATGTTTGTTTAGTATTGTTATATCTGTAATTTACTATAAAAAATAAAATTCAATGCTGCTTTACTTGTAATAAGGTTTTTTTAATTCACATATTTACAATGCTTGACCCCCGCTAATGAATTTAAATACCAAACTGGCCCTCGCAGCAAAAAGTTTGGACGCCTCTGGTCTATATAGTTAAAGAAGTAGTGTCTACATCAGTGGTGGCGAAGCTATGACACGCGTATCCTTTCAATAATCATTTAAACATTTCATTTGCCAAATATCAAAAATTCTAAAAACAAAACAAAAATTTTCCAAATTGTTCACTAAATTTAAATAACACAAAATATTTTTGACAAAACAAGATATTTTATTAAATTGTGAATCTATTCTTGTCAGACTCAGTTTAGTCTTGTCGATATAGACCAGTGGTTGCGAACCTATGCTGGCGCGTGGAAAAATTTTATTGGCACGCAAACTAGTTCTCTCGCGTGCCTTCTAAACTTCATTAACTTCTACTTTTCCGAACGAAATTTTTAATTTCGGGGAGACGCGGGTTCGAATCCTGGTCGGGGAGGCGACAACTCTGAATGAATGCAAAATATGCGATACCGGGCTGGCGCATACTAAAAGCCAAAGTGGATTAGGGGGTCTATTTGGTTTATTAACCCTTTCGCCCCGAATGGTACACATGCGTCCCATCAATATTTCAAATGAAACTTGAATTTAAAATTGAGGCGTTGCGAATACGAAGGGCGAACTGACCATTGGGTCATTTTTTTTTCTCGAGAATCCGCAGGTATAGGTTTCATGTTTCGAGTTCGTCATAAGTTCATCAAAATCGACATCAGCCTTTACCGAGTTCGCCCTTCATCCGCAATCGATAAAGAAAATTTAAAATGCGTTTTTCTCGAAACCACCATTTGTTGAGTTCGCCCTTCGTATACGCATCGCCTCAATTGTTCTCGTAGGAAAAATTTAACAGGTATAATATTTACCAAGGCAGATATGGTTGTTATAAATAATAGCGAACAATATCTAGGGATTGCAATCCGGAAAAGCGTATCCGGTAATCCGGCGGATCCGGCATCACTAAACGTTTGCCGGATCCGGTACCAATATACCAGATCCGGTGATGCTAATTTTTTGTTTCAGGCGTTGCGAATACGAAGGGCGAACTCACAATTTCGGTCATTTTTTTTTTCACGGATGGGAACAGAACCTTCTCGAGAATCCGCAGGTATAGGTTTCATGTTGAGTTCGTCATAAGTTCATCAAAATCGACATCAGCCTTTACCGAGTTCGCCCTTCATCCGCAATCGATAAAGAAAATTTAAAATGCGTTTTTCTCGAAACCACCATTTGTTGAGTTCGCCCTTCGTATACGCATCGCCTCAATTGTTCTCGTAGGAAAAATTTAACAGGTATAATATTTACCAAGGCAGATATGGTTGTTATAAATAATAGCGAACAATATCTAGGGATTGCAATCCGGAAAAGAGTATCCGGTAATCCGGCGGATCCGGCATCACTAAACGTTTGCCGGATCCGGTACCAATATACCAGATCCGGTCACCGGATCCGGTGATGCTAATTTTTTGTTTCAGGCGTTGCGAATACGAAGGGCGAACTCACAATTTCGGTCATTTTTTTTTCACGGATGGGAACAGAACCTTCTCGAGAATCCGCAGGTATAGGTTTCATGTTGAGTTCGTCATAAGTTCATCAAAATCGACATCAGCCTTTACCGAGTTCGCCCTTCATCCGCAATCGATAAAGAAAATTTAAATGCGTTTTTCTCGAAACCACCATTTGTTGAGTTCGTATACGCAACGCCTCAATTGTTCCTCGTAGGAAAAAATTAACAGGCATAATATTTACCAAGGCAGATATTGTTGTTATAAATAATAGCGAACAATATCTAGGGATTGCAATCCGGAAAACCGGATCCGGTAATCCAGCGGATCCGTTATCTCTAAACGTTTACCGGATCCGCTGGCAATATACCGGATCCGGTGATGCTAATTTTTGGTAAAATAATTGCACTATTGCATGAGTAGGTACTTTAAATGCGTGGTTCGCTTGGCGCCACATAGTTTTTTCAAAACCAAGATTTTGTGACAAAACCATTGATTTTGTGATAAATAATGTATACTTCAAATAATTACCGTATTTTCCGGTATATAACGCGCACCTTTTTTCCAAAAAAATTTCCTCTAAAACATAGCTCCGCGTTATAGACGCACAAAAAGTAGGTCAAATTTTAGGATGCGTCTTATACACCGGCAAATACGGTATTTATAGTAAGTTGATTAAACTAAATAGTTATAAGCACATTGTGATAATTGTGCCATTCATTAGACAGATTTATCATGATGTCTAGTTACTGTACTAGATTTTTAATCGTTTGTCTAATAGTAAATGTGTGTGTGTGTGTAAACTACCTATATAATATACTCAGTTGATTACCCTGGAAATAGTCCATTTTGGGCTGGGGAAAATTATCTTGGTCGGATGAACCGAATTTGATCCGAATTTCCATCCGGCCGGATCCGGTTGGATCCGGCCGGATCGATGGAAAAACGGTCGGATCCGGCCGGATTGAAAATGACACCGGATTGCAATCCCTAACAATATCAGACAAGAAAAGACACGAAATGACATACAGGACTGGACTAGAATAGATCTGACCTGACTAGACGAGACAAGACTAGGCAAAACCAGACAATACCGAACAATATACTCAGTTGATTACCCTGGAAACAGTCCATTTTGGGCTGGGGAAAATTATCCTGGTCGGATGAACCGAATTTGATCCGAATTTCAATCCGGCCGGATCCGGCCGGATCGATGGAAATATGCCCGGATCCAGCCGGATTGAAAATGACACCGGATTGCAATCCCTAACAATATCAGACAAGAACAGACACGAAATGACAAAGAGGACTGGACTAGAATAGATCTGATCTGACTAGACGAGACAAGATCAGGCAAAACCAGACCATACCGAACAATATACTCAGTTGATTACCCTGGAAACAGTCCATTTTGGGCTGGGGAAAATTATCCTGGTCGGATGAACCGAATTTGATCCGAATTTCCATCCGGCCGGATCCGGCCGGATCGATGGAAATACGGCCGGATCCGGGCGGATTGAAAATGATACCGGATTGCAATCCCTAACAATATCAGACAAGAAAAGACACGAAATGACAAACAGGACTGGACTAGAATAGATCAGACCTGAGTAGACGAGACAAGACCAGGCAAAACCAGACAATACCGAACATATATAATTGACCGCCCTTTACCGCCGTTTGTCTAATAGTAAATGTGTGTGTGTGTGTGTGTAAACTACCTATATAATATACTCAGTTGATTACCCTGGAAATAGTCCATTTTGGGCTGGGGAAAATTATCTTGGTCGGATGAACCGAATTTGATCCGAATTTCCATCCGGCCGGATCCGGTTGGATCCGGCCGGATCGATGGAAAAACGGCCGGATCCGGCCGGATTGAAAAATGACACCGGATTGCAATCCCTAACAATATCAGACAAGAACAGACACGAAATGACAAACAGGACTGGACTAGAATAGATCTGATCTGACTAGACGAGACAAGATCAGGCAAAACCAGACAATACCGAACAATATACTCAGTTGATTACCCTGGAAACAGTCCATTTTGGGCTGGGGAAAATTATACTGGTCGGATGAACCGAATTTGATCCGAATTTCCATCCGGCCGGATCCGGCCGGATCGATGGAAATATGCCCGGATCCGGCCGGATTGAAAATGACACCGGATTGCAATCCCTAACAATATCAGACACGAAATGACAAACAGGACTGGACTATAATAGATCAGACCTGGCAAAACCAGACAATACCGAACATATATAATTGACAAGTTTGAACAAGACAATAATAGACTGGACAAAACTAGATAAGTATATACAAGAATGATCAACATTCAACAATACTGGACACAATTTTGGAACAAAATATTGGTCAAAACTGAACAATATCGGATATGCGACTATCCGCAGAATTTGAGAAAACTGAATAAGATTGAAAAAAAATGAACAAAACTCGAGAAGAATATATGAGACAAGAATGTACCACTGATATCCTGAGACAATTCGACCATCGTCGTTTTATATTGGTTTTATATTTATCAACAAAACCATGAGGTTTATTCTACCTCTGCAATATTATTTACGTTCAGGGACGAAAGGGTTAAAGCTTGTCAGTCTAATCTTGACACAACAATGTTGTTGTGTTTTTTTGAATTATTTTGAATTATTTTGTAAATAAAATCCGAATAATAGAATTATTTCTGAAAAAGCGCTGAAATGGTGTTTCATAAATTAGTTTTAAAATAGTTTTCCAAAGGTTTTGTGAGTCATAGAGCTAAGTAAGGCATTGAAAGATTTTTAGAAACCCGCTATAGCCTTTGCCCATTATAAAGGCTAAAGCTTAATGGGATGAAGAATAAAAAAAGGCTAAAGCAGAATTATAAATTTATATTTTATTTATATATATATATATATATATATATATATATATATATATATATATATATATATATATTATCTATATTAAGGTTATAAAATTATTAAAAATGAAATGCAGCCTGAATATATAAATATATTCAACCTGTTCGTAGCTCTATAATATTAAGTCTCTACAAAACAAATCCCATGTTGAAACAACTACTTCCCTGGCTAATACCACGCAGGATATTGAATTATATAACGGACATTTGAATGTTATTACTAGCCCACAGTACACTTTCATGTTAGTAACAAGTACTATTATAATATACTTTCCATTTAGATTAAATAAATAGCCATATACAGACGCGTTTCGAGATTTATCTCTTATCAGTACAGCTTTGTTTTTTTTAATTATAAATTGGAATAAACTTACGTAAATTTGATCACCTTGTGCATGACCGGTGGGGTTAGGTTTTAATTAGACATTTGTGGAAAAATACATGAACTTAGTCGGTTATTGATTTAAATGATAATTTAATATTGGTGACAACTACATCCCTGGCTAATACCACGCAGGATATTGAATTGTGCAACAGACATTTGCATGTTATTACTAGCCCCCAATACACTTTCATGTCACTAACAAGTACTATACAAGTATACAGTTCATTTACATGATCAAATTCTGTAAATTTCATTAAAATCGTCCAATAAATACTTGGTGTTAATGACGTTAATGTATTTATTTATAAGTCTTGAAATGATGCGAATTAAATTTGTTGAAAGAAAGTGTTGAATTTAAATTGCACCTTTTGACACATCAAAGTGTTAAAAACTATGCAAGCCAATGAAACAAAACCAATTTTTTAAGGAAAATATTGCATTTCCAAGAAACTTTCCTCGAATGAAATCAAATTTGTGTTTATTTCTTTAGAATGAGATTTTGCAATTTTTTTTTAAGGAGGAAATCCATTGCGGATTTTGTAACAAAGAACGAAAGTTATTATCTGTGCTAGTTGGTAAACACAAAATGTAAAAAAGCGGATTTTTACTTTTGAAATTGTTAAAGCGTGCAGACGCGCATTAGGTAACAACGAAACTTCATTGATACATCATTTAAGTGGCGTAAATAATGCATAATTAACTTGCTTTCAATATTTCATTTTTTTCCTAATTAGCTAAATTTCTAATTATTTCTAGGTTATAATGTCAACGAGAAAATAATTACCCCAAAAAAACGTATATAACACATTACAAATGGAGTATATGTCAATTTCTATAAAACTTTTGCTAATTCACATAACAATTTGAGATAATTTATCTTTCATTCATCATATCTTTCTATTTAAATTACATGTTTCTATTTAAATAAGTAGAAAGATATGATCTTAAAAACAAAGTTATTTATCTAATACCCGTTTAGTGCCACAAAAGTGGTTTTTCGGTCAAAAAGGTTTTTCAGTTCGTGCTATTGCTGGAAGGGTGGGCCGTAGTTAGGGTTTCTGAATATCCGCACTTTCTCAAAAGCGCGGTTTTCGGTTTTTGAAAATTAAAAACCGCGGTTTCGGTTTCGGTTTTTAAGAAATTTTGGTAGTAGTGTCTGATATTTAAACGAAATCTTAGTTTTGTACGCTTAGGGAAAATGATCTTTCGGAGTAGGTAGATGTAGCATTAATTGTAGAGAGTGTGTGAAACAAAATATTTAATCTTTTGTTCTCTCAGAAGTTCTTTTATATTTAGCAAACTCCTTTTTCATAGAATTAGGATAGCGATTTGTTTGCATATAAGAATTTTAGTTTAATTCTTCTTGAATAGCTTTTTGTACTTCGTCTTACAAGGAATACTTTGGATTGGTCACTTCTTCTAATTTTTCTGGATTTGCCGAACATTCACCTTCGACTTCAACTTTATTGTTGTCTGGATAAAGTCGTTCAAAATGTTTTTCCGCCAATATTAAAACAGACATTGGTGGAACTTTCGAAGGATTTAGTAAGCATCTAGCCATTTCTGTTGATTCTAGATTTTCACGGGTCTTCAAACGTTGTATGATATTTTTCATTGAAGCTTTACTTATATCAGAACCAATTAATTTCTTTTCTAAGAATCCCATTACACCTTGAGCCGTAAATATGTTTTACATACAGCTTTGTCTACAGTGCAAATTGGGTGTATTTGTAGTTAAATTTTGTTGTTATCTACCTAAACGACTATGGATATTGAAAATACATATAAGAAATTACATGACTCAATCAACAGAGGCGGCTTTTCTTTTCGGCGGCTTTTTCTACAGCTTTGTCTACAGTGCAAATTGAGTGAATTTATAGTTAAATTTTGTTGTTATCTACCTAAACGACTATGGATATTGAAAATACATATAAGAAATTACATGACTCAATCAACAGAGGCGGCTTTTCTTTTCGGCGGCTTTTTCTACAGCTTTGTCTACAGTGCAAATTGAGTGTATTTGTAGTTAAATTTTGTTGTTATCTACCTAAACGACTATGGATATTGAAAATACATATAAGAAATTACATGACTCAATCAACAGAGGCGACTTTTCTTTTCGGCGGCTTTTTCTACAGCTTTGTCTACAGTGCAAATTGAGTGAATTTATAGTTAAATTTTGTTGTTATCTACCTAAACGACTATGGATATTGAAAATACATATAAGAAATTACATGACTCAATCAACAGAGGCGGCTTTTCTTTTCGGCGGCTTTTCTACAGCTTTGTCTACAGTGCAAATTTAGTGTATTTATAGTTAAATTTTGTTGTTATCTACCTAAACGACTATGGATATTGAAAAAACATATAAGAAATTACATGACTCAATCAACAGAGGCGGCTTTTCTTTTCGGCGGCTTTTTCTACAGCTTTGTCTACAGTGCAAATTGAGTGTATTTATAGTTAAATTTTGTTGTTATCTACCTAAACGACTATGGATATTGAAAATACATATAAGAAATTACATGACTCAATCAACAGAGGCGGCTTTTCTTTTCGGCGGCTTTTTCTACAGCTTTGTCTACAGTGCAAATTGAGTGTATTTATAGTTAAATTTTGTTGTTATATACCTAAACGACTATGGATTTTGAAAAAATAATTATTTGTGTTTATAATAGACCAACCCTGTGGGATAAACATTTAAACAATTACAATAAACGATGTCGGCACAAGTGTTAACACTGTTGCAGTGTAAGGACATACACGTCCAAGTTACTCGTCCGGGTAGTTCTGTCCGCCATCGATCGACAAAATCGGTTTTGGTGTACCCTTAGCATAACGGAAGATATCAATGTAATTCCAGCTACTGACAGATTTGAAGATATCGTAATGATAATCTCGTACTTTCAATTCTATTATCTATACATTTCGATTAACCGCTGTATATTTTTCTGTAAATTTAGGAAACCTGGTTCTCGTTTAAACAACATTATTGACGTGACTGGTGCTAGCCAATACCATGGATTTTTACCAGTACTTGTCCGAAATTGTATCTCATCACTTACCAGCCAAACATTGGATAAGAAGAGTAAGAAGGCTGAAACGAAAGCAGAGGGTCAGCCATCAGAAGGTTTCTGTGGAGGATCTGACCCTTCCATTTGGATGGAATTAGTTCCGGATGTTGGTGAGGCTGGAAACATCTCTACCAAATCGAGATTTCCATTGCCATTAGCCACTGCTTTGTTCAGTTTTCTGTACCATTTGGCTAGTTATGAATCTGGTGGAGATGCTTAATGATATTACTGTAACAGTAATATCATTAAGCAGCGATGACTGTGGTTTACTGGAGATAAAGTTTTATAACAATTGAAAATTAACATAATGCACTGAATTTAAATCTTTTAGAATCTCTAATATTACGACTTTTAGAAGAATAAATTCTTCTTATATTGGTTCAATAGAAGACCACCTTGTCTTGATTCAATTTCCTTTTTAAAAAGAGCTTTTACGTTTCGTTGTAGGAAACTGATTTTATCGAAGGTAATCGAACATCACAAGTTTTCTTACCATTTGTAAAATTACTTTTAATTTCAGCATCTTCTTCGACGTAATACTCATGATTCACATCTTCTCCATGCGATTCTTCAGGAAATAAATCTTCATCTTCACTCCTGCAGCTGTTTTCTACTTGAGATGATATCTTGTAAAAAGAGTGGCAGACAGCGAGATGAATTGTATGGTCATTGCAAATTTTTGATTCAGCAGGACAATCTATACAATTTTTTAATTACCCGGGCATCATCATGTGTATCTTACTCAATAATAATCCCACGGCAATAAATCCCAGACTCAAACAAACTTTGAGGTTTTTGCAACCAGAAATTGAAAACCGCGTTGAAATCGCTCGATAACTAACGCCGCGACGGCCCGTCAAAGTTAGATCTACGGAGGATTGGTTGCATTTTTTTTTCGAAATTTCGCAGCTGTCGCAACAAATTCGACGTTTCGTTCAAGCAAAACGTGGTCGGAAAGCGAGACTGAAAACCGCGTTGCGAAATCTTTAACAGCGGCGTCGCGACGCCACCGGAAAGTTCAATTTCCTAATGCGACTGCTGCTTTTTCCGCCGTAGTTTTCGTAATTTTCAAGCTAGCGAAACAAGTTTGCCGTTTTGTGGAAGGGAAAGCTTGTCAGGAAGCAGTAGTGAAAATCGCGTTGCAAAATCTTTGACAGCGGCATCGCGACGTCGCCGCAAAATTCAACTTGCTAATCTAGGTCGAATTACGGGGACAGGCGGTGATTTTTCCGCTGTAGTTTTCGCAATTTTGCAGGTAGTGAAAAAAATTTAATGTTCTGGTGAATAAGAACCGCATTGCGAAATTTTTGACAACGGCGCCGCGACGTCACCGCGAACTTCAACTTTCTAATCCAAGTCACCCACAATATCACTTCTGTTACTACGATACTACTGATAAACGATATTATTTGCAGAAGAAGCTCCTTCAATTAGCAGAAAACCTAAATTGCAAGTGTCTTCGGCGTCTGAAACTAGTCCACTAATCTAGTGTAGTACAAATTTTGAGTCCATTTGGTTTTAATTCTTGAAACATTCATTTCATTCGGAATTTCGATTCAGAAATCATTTCTTTCTTCGTATTCTTTTTAAATTAAGGTCATAACACCTGAAGAACATTTTGGTAAGATTTGGTTGGGAAATCGGCCAGCTATTGCTCGAATAAATGCAGATTTTGAAATTGCTCGAACACATATATCATCGATGGTTGCCATTTTTGCAACAACAGTTTGCAATGTTTGAAAGAGCACTACTTCAATGTATTTTATTTTTATTTATCCTTAGATAAAACCGAAAACCGCGTTTTTTATGACGGTTATGCGGTTTCAGTTTTTGCACAGTAAACCGCGGTTCGGATATATCCGAAGCAGAAACCCTAGCCGTAGTGTATCGCTGATACTAAATCTAGATGGTCCGAAGCTGGGGAGAATGGACGTAGACTTGGATCAGGACGTCCAAGAAGCACCACTGAGCTTGAAGATCGAGCTCTCCGTTTTACAACTTTAAGGGACAGATTTACAACGTCGCGGGGATTGAGAAATGACTAGTTGGCTCTAAATGGCCAAAGAGTATCCATGGCTCTTTTCCATGTCAGAAAAATTCGCAGTTTTAGTATTAGATCCTACCGTCCACAAGTGTGTCTACCTCTTACTCCGCAGCCTCGCAGAGCAATACTTTCAAATATAACATTGGACCCATGAATGGAATAAAATTATCTTAGTCTCAGTTTTGTTTATGGTCTCATAATGGCCGCAGAAGAGTGAGACGTCGACGCGGTGAATTCAGAATTAAACAATTTGCTGTTGAAAGACATAAGGCCCTTACACAGGGAGTTATGGTGTGGGAAGCGATAGGGTATGGTAGTGGGTCTCCTCTAGTTTTTTTAGAAGCCAGTCAACGCGATTCGGTATATTGACAGCATTTTACAGCCAGTTTTAATACCTTATGTAAATGCAGAACTTGCAGATGATAGTTTCTTGATAGTGACGAAATCAATTTGTTAACTTGACCATCTCGTTTTCTAGATCTATCGCCGATAGAACATGTTTAGGATGTAATAGGTGTTCGAATAAGTAACTTACAGCGTCCCGCTAACACTGTAATGGTCAAATAAACGAAGTTTGGAGTGAAATACCCCAAGCAGTGCCATACTTACCCTATGAGCTGTTAGTAACTTAAGGGGCGCCACGAGCTTAAAGATGAGGAATTTTGAAATTGCCTAATTCTCTATATCTCAATTAATAAATTCGGGAAAGGAATGGAGGAAAAGGATGATCGAACACCCAGAGTAAGACCGCGAGGTCTTACTCGGGGTAGAGTTCACCGAGTTAGGTGGCGTTCGTGGCTCGCGCTCGCACTTTTCATGCATATAGCTAAATTCGCGTTGTAGGTACTCGATGTCTATACAACATATGAATAGAAGTGAATAGAAAATATTTCTATAATTAAAACTCGTGCAGAACTACATTTTTTGTAGTTTTAATTCAGTGTTCCGTACCTCAAAAGGAAAACGGAAGCCGTATAGGATAACTTTGTTGTCTGTATGTAAAGACCCTTTTTCTCAGGAACACGTAGAGGTATCAAGTTAAGATTTAGATTAAATACTCGTGTCTACGGTCTCTTTTAGTTGTGAATAAATCAAACTAGGAATTTCAATGCCTAGGCACTAGGGCGCTAATTGGTTTATAGCCCAGGGCGCCAAATTTGATAAGAACGACCCTGACCCCAAGTCGATATTGATAGCCTGATTTCTAGCATGCCTCGACGTGTTAATGAGTGCTTGGGACATGGAGACCCAACACATTAATAATTTGTTTTTTCAAGTTGATGTTTTGTTCATCGATGCAGTACATGTACATGATTAAATTCTGTAAATTTTTTTGAAATTGTCCAATAAATACTTGGTGTTCTGTTTTATTTTTAAATTCAGTATACTTGTATAGTACTTGTTAGTGACTTGAACGTGTACTGGGGCTAGTAATAACGTGCAAATGTCTATTGTATAATTCAATATCCTGCATGGTATAAGCAAAAATACCATTACATAGGGACCAAAACAATTGATTTTTTGATCAACGATACAGTTCATTTACATGATAAAATTCTGCAATTTCTTTAAATTCGTCCAAGAAATACTTGGTGTTCTACTTTTTTCAAAAGGCAGTATACTTGTATAGTACTTGTTAGTGACATGAAAGTGTATTGATAAAACCGAAAACCGCGTTTTTTATGACGGTTATGCGGTTTCGGTCTTTGCATAGTAAACCGCGGTTCGGATATATCCGAAGCAGAAACCCTAGCCGTAGTGTATCGGTGATACTAAATCTAGATGGTCCGAAGCTGGGGAGAATGGACGTAGACTTGGATCAGGACGTCCAAGAAGCACCACTGAGCTTGAAGATCGAGCTCTCCGTCTTACAACTTTAAGGGACAGATTTACAACGTCGCGGGGATTAAGAAATGACTAGTTGGCTCTAAATGGCCAAATAGTATCCATGGGTCTTTTCCATGTCAGAAAAATCCGCAGTTTTAGTATTAGATCCTACCGTCCACAATTGTGTCTACCCCTTACTCCGCAGCCTCGCAGAGCAATACTTTCAAATATAACATTGGACCCATGAATGGATTAAAATTATCTTAGTCTCGGTTTTGTTTATGGTCTCATAATGGCCGCAGAAGAGTGAGACGTCGACGCGGTGAATTCAGAATTTAACAATTTGCTGTTTAAAGACATACACAGTCCCCTTACACAGGGAGTTATGGTGTGGGAAGCGATAGGGTATGGTAGTGGGTCTCCTCTAGTTTTTTTAGAAGCCAGTCAACGCGATTTGGTATATTGACAGCATTTTACAGCCAGTTTTAATACCTTATGTAAATGCAGAACTTGCAGATGATAGTTTTTGATAGTGACGAAATCAATTTGTTAACTTGACCTTCTCGTTTTCTAGATCTATCGCCGATAGAACATGTTTGGGATATAATAGGTGTTCGAATAAGTTACTTACAGCGTCCCGCTAACACTGTAATGGTCAAATGAACGAAGTTTGGAGTGAAATACCCCAAGCAGTGCCATACTTACCCTATGAGCTGTTAGTAACTTAAGGGGCGCCACGAGCTTAAAGATGAGGAATTTTGAAATTGCTTAATTCTCTATATCACAATTAATAAATTCGGGAAAGGAATGGAGGAAAAGGATGATCGAACACCCCGAGTAAGACCGCGAGGTCTTACTCGGGGTAGAGTTAGGTAGCGTTCGTGGCTCGCGCTCGCACTTTTCATGCATATAGCTAAATTCGCGTTGTAGGTACTCGATGTCTATACAACATATGAATAGAAGTGAATAGAAAATATTTCTATAATTAAAATTCGTGCAGAACTACATTTTTTGTAGTTTTAATTCAGTGTTCCGTACCTCAAAAGGAAAACGGAAGCCTTATAGGATAACTTTGTTGTCTGTATGTAAAGACCCTTTTTCTCAGGAACACGTAGAGGTATATCAAGTTAAGATTTATATTAAATACTCGTGTCTACGATCTCTTTTACTTGTGAAAACATCAAACTAGGTATTTCAATGCCTAGGCACTAGGGCGCTAATTGGTTTATAGCCCAGGGCGCCAAATTTGATAAGAACGGCCCTGACCCCAAGTCGATATTGATAGCCTGATTTCTAGCATGCCTCGACGTGTTAATGAGTGCTTGGGACATGGAGACCCAACACATTAATAATTTGTTTTTTCAAGTTGATATTTTGATCATCGATGCAGTTCATTTACATGATTAAATTCTGTAAATTTTTTTGAAATTGTCCAATAAATACTTGGTGTTCTGTTTTATTTTTAAAGGCAGTATACTTGTATAGTACTTGTTAGTGACTTGAACGTGTACTGGAACGTGTACATTTTTAAAACTCAAAATACTTTATTTTTTCAACCCCGGTTTGATTAGGTTACCCCCGCGAAGCGGACAGATAAATCAAGACAACATACGCCCGCCAGCGCGAACTCTCGATCCAATATAAAGCGGTGGTGGCGTTAATACGTAAGTACCATATTTAAATCTAAATAATTGATATCATTCTTCATATCTGTCTATTTAAATTACATGTTTCTATTTAAATAAGTAGAAAGATACGATCTTATGTTATACGATACGATCTTATGTTATGATACGAACAATGTTATGAATCTAATACTCATTTAGTGTCATGAAAGTGTACTGGGGCTAGTAATAACATGCAAATGCCTGTTGCATAATTCAATATCCTGCGTGGTATTTGCATGGGAAGTAGTTGTTTCAACATGGGATTTTTTTGTAGTCTTAGGACTTATAGGAATATTATAGAGCTACGAACAGGACTTATAGGACTTAATATTATAGAGCTACGAACAGGTTGAATATATTTAAGTTTATATGATTGAATTCATAATTAGTTCGATTTCAGCAATATTAGGTAATGTGTTTTGTGATAAGAAACTTCAAAAATATGTGTTCAGGGATTAAGGCGTGTTTGAAAACGGTGTATTTTAAGACACGTGTTTTGTTTGTTTATTCATTATGAATTATTTAAATCTCCAAAGTTTGTTTATTTCGGTCCTATGCAAATGTTGTGGGTGACATACAGAAAGACCGAATTAGTTCATTGTTTATTTTGGTTTTAAAATATAAGCAGCAAACAATGTTTAAAGGCGTAAAACAGGTCATTCAAATTATTCTTACAAGGGAGAAAACTTTTAACCAAAATTTTTAAACAAACAAATATTTGTTTAAAAATTTTGGTTAAAAGATTTATCCCTTGAAAGAATAATTTGAATGACCTATTTTACGCCCTAACTTTCAACTTTGTACCCAAAAAATTTTAGATTTTAAACAAATAACATCAACTTTAATGTACTAACAAGGGGGCCCTGTCACCTCGTCATCGCCGATTTGGCCCAAATTTACAGTATATGTCGGGCTTGACTGTAAATGAAAGTGACGCAAGCGGGAGAACCAGATGGCCAAGCGTTAAAAAACTCATAAGCAACGACAACTCATTAGCCCGCTATGTTAGCATAAATTTAAATGGCCTGTACGAGCTCGGGTTCATAGTACGAGGATCGCTGGTTCGATTCCCCGCGGGGACTCACTTACTCACTAACTTATATTAAGATCTAACTATTTCTAGATCTAATATAAACTAATATATTAACTATTTCTAGATCTATTTCGATACTCTTAACATTCAGTTGTTCAATTGACTGCTTTTGGGCAATTGACTACCAAAAAATATAGGGCAGACGTGATTTAAGTATATGTAGATTTTAAAGAAAAATTAGACGAAATATAATATATACAGGATGTTACGGGACTTTAGTATGTCGCATGTTGGTTATAAACAAGCAAAATTTAGACATAATATATACCCTGTATATATTATGTATATAGAGCGTACGTGATGAAATGCATAACGAATATAAACAAAGAAAATTCAGAATAAACAGCTTGGTGCCGACACATACTTTTTAACCTTCGGACCTAACCGAGGAGGACCTAACTGTATGCAACCCATATGCGTCTGGTGCCTGACAATACCACGCAACACATTAATGTATTTTCATAAGTTTCTAATAGTAAATTCGCATTTTTCTTGTAAGTAAACTACATATTTACGGTTTTCAGATTTTTCCCTTTACATGTGCTGTAAGACACCGCCTCTTGCCAAATTTCATGATTCTAGGTCGTACCCTATAGGTGTTGATTCCCTTGTGAAATCGCAAAATATGCGACATAAACGGTCATATCTTTTGATCGCGTTGACTTACAAGTTTGATTTTTTTGACATACAGAAAGACCGAATTAGTTCATTGTTTATTTTGGTTTTAAAATGTATACAGCAAACAATGTTTAAAGGCGTAAAACAGGTCATTCAAATTATTCTTACAAGGGAGAAAACTTTTAACCAAAATTTTTAAACAAATATTTGTGCCCTAACTTACAACTTTGTACCCAAGAAATTTTAGATTTTAATCAAATAACATCAACTTTAATGTACTAACAAGGGGGCCCTGTCAGCTCGTTATCACCGATTTGGCCCAAATTTACAGTATATGTCGGGCTTGACTGTAAATAAAAGTGACGCAAGCGGGAGGGCCAGATGGCCAAGCGTTAAAAAACTCATAAGCAACGACAACTCATTAGCCCGCTATGTTAGCATAAATTTCAATGGCCTGTACGAGCTCGGGTTCATAGTACGAGGATCGCTGGTTCGATTCCCCGTGGGGACGCTTTTTTTTATTTACAATTTTTAAAATGACAAATTAATTAAAATTGACAAATTAATAATTACAATTAAAAAGTTAAACAATAATAATAATAATAAAAGAAAGTCATTTTAAAAATCGTAAATAAAAAAAAGCGTCCCCACGGGGAATCGAACCAGAGATCCTCCTACTATGAAGCCGAGCTCTTACCGGCCATTGGACCTCCCGCTTGCGTCACTTTCATTTATAATCGTAGTAGTCGTATGTAGTTTATAGTCGAGCCCTACATATACTGTAAATTTGGGCCAAATCGGTGATGACGATTTGACATCAACTTTAATTTACTAACAAGGACCCCCCCTTAGTTAGTAGTAGATTAAAGTTAGAGTTAGTAGATTAAAGTTGATGTTATTTATTTAAAATCTAAAATTTTTTGGTTACAAAGTTGAAAGTCAGGGCACAAATATTTGTTTAAAAATTTTGGTTAAAAGTTTTGATAAATTAAAAAAAATAATGTGCAATTTTCATGAATTTTAAAGATTTTGGCTAAAAGTTTTCATAAATATTTTCATTAAAAAAAAGTGCAGGTTGCAATATAATTGGTTCAAAAATCGAGGAACTGCATATTATAACTTTGTTTGTACAAGGCGACATTGACAACGACGTCAGACAATTATTATTGAAAATGGTAATGTAAAGTAAACGAAGCCTTAATTGCTTTGTTACTAAATTTGTTTAAACATTTTCAATGAAAAATAATAATAAAAATAATAAAATTACGTATTTAAATAAATAAATAAAAAATACTCTGAAAGTGTTATTATCAATTTGTATCAGAAACTATGTCTCACTATGTCTAAAAATAGGTGGGACTTACAAAATAACACCGAATATAGATACATACTCTCCGAAAAACTCCAAACACTAAACAGCGGAAACACCAAACAAATGGACGAGAACGAACTTTGGAAGAGGATGAAATCGGAAATGTTAAAAATGGAAAATGAATTCAACCACAAACCCGAAAGAAGAAAAACGTGGATAACAGACGTGGAGAACATGGGAGGCCATACAGGAAAGAAAGGAACTAAAACAAAAAGGCTTGAACAAGGAGGAACGACGTGAAGACTACATTAAACTATCCAAAGATATATGGAAAATGTTTAAAGAAAACAAAAACGAATATATTTTTCGACAATATGCAGAGAAATCGAAGACCATCATCAAAGAAATGCATCCAGAGACCTTTTTGCCAAAATCAGAGAGATAACCAGAGACTTCAAATCGCGAACGATAATTGTAGCAAACGAGCAAGGAGAATTAATAACGGAGAAAACAGAGGTTGCAAAGAGATGGAGAGAATACTGTCAAAAATTGTTCGAAGATCAACCAGGAGACAACCCACCTGAAACCCCAAACTCAGAAGATCAAGAACCAGAAATCCCTAAATCCGAGGTGGAGTGGGCTCTCAAAAAGCTAAAACCTAGAAAATTTGCAGGACCTGACGGAATAGTGGCAGAAATGATTGACGTGTCTAATGAAAATATGATAAGTCTCTTGCATATACTGTGCAACAAGATCTGGATATCAGGAGTCTGGCTGACGGATTGGGCAACCTCAGTATTCGTGCCAATCTATAAAAAAAAAACGGCCAAGTGCGAGTTGTGACTCGCGCACCGAGGGTTCCGTACAAACTTGTAAGTAAGGTATCTTTTTTTGTGGAGGACGTAGCAAGCACATTCAGTTAACTTGACAAGTGGCCATCCTAAAATCACTACCATCTTAGTACCGCTGCAAGCATAACCTCAAGATGTCGTTGTCGTACGATGGAATTCTTCCCTATATTTTATTATCATACATCCCCCATTCACTATGAGTTTTTAGGGGTTCTGGAACTTTTGCCTGTATACCTATATACCCTGTATAAAGGTATACAGGGTATTTTTTTTAAATAACGCGAATATTATTAAACTTATAAAAAGAAAACTTTATTTTAGTATTACACTTACTCACTAACTTATATTAAGATCTAACTATTTCTAGACCTAATATAAACTAATATATAAACTATTTCTATATCTATTTCGATACTCTTAACATTCCGTTGTTCAACTGACTGCTTTTGGGCAATTGACTACCAAAAAATATAGGGCGTACGTGATTTAAGTAAATGTAGATTATAAACAAAAATTAGACGAAATATAATATATATAGGATGCTACGGGATTTGAGTATGTCGCATGTCGGTTATAAACAAGCAAAATTTAGACATAATATATATTATGTATATAGAGCGTACGAGATGAAATGCATAACGAATATAAACAAAGAAAATTCAGAATAAACAGCTTGGTGCCGACACATACTTTTTAACCTTCGGACCTAACCGAGGAGGACCTAACTGTTTGCAACCCATATGCGTCTGGTGCCTGACAATACCACGCAACACATTAGTGTATTTTCATAAGTTTCTAATAGTAAATTCGCATTTTTCTTGTAAGTAAACTACATATTTAGGGTTTTCATTTTTATTATTTTTCCCTTTACATGTGCTGTAAGACACCGCTTCTTGCCAAATTTCATGATTCTAGGTCAACCCTATAGGTTTTGATTCCCTTGTGAAATCGCAAAATATGCGACATAAACGGTCATATCTTTTGATCGCGTTGACTTACAAGTTTGAATTTTTCACAGCTGAAAGAGACCGCAGACCCGAGTATTTGATACAAATTTCAACTTGTTAACTCTACGCGTTCCTGAGAAAAATGGTCTTGACAGACAGACAGACAGACAGACAGACAGACGGACAACAAAGTGCTCCTATAAGGGTTCCGTTTTCGGTACGGAACCCTAAAAAGGAGCAAAGACCCAATGTTCAAATTACAGAACGATATCCTTAATACATTGAATTGAAAAATTCACTTTGTTTTTTACCACACTTATATTATGTAAAAATGTTATATAACTTATTATTCACAGTTATATAAATTTCTACACATATCACGACTCGAGTTTCGACGTTTGACGGTCATTTTCAAGTACTACTTACTAGTAGTACTACTTCAAGTACCACTTGAAAATGACCGTCAAACGTCGAAACTCGAGTCGTGATATGTGTAGAAATTTATATAACTGTGAATAATGAGTTATATAACATTTTTACATAATATAAGTGTGGTAAAAAAGAAAGTGAATTTTTCAATTCAATGTAAGTATGGATTACCACGAAGTAACTGTCGAAACCATCCTATTCATGATATCCTTAATATCACACGTCAGCAAAACATTGTTACATATACTTCACGACAGATTGAAAGCATACATACACCCCCAAATCCCACAAGAACAAGCAGGTTCCATACCGGGACGTGGCACGCGAGAGCACATCTTGAACATCAGACAGATAATTGAAAAACTAAGGGAGTTCAACAAACCTAGATACCTCTGTTTTATTGACTACAAGAAGGCATTCGATCAAATAAAATGTAGCAAATTATGGACCGTTATTTCGGAGATGGGAGTACCTAGACATCTTATTAGCCTCACCACCAACCTATATCAACCTACAGAAGCACAGGTCAGAATAGAAGATTGCCTCAGTGACCCCTTCAGAGTATACAAAGGAGTTAGGGGTGCATCCTTTCACCTATTTTATTCAATCTCTACGGAGAATGGATAGTCCAAAGCAACTTACAACTGGGATGGAAGAATATCTATAGGAGGCAGCAAAATATCAAATTTACGGTACGCAGATGATAAAACATTGCTGGGAAGTACGGAAGAAGAGATCAAGAACCTGCCCCAGAAGGTGAAAGAAATCAGCGGAGATGTGGGCCTTGAAATGAATAAAACAAAAACCAAAATAATGATAATAGACCGATCCTAAAAAAGACTGCAAAACCCAACGCATATTGATGGAATCGAGGCAGTAAAGGAGTTCGTGCATTTGGGCTCACAAATTTCAAGAACAGGCAGCTGTGAAAAGGGAATAAGGAGAAGAATAGCCAATAAACCAAACTTTCACGTATTTGGAAGGATCACATTATTTCTAAAGGAACCAAGACACTTATATTTCCTATAGTCACATACGCTGCGGAATCCTGGACACTAAAAATGGCTGACAGAAAACGAATTGATGCGTTTAAAATGTACACCTAAAGACGCATGCTCAGGATATCATGGACGGAAAAACGTACTAATGAATGCATTCTACGAGAACTTAACATCGTCGATCGACTGAGCAAAACTATCCAAAAGTCCATCCTAAGAGATTTCGGTCACATAATGCAAAGAAAGGACGACTCACTTGAGAAATTGATAGTCCAAGGAAAGATAGAGGGTAAGAGACTACGAGAAGATCACCATCGCGCAATGTGGATTAAATATCCAAAGCCATAGGCGCAACTGTACAGGATTGCACAAAAGCTGCTGAAACAGAGAAGAATGGAGACAACAAGTACAACAAATATGATCCCTAGGTCATACCATTGGCACCATGCTCGGAGACGAGCGATACGATTGAAGTCGGGGTTATATTAGAGCCACGCCGCGTGTCGCAACGCGTGGGATTGCAATCGATTACATACATTTAGTATGAACATGGTTACATTAGCTCAGTCCCGCGTGTCGCTGAGTGAGCTGACGCCACGCAGACCACTCGATTTCGATCGGCGTGGCATCGCTGATGGGGGAAGTAACGCGTTGGCTTGCTCTGCGCAAGTATAATCACCACGTGGCTACGCGCATTCCGGCGCAGTGTGTTGACATGCGAGCAAGCAGACAAGATGTCCGCGGATGAACATATTGAGCTAGTAAGAGAGTATAAATTGCTCTTGTCTGGAACTCTTGTCTTGTTGTCGATGGTAATTACGCTCCGGAATAATCATTAAACCATCTATTGGTATCGATATTGTTGCATAAACTTTGTTGAAATTCGAAATAATGAAAAGCCGCAATAATTATGCCCTAAAGCCCGGAAATGATATGCCCTGAAGCCCTAAGCTCTGGACTTGATTCTCTGCAGCAATGATTAATATTTTCTGTATGCAATTATTTCATGAAGAAAATTGAGGAAATAAGAGCTTTACACCCAATTGGCAACAGGCTAAGATATTTTAAACAATTATTTTAACGAATTTATAAATTTTGCTATAAAAGAGTCGGAAGAGAACATTGCAATAGGTGCGGACGTTTACGCGGTCGCACTGACACAAAAATTAATCAGCACGAGCGGCGACGCGACACTGTAGTATAACCAGCCCGTTGCGTCAGGCAGCGTTGCGACACGCCGCGCGGCTGTAATATAACCAGGGCTTGAGAAGAAGTGCTCCCTTATTTCTGCGAAACATTGATGCTCATCAAACTTTGTATTGTGGGTTATCTATTTGAATAGTAACATTTGTATCGTTTCTTCAAGAAAAGAAACAAATCCTACAAAATCTTCAAGTTCAAACTCAACAATATATAAATAATGGTTTATCTATGTTTAATACATTTTTAATTATTATCGATTATTGCGCTTCATCTCGCCGGTTATGCAAAGTGCTGCTGCTATCTCACGTCGTCCTGAGTATAGAAAAAATTGTGAGGAACAGATAGGGTGGATAGCGGCCCGCGGGCCGCAAGACAAGTTCTAATGCGGCCCAAAACAAAACCGACAATTTTTTTCATACATTTATCAAATTTATCAAATTGGCGCTTTTGTTTCGTGTCGCATTTCAATATGGCCCGCGGGCTGCAAGACAAGTTTCAATGCGGCCCAAAACAAAACCGACAATTTTTTTCATTCATTTATCAAATTGACGCTTTTGTTTCGTGTCGCATTTCAATATGGCCCGCGGGCCGCAAGACAAGTTTAAATGCGGCGCAAAACAAAAACGACAATTTGTTTCATTCATTTATCAAATTGATGCTTTTGTTTCGTGTCGCATTTCAATATGGCCCGCGGGCCGCAAGACAAGTTTCAATGTGGCCCAAAACAAAATCGACAATTTGTTTCATTCATTTATCAATTTGACGCTTTAGTTTCGTGTCGCATTTCAATATGGCCCGCGGGCCGCAAGACAAGTTTAAATGCGGCGCAAAACAAAAACGACAATTTGTTTCATTCATTTATCAAATTGATGCTTTTGTTTCGTGTCGCATTTCAATATGGCCCGCGGGCCGCAAGACAAGTTTCAATGTGGCCCAAAACAAAATCGACAATTTGTTTCATTCATTTATCAAATTGACGCTTTAGTTTCGTGTCGCATTTCAATATGGCCCGCGGGCCGCAAGACAAGTTTAAATGCGGCCCAAAACAAAACCGACAATTTGTTTCATTCATTTATCAAATTGACGCTTTTTTTTTCGGGTCGCATTTCAACTTATCTTGCCCCAGTTTGCTCAAATCCAGAACATTCAATCAACGCATTTGCGTGCACTTCCATTATTTTAATAATAATTCAAAAAGTTGTTCGATTCTTAAATGCGCGAGAAACTTCGTTCCTGACGGGGGTCCCCTGACTGCAATTATTTTTTTTTTTAAATTTCAAACATTTTGGCTAAAAGTTTTCATAAATATTTCCATTAAAGAAATGTGCAGGTTGCAATTGAATTGGTTCAAAAATCGAGGAGCTGCATATTATAACTTTGTTTGTACAAGGCGACATTGACAACGACGTCAGACAATTATTATTAAAAATGGTAATGTAAAGTAAACGAAGCCTTAATTGCTTTGTTACTAAATTTGTTTAAACATTTTCAATGAAAAATAATAATAAAAATAATAAAATAAAATTACGTATTTAAATAAATAAATAAAAAAATACTCTGCAACTGTTATCAATTATTATAAGTTGTATTATTATCAATTTGTATCAGAAACAAACAGTTTTTTTTTAAATTAAAATTTTTCCCCAAAACGATGAGTAATTAAGGTTTAAATTTTGTTGAAAAATATGTTAATATTATTGTAATTATAGCGATAATTATTTTTGTAAAATAAATATGAAATGTGTAATTAGGCAGTTAAGCAAGAAAAACTCTCACTTATTGTGTGAATGAATAAACATATCATCACAGTATGAAATTATGTAAACCAGCACAATATAACAATTAGCAACAAATAAAAGTTGCTAAATAAAATTGTTACCTTTTGGTATTCCAGCAAGTGCATAGTTAAACTCCTCTTCACAGCACACTATGATAAAATACTATGTTATGTCCTTATCATATGCACATGACAAACGTAACAAAAATGTAAATACAATCCGAAAACAATTCCGCCTCGCACAGAAACAGCACCAACAACAGTTTATCACAATAAACAAACACTCGTTTTACTTTTTAAACGAAACACCTTGAAGACAACTTCCTCAGCCATCCATATCTACAAAAACCTTCTACAACGATATCCTACTCCAAACGGCCCCACTCAAAATAAACACATTAACGTCAACAACACTATACACACATACAAACACAACCAGCACCATCTCTACTACCAAATACAAACTATACAAGCTATCGTACCTCACAATTTTTTCTATACTCCGGACGACGTGAGATAGCAGCAGCACTAACTCGTAAACTAATGACCGGCGAGATGAAGCGCAATAATCGATAATAATTAAAAATGTATTAAGCATAAATAACCCATTATTTATGTATTGCTGAGTTTGAAGATTTTGATAATATTAAATAGTAACATTTGTTTCTTTTGAAGAAAAGATACAAATCTTACTATTTAATATAGAAAACCCACAATACAAAATTTAATGAGCATCAATGTTTCGCAGATTTCTTGTATGTCTAGTCTTGTCTAGCCTTTTCTGCCTAATCTTGTCTGTCTAATCTTGTTTGTCTAGTCTGCAAAATACGCCGGCAAAATAGAAAAAATCCAACAGGATGGCATATCTCCTACCGAAAAAAAACCCGAAACGAAAAAGGTTGCACAATATCGAGCGTTCACCAGAGAGTGACAAAGACCTAGAAGGAACAATAAGGAAGGTGACTGCAAGAGCCCAAGAATTGAAATGGCTTATTATAGCCAATACAGATACCAATGCAGACATAAAAAAGGCAGCAGATGAGCTATGTTCTCAACAGGCAATAATAAAGACGACGAAATTTCAGAATACCTTGCTTCCGACACACAACCCCAACCGCCACTGACTCCAGTCACACAAAACGAAATCAAATGCGCGATCCAACATTTAAGTGCAAAGAAGGCACCAGGAACGGACCTAATAACACACAAAATGCTGAAAGAGTTGCCAAGAAAAGGCATTGTGCTGCTCACATACATCTTCAATGCAATCCTCAGACTCCAGTACTGGCCTAAAATCTTCAAGCGTGCTGAGATAATACTAATACCAAAGCCAGGAAAAGATCCAAGCTCCGTAACATCCTACTGGCCAATCAGCTTGCTGCCAGTTGTTTCTAAACTACTGGAGAGATTGATACTAACAAGAATAGACTCAGACTTTAACTCAGCAGGCTGGATCCCAAGCCACCAGTTTGGATTTCGTCGGCACCATTCAACTGTTCAACAATGCCACAGAATCGCCCATAAAATAAATACCGCATTTGAAGAAAAAGAATACTGCACTTCACTATTCCTAGACGTTAGACAGGCATTCGACAGGGTCTGGCACGAGGGGCTATTATACAAAATAAAAAAGGTAATTCCAGCTTTCTCGAACTTACTCAGATCATACCTACACAACCGACAGTTCAGAACCAGAGTCAACGAAGAAGTATCTGCAGCATTTCCCATCAACGCTGCGGTCCCACAAGGCAGTGCATTGGGTCCTCTACTATATGTGCTGTACACCTCAGATATACCCGAAACACCAGACACAACCATAACAACATTTGCAAACGACACAGCAGTACTAACTAATCACTCAGATCCCAACATCGTCATGAAATATCTCCAAGACTACATACATCTACTGGAAAAGTGGTTAAAGAAGTGGAAAGCTAAAATCAATGAAACTAAGTCCTGCCATGCAACATTCACGTTACGAAAAGGTCTCTCTCCTCCAGTTTATTTAAATAACATAGATATCCCCCAATACTCGACAGTCAAGTACTTAGGATTACATCTAGACAGCAAACTCAATTGGAATAACCACATTACCAAAAAGAGAAAACAGATTGATCTCAGACATAGAGAACTCCACTGGCTCATCGGCAAAAACTCGAGTTTAACGCTAAGCAACAAAATACTTTTATATAAAACTATCATCAAACCTATCAGGACTTATGGCATCGAACTCTGAGGATGTGCCAGCAAATCGAATATTGCGATCATGGAATGATGCCAAGCTAAAATATTAAGATCAATTGCTAACGCACCATGGTACGTAACAAACCACATGATCCAAGAAGACTTGCAAATTACCCCTGTGACGAAAGAAATTAAGGAAAGACGAAAAAAGCATCAAGATGAAATAGAATCACACACAAATTCACTAATAAACACGCTTCCCCAACACCAAGTCCTCAGAAGACTCAAGAGACGCTGGCCAACTGACCCTCAACGGTACTCAGAGGTCCTATCGTTAGATGGACACCTCATCACGCCAAATCGATCATCATAACTTCAACACATAGAATATAAAAGAAATATATATATATATATATATATATATATATATATATATATATATATATATATATATATATATATATATATATATATATATATATATATATATATGTATATTCTGATTGTTGAACAAATTTTAATAAAAAAAAAGATGTTGTTTAGACGTTGTTTAACTATTTTTGTTTCGAAGACATTTGGATTGATTTTAGGAAATTTGGAATAGTTTTTCCTTCCCCAAGTTATCAAATTTTGCCAAATTTCCGGTGAATTTTTTTTTGATATTTGTAAAAATTAACAGACTGTTTAATGACTTAGTTGTACTATAGTAAACAACGGATGCCTAAAATTCGCGTTATATTTAGCCAAATTTCATATGAATTTTTTTTTGATGATTGTAAAATTTGTGCAACAATTTCAAGTTTTACAAAAACCAAAAATTAATTTTGATCTTGGTTCAACTGAATTTTATTCGTAGAAATTCGGACAAAAGTTAAGACAGGCAAAAAAGTTGTCGAAATTCATGAAATTTCTAATCAAATTTCTTGAAGTGTTTCAACAATTGTTGGTGCAATGTTGCAATTTGTGTTGCAACAATTTTTGTTGATGCAACAATTTTCATATTTTGCAAAGAATCAAAAATCAATTTAGATCGTCGTTTAATTATTTTTGTTGCAATGAAATTTTGAATTTAGAAAATTCGGAATTATTTTTCTTCCCCACACAATCAAATTTTGCCAAAATTCCGGTGAAAAATTTCTTGATATTTGTAAAAATTAACAGACTGTCTAATGACTCTATACACCATGGGCGTAGGCAGGGTTTAGTTTCGGGGGGATTTAGAAAATATTTGGGGGGGTTTTGCAGAAATGCACCTATTTACTTTCTAAAACTAACGCATAAGGGTTCCTAAACTCCACATCTACCATGCTCTCTTGAAGATAGTCGTCTTTACTCGTCTCTCCTGATTTCAATATAATATTTATGTTATATTTTGCATATTTCGGGAGCTACATTCCCTGGCTACGCCCATGCTATACGCAGTCATACTATAGTAAGCAACGGATGCCTATTCTTGATGGTAACTTACGTTACGTATAGAAGTCAAAATCTAGATAACGATAACGAAGTACATAAACGAATTATTATTGATTCATAAGTAATTAGTGTGCAGAGTTTGAATAAAATCCATAATATTGGAGAAAATATTTCAACTTGATTTTAATGGGCACTAACAATTTACGGTTTATCTTAATATTAGACTTCATATTACAGTATAATCTTGATAATCCGGCGGTGGGTTAATCGGGCACGATCAGTAATCCGGCGCTCTGGGGAAACGCGTGTCTATTGTTTCCGCTGCCCCGCGCCGAATATGAACCTCGCGCACAGATGAAATAAAGTCAAAAACGACACCATCCAGAGTTCTTGGAAAAAGGTCTGGCCAACACACTCTGCTTTTAACTCTGAAAACTTGATTGACGATTCTGACCAAGCTCACTCTACAATTTTCTTACTATCTGTTCTAAATTTGTACATTTTTTTATTGTACACAAAATGTACACCAAATTTTGTATGTTTACAGTTTTGTATGTTTTTTGTATGTAAATACAGTATGTTTTTGTATAGATACATATTTTATTCTTTCTGAAATACAATTGAACTTAAAATATGTTGTTTATTGTTATTGTTTTGTCTTAATCTTGATAATCCGGAATATTTTGTTAATCCGGTTAATTGTCTTGCTATTCCATATGTGCCGGATTATCAAGAATATACTGTACTCACAAGAGAATCAATATCTGGTAAACATAGCTGACCTGAATTAATATAAAATCCACGCGAGCGAAGCCGCGGGTTATAGATAGTAACTGATAAACAGATGTAAATAGCAAAAATCAAGTTTATATTTAAAGTAAAATTTTATTTATTTATTCGAATACTTTGTGGAATCTGATATTCGTATGTTTTCATTATCTTTTTTTAAGTGTGGGTTTTAAGCACCCACATAAAAATGAAGCACGTGGCGTGTGGGGCGGAAGGTTTGTGAGAATCTGACCTTTCCCAAACTGAAAACTAAATGTTCAATCTCAAAATCTACGATTTCATCAAAGAGAAACAACATTTTTCCTAATTATCTTTAACAAATTAAATAACGAACAGATAATTTTAATAATATATTTATTGTATACTTTATATAAAGGGCCATCCTCCACAAGGTCCTTCTGCCCAGTTCTAACTAGATTTTAATAACACATTGCATTCGAACTTAATAAAGTCGGAACAAAGCTTGAATTCGTGATGTTGAACTGGCCGGGTCTAGGTGTTCAAATTAATATATGCTAGGGAAGCCTTAGAAAAATGGGAGGAAGGAGATGGAGATAGAAAATCGGCGAAAGGTCTGAATGGAAGAAGATTGTTGTATATAGAGGCAAAAACCCATCGCGGGTTAATTTTATTTAGAATTTTTCGTGTCCGGTGGTTTCCGATGGTGGAAGGATTGGCCACTGTCTGTGGTGGGACAGTGTTACCAGGGAGCGCCAGCATGTTCTGCATATCCGTTCTCCTACCGTGCTCCCTATTGCGGGTAATAAGCCAACAGAAGAAGAAGAGTATCGTGGATTAGATGAACACGATAGCCTATTTTAAAGAATAACAGATGTTTAATAACTAATTATGTTTAGCCAAATTTCCTATGAAAAAAATTTTGATGCTTGTAAAATATTTGGAAATTTTTCGAAAAACACAAAAATTATTTTGATATTGGTTCAACTGTATTTGATTCGTAGAAATTCGGACAAAATTTAAAGTTGGCAAAATTCATGAAATTTCTGAAAAAAAATTCTGACAAAGTTTGTAATTTTTTTTGCAACAATTTTCATATTTTGAGAAGAATCAAAAATTAATTTAGATCGTTGTTTAACTATTTTTGCTTCAAAGACATTTGGATTGAGTTTAGGAAATTCGGAATAGTTTTTGTGAAAAGTTATCAAATTTTGCCAAATTTCCGGTGAAAATTTTCTTGATATTTGTAAAAATTTAAAGTAAATTTAAGTAACCTTAAGTAAAAACAGACTGTTTAATGCCTCTATACATAGTCGTACTATAGTAAGCAACGGACGCCTAAAATTCGCGGTATATTTAGCCAAATTTCTTATGAAAAAATTTTTGATTGTAAAATTTGTGCAACAATTTCAAGTTTACGAAAAGCCAAAAATTAATTTTGATCTTGGTCCAACTGAATTTTATTCGTAGAAATTCGGACAAAAGTTAAGGCAGGCAAAAAAACTCAAGTTGTCGAAATTCATGAAATTTCTAATCAGATTTCTTGAAGTTTGTAAATATTTGTTGCAACAATTTTCATATTTTGCGAAGAATCAAAAATCAATTTAGATCGTTTAATTATTTTTTTGCGAAGAAATTTTGATTGAATTTAGGAAATTCAGAATAGTTTTTCTTCCCCAAGTTATCAAATTTTGACAAATTTCCGGTGAAAAATTTACTGTTTAATGACTCTATACACAGTCGTACTATAGTAAGCAACGGATGCAGATTCTTGATAGTATCTTACGTTAAGTATAGAAGTCAAAATATAGATAACGATAACAAAGTACATAAACGAATTATTATTGATTCATCAGTAATTATTGTGCAAAGTATGAATAAAATCCATAATATTTATTTCAACTTGATTTTATCCGGCCCTCGTAACAATTTTCAAATCTTACAGTTTATCTTAATATTAGACTCCATATTACGGTATAATCTTGGTTAATCGGGCACGTTCAGTAATCCGGCGCTCTGGGGAAGAGCGTGTTTATTGTTTCCGCTGCCCCGCGCCCGATATAAACCTCGCGCACAGCTGAAATAAAGTCAAAAACGACACCATCCAGAGTTCTTGGAAAAAGGTCTGGCCAACACACAACGGACAAGTATCTAAAGACACACTCACAACACACTCTGCTTTTAACTCTGAAAACTTGATTGAAGATACTGACCAAGCTAACTAACTCCAGTCTACAATTGTCTTACTATCTGTTCTAAGTTTGTACATTATTTTATTGTATGTACACAAAATGTATGTACATAAAATTTTGTATGTTTACCTATATAGATACATATTTTATTCTTTCTGCAATTGTACATAAAATACATAAAAGAAGCACGTGGCGTGTGGGGTGGAAGGTTTTTGAGAATCTGACCTTTCCCAAACTGAAAACTAAATGTTCAATCTCAAAATCTCATACGATTTCAACAAAGAGAAACAACATTTTTCCTAATTATCTTTAACAAATTAAATAACGAACAGATAATTTTAATAATATATTTATTGTATTTATTTATTGTACTTTATACAAAGGGTCATCCTCCACAAGGTCCTTCTGCCCAGTTCTAACTAGATTTTAATAACACATTGCATTCGAACTTAAAAAAGTCGGAACAAAGCTTGAATATATAAATATACTCAACCTTTCCGGAGCTCTATAATACTAATGAGTCTTAGTAGGACTACCAAACACCACATGGGTTTTCAAGTGAGTGGTTTACAAAATATTGTTCATGGAAGCAAATCTGTGCTGATGAGAGATAAATCACGAAACGCGTCCACAGATGGCTATCCACTTAAGGTTTGAGCTGAGAGTAGCGGACCCGATTGGATCTGATGTGAGCTGAGCAGTGTGCGACAAGCCTTAGGCCTCTTATATCATTAACCTCTTATATCATTATACAATGCATTTGACAAACCAAATCCTATTATATTTAAATCTTATTATTCAAATTTAAAATCTTATTATATTTAAATTATTTTGATAAAATATTTATAAACATTTTGTTGCTCGGTAGAAACATAAAAAAACAATTTCTAGATCAAAAAATGTTTCCAAATTTCTTATGTAATAACTTACGTGCTTGCAACCACGAGCGGCCTTATGTACAAGAGTGGCGGCGCTTTTGATTATATGCTATAAATATATAGAAACATACGTCTCTGTTTCATTGCATCGGGCAATATGCTTAATTGGTAGCTAAATTACAGGAATTAGTGGAATAAATACAAGTTTTTAGTTTGGTTTGTAAGAACCACAAGTTTCCCTTTTTCAAATATTATGAAAGTTTCCTTCAAAGAGAACAAATGGAATTTGAATGATGATTCTGAAATTTGTTATAGAATGAAATAGAGACAGAAATTAAATTCAAAAACAAAGCTTTCCCAGGCATGGAGTTTTTATGTTTTGCGGAGTAAAAGTGACAAATTTATTCCGTCTGCGTTTATGTTAATACTTAATTGATCCATGGATCCATTATTATATTAATAATGGATCGAAGTTAGACGGACAAGACTAGACTAGGGCAACAAGACTAGACAAACAAGATTATTCTACCAAACAATAATATCAATTTGTTGCTTCTTAAATACGGATTGTAAATAAAAATAAGATAATAACACACTATAATAAGATAATATCAACAATATAAATTATTTGTTCATGTACTTTCTAATCTAGATTTTCAGTTCCACACATAACGTAAGCTAGCATTAGGAATAGGCACGAACTATCGCCTTCAATACAATGACTGCATATAGAGTGGGGATTGCAATCCGGAAAACAGGATCCGGTAATCCGGCGGATCCGGCATCACTAAACGTATACCGGATCCGGTACCAATATACCGGATCCGGTCACCTATGATATTTTTTTTTTAAATAATCGCGCTGTTGCATGAGTAGATAATTTAAATGAGTGGTGCGGTTGGCGTCACATTTTTTTTCAAAACCAAAATTGATTTTGTGATAAATAATGTATACTTAAAATAATTAGCGTCTCTGCTGGTGTATGACGTGCACCTTTTTTCCAAAAAAATGCCTCTAAAATATAGGTCCGCGTTATAGGCGTACAAAAAGTAGGTTGAATTTAAGGGAAGGCGCACCCGGCAAATATGGTATTTTTATGTTGATTAAGCTAAATAGACATTTAAATGGATATTATATGTCATTAGCCAGATTCATCATGATGTCCAAATTTTGAAAATTTGAAACCTTTTTGTAAATATTTTTAAAAATAAGGCAGCGATAGATTAATGATGACGAGGGTAAGATTTGACAAAATTAACATTCATAGACTCTCACTATTTTCTCTACTGTGAGCCTATTTGAAGGAATTTTGAAAAAGAATAACCTGGAATTTCTCCAAAAAGACCAAATTTTGAAAATCTGAAACCGTTTTGTTACTATTTTTAAAAATAAGACAGCGACAGATGAATGAAGATGAGGTTGAGATCTGAAACATAGGTACGCGTTATATACGCACAAAAAGTAGGTGGAATTTTCGATCTGGCCGGATCCGCACGGATCCGGCCGTATTATTGAATCCGGTGGCCGGATCCGGCCAGATTGAAAATTGAAAATGATTGAAAAGTTTAATTTTAGGGTGCGCCTTATGCACCGGCAAATACGGTATTTATAGTAAGTTGATTAAGCTAAATAGACATTTGAATAGATATTATATTTCATTAGACGGAGACATCATGATGTCTATCATAAATATAAGAACAAGACTTGTTACCATGCTCAAATACCTAATTGTTGTGATCTCAGTAGGTTAAGTAAAGTTTATTATGTGAGATATATTTCGATCGATACGGGCGGATCCGGACGGATCCTGGCGGATCCAGCCGGGTCGGTGGAAATCCGGCCGGATCCTGCTGGAATGAAAATGACACCGGATTGGACAATCCCTAATATGGAGTCATCAAACAATTTACATTTCCATTTTAAATTGTAATTATAAACTATTACTCGAATGTCAACTGTGTCAAAAATCTAAATAGCATTTAGTTTGTGGATTAGGTATTCAAGAATTCGTTCGTTTGTTCGTTTGTCTGTAATTTCTAAAGTATTCTAGCTAGAATAATAATGTAAATGGGATTTAGTTTGTGGATTATTCAAGAATTCGTTCGTTTGTTCGTTTGTCTGTAATTTCTAAAGTATTCTAGCTAGAATAATAATGTAAATGGGATTTAGTTTGTGGATTATTCAAGAATTCGTTCGTTTCTTCGTTTGTCTGTAATTTCTAAAGTATTCTAGCTAGAATAATAATGTAAATGGGATTTAGTTTGTGGATTATTCAAGAATTCGTTCGTTTCTTCGTTTGTCTGTAATTGCTAAAGTAGTCTAGCTAGAATAAAAATCGATTCAAAAAACGAATATTTGACCTAACTTTCGCAACAAGCGAACTCGCTGCAAGAACAAAGAACTGGCAAGTACTAGAGAGGGACTCACAAGTCTCGGCTACGTAGTAGATGATGGAAGTATTTCAACCCGATGCACAAACGTCTGGACAAACAGATCAATGCCAACAGACGTTCAAAAATTCTACAGCAACCTAGAAGCAGAAATTCGAACATACGACCGAACGAAATTTTTTCTTATCGAAAAATAAGACCGAACATTATACAGCAAATTCGTTTATAAAAAGTATGCAAAAGCTGTGATGCCACACTACCACCAAAAACGGAACGCAGACAAACAATACGGGTCTACTGGTGCAATGATACGATCGCTCAAGCAATGGCAGCCAACGCATATACCAACGTAAAGATAAAAAAAGCCCAACACAATCATCAAAAATTCAAGCAGGAGTACACAGCTGCGAAAAAGACTCTCAGAATGGAAATTAACAAATCAAAACGAGACCACTGGCAAAACCTATGCCACGAGATCAACGAAGACACATGGGGGGATGCATTCCAAATCGCAATGAGAGGTCTGAAATTAAGGCAACAAAAGATTAGGGTCTCAATGGAAACAACACTACATATTGCCGATGCACTGTTTCCAACCCATGAAGAACCGGTCTGCGAGCAACCAGACGTGCTAGAGATTGTGCCTTTCAATGAGGAGGAACTATGTAGAGCAGTGTTTCCCAACCTTTTTTGCGCCATGCCCCACTTAAGCCTTTCTAAAATTCTTATGTCCCCCTTGTGACGCCAACAACCCAGTTGGCATTTTGGTCTCATCAAACGAATTTATACCATGTATTGGCCGCAATTATTTAAGAATTTGTTTTTTCTTTCAATTTTGGTACCGAAATCTATCTTTGCATTTCAATGGCTCGGAGCAAAAGTGATAAACTCGTGTCGAGTTCATTTTCCAATTGCCCCCCTTAACAATCAAATTGCCCTGTGGGGCGTGGGCCCCACGTTGGGAAACACCGATGTAGAGCCAGCCAGCGCCTTCGAAATGGCAGAGCCCTAGGTATGGATAGACTTCCATCAGAGATCATAAAAAACTTTGTGGTAAAGTTTCCAGACTATGTTCTGAAAATAATCCACTGAGGGAATATTTCCAGATATATGGAAAAAAGCCAAACTTGTTTTAATTAGGAAAGGCGATAGGCCCATCGAGAAGCCTTCGTCGTACAGACCCCTGTGTCTACTAGATGTAGCAGGAAAACTTCTAGAGCAACTCCAAGACAGGCATTCGAGACAGGTGAGAACCTCTCAGAGAAGCAACATGAGTTCAGGGAGATAAAGTCGACAGTAGATGCTATAGCTAAGGTCGAAGTGGCGTGAGAAGCCCAAGAAGGCTCACAAAGAACGAGAAAGCTATGTGCACTTATAACACTCGATGTTAGAAATGCCTTTAATTCTGCATCATGGCAAAACATCTTGGAGGAACTGACAAGAAAGGGCTATCTACTGCGATTCTGCGATCAGGAGTTATTTGAGAAATAGAAAAATCATTCTGCAAGCAGCGAATTCAAGAGAAGAGCGCGATATCAGCAGTGGTGTTCCACAGGGCTTAGTTCTGGGCCCGATACTGTGGAACATCTTGTACGATGGAGTCCTCAGACTCAAACTGCCGGAGGGAGTGGAGATCGTGGGTTTTGCTGACGACCTGGCTCTGGTGGTGACTGGGAAAACAGAAAGGGGAATAATGCTTAGAGCAAATACAGCTATAGATTAAGGTGGTAATTGGATGGAAGGAAAGAGACTAGAATTGGCCCCGAAAAGACAGAGGCAGTGCTGCTAACAGGATTCAGAAAAATCTGTCCCATTACTTTCCTTGAAAAACGGGGGGTTACCGTAGGCGTTGTTTGTTGTTACAGGTTTCCTCGTAGACGGTTGAATTCGTCGCTGCTGCGCGGTTTGTTCGTGGACGTCTGGTAGACGGTTGTAGTCGTTACCGTAGACGTTGATTGTTATTGCTAGTTTTTCGCAAGGCGTCCTCGTGGACGTCGTTTGCTGATAGGCGGTTTCCTAAGCAAAACCAGCTTGCACCTATCAGTATAAGGTTAACAAGGCGATAGCGGCCTCGTAGACGGTAGAAGGCGTCGCCGTGGACGTTGTTGATGCCGGCGTCCTCGTAGATGTTCGAAGGCGTCATCATAGAGGTTGTTGTTGCCTGCGTCTTCGTGGATGGTTGAAGGCGTCATCATAGAGGTTGTTGTTGCCTCCGACCTCGTAGACGGTGAAGGCGTCACCGTACGTCGTTTTTTGTTGCAGGGCGGAAGCGGCATCATGAGGCGTACGAGAGACGGACCTTGACTTGCGGTTTTCAGTTCAGCGAGGAAGGTTTTGTTGGCTCAGATGCAGGGTGTAGTTCAACAATGAGGCAGATTTCGGGTGCATTTCGTTCCATATTTGAGTGCGTCATTTTCTCTTTTCGATCACGACGACCAATTTGTAGATGATCGGATTCCTCTTGTCGATCACGTCGGGGTCACCAATTTGTGGGTGAACGGATTCCTTTTGTCGATCACGTCGAAGTCACCAATTTGTGGTATATACACCATATTTATGGTATTGTATATATATATATATATATATATATATAAATATATATATATATATATATATATATATATATATATATATATATATACAAATGTTCAAGAGATACAAATACTGTTGAGGGACTGAGTGGAGCTGGACTCTCTGACCTGGACTCGACTGGTCTGGTTGACTGACTGTTGGTTGAGTCTGGTTGAACCGGTGTGTCTGAGTCCAGTGGCTGAACTAGTGTCACTTCGTTGACTGGATCCACTGGCTGGACTGGTTTGTCTGGCTTGAGTGACTGGACTTTGTTGGTTGGTTGCGCCTGACTGTTGAACTGAACTGGAGTCGACTTGCTGACTGTTGCGCCTGACTGGTGTGGACCGTGACTGTCTTGTTTATTCGGGGGTCCAGGTATTTATATTATCTCCAGGTATACTGATCCCTCATCTGGGAGTTATTATTTTTCTATTTTCTGCTATTTGTCCCTTTGGTGATTACCGATTCTCGAGAATGACATCGTGTCGTAATTTCCCCGGGGATTACACCATTGGCCCTAATAAAATATTTTTGGAAATCCGTCCGAAAATATTTTGGTAATCACAGTAATGCCCTCGTAAAACTAAAAGTACAAATATTTCTTAATCTGCTCGAGCATTACAGTACCGACCTAAATTAAATATTTTCGGAAATTGTCCGAAAATAATTGGTTAATTATTGTAATGCCCTCGAAAAACTAAAAATTGAAAATATAACGGCTCGTTGCCGCTACATCACCCCCTTGCCAGTGATAACGCTATGTAGCGTTTGTTGCTGTTGTTGTTTGTTTGTTCATAGACGTCTGGTAGATGGTTGAGTTAGTTACCGTAGACGTTGTTTGTTGTTGCAGGTTTCCTCGTAGACGGTTGAAATCGTCATCGCGGTCGCTGTTGCGGGATTTGTTCGTGGACGTCTGGTGGACGGTTGAAGTCGTTACCGTAGACGTTGTTTGTTATTGCAAGTTTGTTGCAAGGCGTACTCGTGGACGTCGTTTGCTGATAGGCGGTTTCCTAAGCAAAACCAGCTTGCACCTATCAGTCGCTGTTGCGGCATTTGTTCGTTGACGTCTGGTAGACGGTTGAATGCGTTACCGTAGACGTTGTTTGTTGTTACAGGTTTCCTCGTAGACGGTTGAATTCGTCATCGTCGTCGTTGTTGCAGGGTTTGTTCGTGGACGTCTGGTGGACGGTTGAAGTCGTTACCGTAGACGTTTGTTATTGCAAGTTTGTTACAAGGCGTCCTCGTGGATGTCGAGTCCACTGGCCGAACTAGTGTCACTTCGCTGACTGGCTCCACTGGCTAGACTAGTGTGTCTGAGTCCACTGGCTGGACTGACTGGACTATGTTGGTTGGTTTCGCCTGACTGTTGAACTGAACTGGAGTCGACTTGCTGACTGTTTCGCCTGACTGCTGTGGACCGTGACTGTCTTGTTTATTCGGGGTCCAGGTATTTATATCATCTCCAGGTATACTGGTCCCTCATCTGGGAGTTATTATTTCTTTATTTTCGGCTATTTGTCCCTTTGGTGATTACCGATTCTCGGGAATGACAGCTTGTCGTAATTTCCCCGGGGATTACACCATTGGCCCTAATAAAATATTTTTGGAAATCCGTCCGAAAATATTTTGGTAATCACCGTAATGCCCTCGTAAAACTAAAAGTACAAATATTTCTTAATCTGCTCGAGGATTAAATTACCGACACAAATTAAATATTTTCGGAAATTGTCCGAAAATAATTGGGTAATTATTGTAATGCCCTCGAAAAACTAAAAAATGAAAATGTAACGGCTCGTTGCCGCTACATCACCCCCTTGCCAATGATAACGCTATGTAGCGTTTGTTGCTGTTGTTGTTTGTTAGTTCATAGACGTCTGGGAGATGGTTGAGTTAGTTACCCTAGACGTTGTTTGTTGTTGCAGGTTTCCTCGTAGACGGTTGAAATCGTCATCGCGGTCGCTGTTGCGGGATTTGTTCGTGGACGTCTGGTGGACGGTTGAAGTCGTTACCGTAGACGTTGTTTGTTATTGCAAGTTTGTTGCAAGGCGTCCTCGTGGACGTCGGTTGCTGATAGGTGGTTTCCTAAGCATCAGTCGCTGTTGCGGCAATTGTTCGTTGACGTCTGGTAGACGGTTGAATGCGTTACCGTAGACGTTGTTTGTTGTTACAGGTTTCCTCGTAGACGGTTGAATTCGTCATCGTCGTCGTTGTTGCGGGGTTTGTTCGTGGACGTCACGTTCGTGTTACGGTAGACGTTTGTTATTGCAAGTTTGTTACAAGGCGTCCTCGTGGATGTCGAGTCCACTGGCCGAACTAGTGTCACTTCGATGACTGGCTCCACTGGCTGGACTAGTGTGTCTGAGTCCACTGGCTGGACTGACTAGACTATGTTGGTTGGTTGCGCCTGTCTGTTGAACTGAACTGGAGTCGACTTGCTGACTGTTTCGCCTGACTGTGTGGACCGTGACTGTCTTGTTTATTCGGGGGTCCAGGTATTTATATTATCTCCAGGTATACTGGTCCTTCATCTGGGAATGATTATTTTTCTATTTTCGGCTATTTGTCGCTTTCGGAAAAACATCTTGTCGTAATTTCCCCGGGGATAACACCATTGACCCTAATCAAATGTTTTTGGAAATCCGTCCGAAAATATTTGGGTAATCACCGTAATGCCCTCGTAAAACTAAAAGTACAAATATTTCTTAATCTGCTCGAGCATTACATTACCGACGCTAATTAAATATTTTCGGCAATTGTCCGAAAATATTTGGGTAATTATTCTAGTGCCCTCGAAAAACTAAGAAATAAAAATGTAACGGCTCGTTTCCGCTACACTGTAGTAATCTAGATAGAATACTCAGTACTCAGAATTCAGTTGTTTAAGTAGAAAAAGGGTTAATCTGCAAGTGCTATAGCATAACCTTGACCCTTTTGTTGCTATAGTAGGTCATTGGTCATTTCTATACTTACTCGATTATTACTATTAACTCGAAATCTAAAAAAATTGACATTTTTCTACCAAGATATATTTCTACTAAAAATTGTTATCTTATTCTTCTGTGAATGTAATTATAGAAAACTTAATTGACATCTTGTTTTGCGTCAAATAGAACTAATATAATAGATTGGTTTTGTTTATTAATAATATATTTAAATTAGAGAGACGACTAAGATTCTATTAAACAAAAATATCAATTTGTTGCTTGGCAATGAAAGTTTGTGAGTGAGCTTTCTGAATAATTTTAAATTAATGACTCGTATAAATCAGTTTAAATCTAACATTAATAATCACCCTCAGATTTTAATTTAGTCAATTGCTTAAATTTAAGCTGCATTAAATGGATTTGTTGTGCCGCAGTCATAGAATCCGATAATTTATCTTCTTAATTCTGACATTCATTGTATTTTTCTTGGAATTCTTTTCAGTTTCAGTTAGATATTGTACACCTGGAGTTTTGAGCTTAAATTAGAAGATGTATCGTACGTGCGAATGTTCACGAACTGAATTACTAATAAATTTGAGAAGAAAAGTTCATGGTCTTAGGGACCTTGGTTTCAGTCGAGTAAGGGCTGTCGCAACAATGTTTATAATATCGTCGCGTCTGTTTTATAAACAGTGCATTCAGTTTCAAAACGTGCATTTTGCATTTAGTTAAAATCGAAAAAGTATGTCAACGTTCAATCAAAAACTACACGAATTCCTTCGGAAAAAAAAATAGTAGGGAGCTGAGATTTGTTTGTGGAGGGGAAAAGGTCTTGCTATATAAACTAACCCACCCCACTAAAAGTTATTAGAAATAAAAGTTTTCTGCATTAGAACGAACCCCAGTCAATATGTGTATACCAAACCGGAGTGATTCTAACAGGCTTAACCGAATCATTATTAAAAAACAATTCAAAAATCTGAAAGCTTTCGAAAGCTGTGCAACGGAAGATCAGCTGCAAGATGTTCTATCTACTTCTACACAGTACACAAAAGTTGTTTTCAATAAATTCAACGAATATTTTAACACTTTTAAAAAATCACCCTCGTACAAGTAAGTAATATTATTTCTAAACAAAATTATTTTACCCTAATGAGATAAGGATTGATAATGAAATCATTCGAATACAACCGAATGGGAGGCTGCTGGGGATTTATTTTGACTGGGCAAGCCACACCAATAAATTACTGACAAGGGGGCCCTGTCAACTCGTCATCACCGATTTGGCCCAAATTTACAGTATAAGTAGGGCTTGACTATAAATAAAAGTGACGCAGGCGGGAGGGAAAGATGTCCATTCTTACCCCGACCGGTAAGTTACCGACAACTCATTAGCCCGCTATGTTAGCATAAATTTCAATGGGCGGTAAGAGCTCGGGTTCATAGTACGAGAATCGCTCGTTCGATTCCCCGTGGGGACGCTTTTTTTTTATTTACAATTTTTAAAATGTCTTACTTTTATTATTATTTAACTTTTTAATTGTAATTATTAATTTGACAATTTAATTATTTTATTAGTAAAAAAAAGCGTCCCCACGGGGAATCGAACCAGCGATCCTCGTACTATGAACCCGAGCTCTTATCGCTGCGCTGATCGGCCATTGAAATTTATGCTAATAGCGGGCTTATGAGTTGTCGCCTTATGGCTTATGAGGCCCTCCCGCTTGCGTAACTTTCATTTATAGTCAAGCCCACGGGCGTAGTCAGGGTTTAGTTTTGGCGGGGGTTTAGAAAATATTTTCTAACCTTTTATTTTGTTCTAACGAATGAATGAAATTTGAAGGTTTTCGCTTTTTCAAAAAGAACAAATTGCGGTTTAAAAACAGAAAATTATGATTCAAAAGGACAAAATTCAGATTTGAAAATTTTGCTTCTAAATTTTGGTTCAGATTTGAAAATTTAGCTCGTAAATAGAACATTTTGCTTGTAAATTTAAAATTTTGCTTGTGAATTTTAAATATTGCTTATAAACTGAACATTTTGCTTCTAAATTTGAAAATTTTGCTTACATTTTGGTTCTAAATTGAAAATTTTGCTTCTAAATTTTGTTTCAGATTTGAAAATTTTGCATCTAAATTTTGGTTCAGATTTCAAAATTTAGCTCCTAAATAGAACATTTTGCTTGTAGATTTAAAATTTTGCTTGAAAATTTTAAATGTTGCTTATAAACTAAACATTTTGCTTCTAAATTTGAAAATTTTGCTTCTAAATTTTGGTTCTAAATTGAAAAATTTGCTTCTATTTTGTTTCAGATTTCAAAATTTTGCTTCTAAATTTAACATGTTGCTTCTAATTTTTAAATTTTACTTCAGATTGTAAAATTTTGCTTCTAAACTTAACATTTTGCTTCTAAATTGAACCTTTTACTTTTAACTTTTGGTTCAGATTTGAAAATTTAGCTTCTAAATTGAACTTTTTGCTTCTAAATTTTAAATTTTGCTTATAAATTGCACATTTTACTTCTAAATTCTGCTTCTAAATTGAACATATTGCTTCTAAATTGTGCTTCAGATTCGAAAATTTTGCTCCTAAATTTTTGTTCAGATTCGAAAATTTAGCTTCGAAATAGAGCATTTTGCTTGTAAATTTAAAATTTTGCTTTTGAATTTTAAATATTGCTTATACACTGAATATTGATTTAAGCAAAATTTGAAAATTTTGGTTCTAAATTAAAAATTTTGCTTATAAATTTTGTTTCAGATTTGAAAATTTTGCTTCTAAATGTTGGTTCAGATTTGAAAATTTTGCTTCTAAATTTAACATGTTTCTTCTAATTTTTAAATTTTGCTTTTAAATTGTGCTTTAGATTTGAAAATTTTGCTTCTAAATTTTGGTTCAGATTTGAAAATTTAGCTTCTCAATAGAACATTTTGCTTGTAAATTTAAAATTTTGCTTGTGAATTTTAAATATTGCTTATAAACTAAACATTTTGCTTCTAAATTTGAAAATTTTGCTTAAATTTTGTTTCTAAATTGAAAATTTTGCTTCTAAATTTTGTTTCAGATTTAAAAATTTTGCTTCTAAATTTTGGTTCAGATTTGAAAATTTTGCTTCTAAATTTAACATGTTGCTTCTAATTTTGAAATTTGACTTCAGATTTTAAAATTTTGCTTCTAAACTTAACATTTTGCTTCTAAATTGAAAATTTTGCTTTTAAATTTTGGTTCAGATTTGAAAATTTAGCTCCTAAATAAAACATTTTGTTTGTAAATTTAAAATTTTGCTTGTAAATTTTAAATGCTGAATATTTTTCTTCTAAATTTGAAAATTTCGCTTCTAAATTTTGGTTCTAAATTGAAAATTTTGCTTCGAAATTTTGTTTCAGATTTGAAAATTTTGCTTCTAAATTTTGGTTCAGATTTGAAAATGTTGCTTCTAAATTTAACATGTTGCTTCTAATTTTTAAATTTTGCTTCAGATTTTAAAATTTTGCTTCTAAACTTAACATTTTGCTTCTAAATTGAAAATTTTGCTTTTAAATTTTGGTTCAGATTTGAAAATTTAGCCTCTAAATTGAACATTTTGCTTCTAAATTTTAAATTTTGCTTATAAATTGTACATTTTGCTTCTAACTTGAATATATTGCTTCTAAATTGTGCTTTAGATTTGAAAATTTTGCTTCTAAATTTTGGTTCAGATTTGAAAATTTAGCTCCTAAATAGAATATTTTCCTTGTAAATTTAAAATTTTGCTTGTAAATTTTAAATGTTGCTTATAAACAGATCATTTTGCTTCTAAATTTTAAAATTTTGCTTCTAAATTGAAAATTTTGCTTCTAAATTTTGTTTCAGATTTGAAAATTTTGCTTCTAAATTTTGGTTCAGATTTGCAAATTTTGCTTCTAAATTTAACATATTGCTTCTAATTTTTAAATTTTGCTTGAGATTTAAAAATTTTGCTTCTAAACTTAACATTTTGCTTCTAAATTGAAAATTTTGCTCCTAAATTTTCCTTCAAAGTTCAACATTTTGCTTCTAAATTTTGCTATAAATATTTTGCTTTTAAATTGAAAATTTTGCTTCTAAATTTTGGTTCAGATTTGATAATTTTGCTTCAAAGTTTTGGTTTCCGTGAGGAGGGGGGGTGGTTTTTGAGGAATGCACCAATTACTTTCTAAATTTTTACTTTCTAAAAGTGAAACACAAGGGTTCCTAAACTCCACATCTACCATGCTCTCTTGAAGATAGTGGTCTCTACTCGTCCCTCCTGATTTCGATATAATGTTGCATATTTCGGGGGGGGTTTGAAGCACCAAACCCCCCCCCGGACTACGCCCATGGTCAAGCCCTACATATACTGTAAATTTGGGTCAAATCGGTGATGACGAGTTGACAGGGCCCCCTTGTGAGCAAACTGAATAAGACTGTATAAGCCATCAGAGTCCTTAGCGAATACGTTGATACAACTATTCTGAGGTTGGTCTACTATGCTAACTTTCACTCCCATCTTAGGCTTGGCATCATATTCTAGGGAAATGGAAAGCACATTAATAGTGTTTTTCGTGTCCAGAAACAAGTTTTGCGCATTCTACTCAATCTGCCCTTTAAGGCTTCATGCAGAGGCCATTTCAGGGCTAACATTTCTCCTCTCCTAATCCTCTTCCTAGCCAAGCATAAACACTTATTTTATTAATAAATTTTATTTTTCAGGGTGTTATTTGGAACAACCCAACCAGCTCATCTAATAACTTTACTAGCTGTATCAACCTTGGCCTTGTTATTCTACCCCACAAAACAACCAAAAGTATCTTCAACCCTACTAAGTTTCATCTATCTGGGAACATTCAGCGCATTTTTCGGAGCCCAAATCTGGATGACATTTATTTCCGGTCTCTCTTTATACTTCTCCTTGCCCAGACATCACTTTGGAAACGTACAAAGGGTTTTGTTTCCTAAGTACTTCTTTTACAACAGCTTTCTATGCTTCGTAACTCTATGCATCTACATCAAACAACATAGATCGGAGATTTTGATAGCGCAGGTAACAACTCAGGTAAATATTTAACGAAACAAAAATTTAACCGAAAAAATTAAATATTTGTTTTTTTAGGTAATCGCACTAAGCGCGTGTTTTTTGATAAATCTGTTGATAAGATTGTATTTGGCTCCGCCGCTATTACGATTGATGTTGATTAAGCACAGGATTGAATCGACGGCTGGGATTGGATTAGAAGTTGGATGTTATGACATAGGGCCTTTGAAGAATTGCCCGCATTATGTAAACATCCATAAAGCGTTCAGAAAAGTTCATATGACCATTGCCATAGGCAACATAGTTACTATGGGCTGCACTATATTACACTTACATTATATAAGTAGCAAATTGTGCGTTTTGTAATCACATGTATTTGTATATTTATTATCTATTTATTTGACTAGAATTATTGTGCCAGTTTTTTTAGCCAAAGAAATCAGTAAATAAACATGTTTAGATGTAATTAATCCGTCGTTTTATTAGTCCAGTCAAAAAAGGGGTCTTTACCTACCCTCAACGGGGTCAGGCCCCCCCCAAATGACAATCCTGGATGCGCCCCTGGCTGGTTCGGTGTGATTTCATAATTAAAACCTTCCTAGGAATATGATATATGACTAATTTTGGAATGCCGAATCGATTGGTAAAAACCAGAAGTCTGTGTGATAAGCCGTTCAGAAGTTATGACATCTGCACAAAATGCGAGAAAATTTATTTTGCTAAAATCGTAATTTATGAAGTTATTGGAAAAATGTTTTTCATACTAGTTGTACAAATATGTAAATTGTATTTTGGTAGCTGCTTCCGTTCACGAGATAAGATTTTATAAATCTGTTACATTTCACTGTTTTGAGCCATTTCCTCTTTCCTGTAATATAATCATGTGGAAATGAAATATTGCCCAGTCATCTTAGCATATCATTTAAGCATTACAAATGTTGTCTTAAAAATCACATATCCCAACATGGGCGTCCTTAGATATTCAAGGTCAACGGTCGCAAAAATCAGTTTTTTGAGAATATCTCGTTTTCTCTGCCTCCTATCGTATTTGAATTTATTATGAAAGTTGTAGAGAATAAAATTCTCTACAAATTTCATATAAAACCTTTTTTTATACGTCGAGCTGTTTTTGAGATAGAGGACGCAGTGCGTACCTTAGCGCAAGGTAAATCCTGAATCCCAATACCCCGCTGGGGGTAGGTAAAGCAAAGACTAGTCAAAAAAATCGGGCTTTTCGTATTTTTACGTGACTTATTTGATGCAATTCGTCTTCCACAGTGCTTTAGTAAGCTCGGAAAAGTAAAATGAAGCCTCTAAGTCGTGTGGTTTAAGAAATATTTGGGTTTTGTAATAAAAAAAAATGACATTTTCAACACAATAACTGACGTGTATGACTGGTCACATAACTAAGAATGCAGGGGCGGATCCAGGATTGTAATTTGGGGGGGCTTGACCCCGCTGATGGTAGGTAGAGTAAAGACAGAGTAGAGTAAAAAAAAACGGGTTTTTCGTATTTTTACGTGATTTAATTGATGCAATTCGTCTTCCACATTGCTTTAGTACGCTCGAAAAAATAAAATGGATCCAGGCGGATCCAGGATCCAGTGGCGTATCCAATATTGTCATTTGTGGGGTGGGGGGTGGGGGGAGTACGGGGACGTCTTGACCCCGCTGAGGGTAGGTAAAGTAAAGACTAGTAAAAAAAATCGCGTTTTTCGTTTTTTTACGTGATTTAATTGATTTAATTCGTCTTCCACAGTGCTTTAGTAATCTCGGAAAAGTAAAATGAAGCTTCTAAGTCGTATGGTTTAAGAAATATTTTGGTTTTTGGAATAAAAAAATTGACGTTTTCAACAAAATAACTGACGTGTATGACTGGTCACATAACTAAGAATGCAGGGGCGGATCCAGCATTGTCATTTGGGGAGGGCTTGACCCCGCTGAGGGTAGGTAAAGTAAAAACTAGCAAAGAAAACACTAAAAATACACACATTTTATTTAGCTTAACGCATAATAAGTCACCTCGGATAAGTCGATATCTAAGTCGTGTGGTTTAAGAAATATTTGGCTTTTTTGTAAAAAAAAATTGACATTTTCAACATGATAACTGACGTGTATGACTGGTCACATAGCTACGAATGCAGGGGCAGATTCAGGATTGTCATTTGGGGGGGGGGGCTTGACCCCGCTGTAGGTAAAGTAAAGACTAGCAAAAAAACACTAAAAATACACACATTTTATTTTGCTTAACGCATAATAAGTCATATATCATATATCAAGACATATATCATATTCCTATTAAGGTTTTAATAAAAAAATCACACCGAATCATTAAGGGGCGGATCCAGGATTATCATTTGGGGGGCGGCTTGAACCTGCTGAGGGTAGGTAAAGTGAAGACTAGTAAAAAAATTGGGTTTTTTGTTTATTTTACGACATTTAATTGATGCAATTCGTCTTGCACAGTGCTTTAGTAAGCTCGGAAAAGTAAAATGAAGCTTCTAAATCGTGTGGTTTAAGAAATATTTGGGTTTTTGTAATAAAAAAAATGACAATTTCAACACAATAACTGACGTGTATGACTGGTCACATAACTAAGAATGCAGGGGCGGATCCAGGATTGACATTTTGGGGGAGGGCTTGACGCCGCTGAGGGTAGGTAAAGTAAAGACTAAGTTAAAAAAACGGGTTTTTCGTTTTTTTACGTGATTTAATTGATGCAATTCGTCTTCCACAATGCTTTAGTAGACTCGGAAAAGTAAAATGAAGCTTCTAAGTCGTGTGGTTTAAGAAATATTTGGGTTTTTGTAATAAAAAAATTTACATTTTCAACACAATAACTGACTTGTATGACTGGTCACATAACTAAGAATGCAGGGGCGGATCCAGCATTGTCATTTGGGGAGGGCTTGGCCCCGCTGAGGGTAGGTAAAGTAAAGACTAGCAAAAAAAACACTAAAAATACACACATTTTATTTTGCTTAACGCATAATAAGTCTCCTCGGATAAGTCGATATGTAAGTCGTGTGTTTTAAGAAATATTTGTTTTTTTTTAATAAAAAATTGACATTTTCAACACAATAACTGACGTGTATGATTGGTCACATAACTAAGAATGCAGGGTCGGATCCAGGATTGTCATTTCGGGGGGCTTGGCCCCGCTGAGGGTAGGTAGAGTAAAGACTAGTAAATAAAACGGGTTTTTCGTTTTTTTACGTGATTTAATTGATGCAATTCGTCTTCCACAATGCTTTAGTAGACTGGGAAAAGTAAAATGAAGCTTCTAAGTCGTGGGGTTTAAGAAATATGATGGTTTTTGGAAAAAAAAATTGACATTTTCAACAAAATAACTGACGTGTATGACTGGTCACATAACTAAGAATGCAGGGGCGGATCCAGGATTGTCATTTGGGGAGGGCTTTACCCCGCTGAGGGTAGGTAAAGTAAAGACTAGCAAAGAAAACACTAAAAATACACACAATTTATTTTGCTTAACGCATAATAAGTCTCCTCGGATAAGTCGATATCTAAGTCTTGTGGTTTAAGAAATATTTGGGTTTTTGTAATAAAAAAATTGACATTTTCAACAAAATAACTGACGTGTATGACTGGTCACATAACTAAGAATGCAGGGGCAGATCCAGGATTGTCATTTGGGTGGGCTTGACCCCGCTGAGGGTAGGTAAAGTGAAGACTAGCAAAGAAAACACTAAAAATACACACATTTTATTTTGCTTAACGCATAATAAGTCATATATCATATATCAAGACATATATCATATTCCTAGGAAGGTTTTAATAAAAAAATCACACCGAATCATCCAGGGGCGGATCCAGGATTGTCATTTGGGGGGGGGCTTAACCCCGCTGAGGGTAAGTAAAGTAAAGACTAGTAAAAAAATCGGGTTTTTCGTTTTTTTACGTGATTTAATTGATGCAATTCGTCTTCCACAGTGCTTCAGTAAGCTCGGAAAAGTAAAATGAAGCTTCTAAATCGTGTGGTTTAAGAAATATTTGGGTTTTTGTAATAAAAAAATTGACATTTTCAACAAAATAACTGACGTGTATGACTGGTCACATAACTAAGAATGCAGGGGCGGATCCAGGATTGTCATTTGGGGGGGCTTGACCCCGCTGAGGGTAGGTAAAGTAAAGATTAGCAAAGAAAACACTAAAAATACACAGATTTTAATAAGTCTCCTCGGATAACTTTTCACAAATTCCTCAATGACTTCGTTAGGTTGTATGAATTGTCATTGTGTTTAATGATTAGTCATTAGTCAAGGTACGATTTTATTAGTTTAAGCGAAGAGACCCTGCGCTACGTGGTTACTGGTAATGTAGCGAGAATTTGTAACAACATTTTTATTTGGAAAAACTCATTTGCCTTTTGATGCGCTTCAGCTGCTGTTTGTGGAAGATGTTGTACACCACTCCATAGCTCCTTCGAAAGAGATATTTCTTCCGATAACGAAGAGGATGAGGTAAATCGTCACTGTAAACGCGGCTACTATCGAGGTCAAATTTTCTGTGTTTATGATGGCACTTGGTAGAAGGTGGAACAGATCGAGAATCGAAGAGTGATCTGCTCTCGCAAAGCGACTCGTCTAGTTCTTACTACACTCTCTACCATCTCATAACAATGATTAAGATCTAATGCAACAGCCTGCAGTTGCTGTGAAAACATAACAGTGATTTCAAGTACTGCGGCGGTTACCGTTAAGATAAAACAAAGTCGAATCGTTGAATAGAAGCCAGAAAACTTGCACTTTTCAATGATGGAGAAGTTCTGTCGATTTCTCCAAGGAACTGTGCGATAGGGTTAAAGGTTTGAATTGAAGGAAGGCATCATGCCTTTCAACCCAGCGTGTATCACTAACAATAAGACTAAAATTTTTATAAATGCGACACAAGGCTGGCAAAAGTTTATGACTGAAATTGGGAAAGGGAAAACGCTAAAGAGAGTAAATTTGACAGGTTGGTCAGCTAGAGAGGACGCATCTTAAAAAGTTAATTTGCGTAGTAGTGGCTGGTCCGAAGCAGGATCGACGGTGCCGAGCATACGCCATGTAGTGGCATTGAGTTTGAGAGATATAGATATAGAGCGGCGATACAAACGAAAAATCCGCCGAAAAGAAAAGCCGCCACTGTTGATTGAGACATGCAATTTCTCTAAGTTTTAATTTTTCTTCGGTTTTGTGCAATAGAGGGAAAAACGAAAAGTTCAGTGAACTAAATTACGGAAATGATTTTGGAACAGTTAACTGAATTCAATCCTTTTTTGGCGGGTCATCTTGAATATCTAAGACTAAGATTTTTATAAATTCGACACAACGCTGGCAAAAGTTTATGAGTGGAATTGGAAAGGGAAAACGCAGGTTGGTCAGCTAGAGAGGACGCATCTTAAAAAGTTAATTTGCGTAGTAGTGGCTGGTCCGAAGCAGGATCGACGGGGCCGAGCATACGCCACGTAGTGGCATTCAGTCTGAGAGAGATAGATATAGAGCGGCGATACAAATGAAAAAGCCGCCGAAAAGAAAAGCCGCCACTGTTGATTGAGTCATGCAATTTCTCTATGTTTTAATTTTTCTTCGGTTGTGTGCTATAGAGGGATAAATGAGAAGTCCAGTGATCTAAATCAGTGGATCTTAACCTATGGGTCGCGACCCAAAATTGGGTCGTGAGACAAATTTCTTGGGTCGAACTAAGAGGTGAAACAGAAAAGTTTTTTCCCTAATTTTACGAGAAATCATAGGTATATGAACTATGTAATCTTGTGGGTTACATACACATGATTTAGCCTTCTTTAAATTCTCTTCCAGTTTTGCTTTTTCCAAAGCCTTTTTGACATCCTTGATATACCAAAATCTTGTGTTTTCATCCAAAGCCAGCTTTTTCCCCATTTCATCGGTAATAACTCCATGGTCGTTCAACAAAGCCTCCAACTCTCCCAAACTCAAACTGTGCCCTCCCATTTCTGCTTCCTCCATGGCGTTTTGCACTGAATACCTCTTGAACAATCTGTCCATTTGATACCCGGAAAACTCATCAGTCTGTTTTGGTAAGTCGTTTTGGTGTTGTGAAGAAACACGGAATATCACACGGGTGGAGGTGTAGTGAGATATCACGTGTTTTTATTTTTTCGTTAAACGCGCAATTTTTAATTTTGTTGAACGCTTAAAACATCACGTGATAAATGGACGACCCCTTTCGTGCTTTCCGACAAAACTTTGTTGATTGCAGAATGTTTCAATAAAGTCGATAGCAATTGTTTTTGGATATTATCTGTTTCCGATAAGTATTAGACTTCAACTGATTCCTCTTTGCCTGAAACAAACTTGGTTTAAATTCAAACTGGCGATTCTATTTACATACTATTGTTTGGATTTTGAGTGCGGGAGCTCCGCCATCGAAAACACCGGTTTGATCCCGAAGTACAAGAGTTTGAAAAACCCCAACAGATGCGCGTTGGGCAGTGGCGCCCCCTTGGAGTCCTGAAAGCCTTTGATTGTCTGGTGCAGCCAAATCGAAACATCTGATCTTAAGCTAAGGACCAAAACCAACTAATTCTGTACAGGTTAGATACATGCCGAAGGATACCGATGGCTAAAACTTTGTTTTCTAACGTTTCTAGTGGCACTGGTTTTCCTGCGGGCTCCATCAGCCTCCAGAAACTGTGAACTCCCATAGTTCAACTAATTCTTTAGTTATAAGTAGGGCCCGGATTTATATGTAAATACGTATTTTCAATTCAAATTATTTTCGGTTTTTATTTTGTTTTCTACATAAATTATGATATTTGGAAATAAAGATTACATTTTCGTGTTGAAAATGTCATAATTTGTGTGGAAAACAAAATAAGACCGAAAATAATTTGTATAAAGAGCATATATTTACAAATAAATCCGGGCCTTAGTTATAAGCTATAACCATTTAAGATTTTAAAACTAATTAGCAGCGTCGACTGCAGAAACTAAATGAAACAAAAACTGTAAACAAAAAAACCGGCCAAGTGCGAGTTGTGACTCGCGCACCGAGGGCTCCGTACAAACTTGTAAGTAAGGTATCTTTTTTTTGTGGAGGACACATAACCGAGGAGGACCTAACTGTATGCAACCCAAATGCTTCTGCTGCCTGACAATACCACGCAACACATTAGTGTATTTTCATAAGTTTCTAATAGTAAATTCGCATTTTTCTTGTAATTATACTACATACAGCGCCGTCGTTTGGATTTGGAGGCCCCGGGCATATATATTGAGGTGGGGCCCCCAGTAAATGAAATACGGCGAGTTTGGGCGGGCGTCGCGACGGTTGCAAACGACGCAGCGCGATGCCGCTTGCAGTAAAAGATGAAACGTTCAAATCCCTGCAGGAATCGCGCGAAACCGTTCCCGCAGAGTTCAAGTTGGCGGTTCTGTGGGACTTTTCCTGGATGTCCAAAAAACGTCGTTTTTTTCTTGGGCGCAATCGGGATTAAACTCCCAAACAAACTAAAAGGTTCTATGGCCGATCGGACGGCACCGGTCCGGTTCCGATCCGTCAATTGGTTCCGAAGTTCTATGTACCCCCGCAAAACGCCAAAAAAAAATAATTTATTTGCTCTTGCACCAGGTGAACGGGACGTCGCAGGACGGCGAGCGCGGGCTCTAAAAACGTGGCGCGGCGGCGGCTAGAGGATTCGGGAAGAAAAATTAGGATCCAACAAAAAATGCGCCACAAAAGTAAAATATCGTGATTTTAGTTTTCGGTCTGGTGCGTCCGAACCTGGGGGAGTTGAGTCGCGAAAACGGCACCGCTCGACGGGGATCTCGGTTCTACACCGGAAAAATGTACATTACCGTTTTGCACCGCCGCCGCCGCTTCCGTCGGGCCGTTTCCGCAAAAACCACGATTTTAGGGTGGGTTTTGGATCCCAGGACAGGGACGGAGGACAGGCAGGACGGAGGACGAAACTTGGGGATGCGCAACGTGCGGACGGATATTTACAGTTAAGTCATGGAAGAGGCGCTGTTAAAATACTCAAGATCTGCCGCCTCCGGCGGCATAAAAATGTCAAATTTGAGCCTTTTTAAAACCCACGTGGTGCGGTGCCCCATGTGAAATTCGCGAAACGCCACACGTCAGTCGTCACAGAATCGATCTGCAGCCACTGTGGGGGCCACCTAGTCCGTGGGCCCCGGGCATTCGCCCGATTGACCGACGCTAGCGACGCTGCTGACTACATATTTACGGTTTTCAGATTTTTCCCTTTACATGTGCTGTAAGACACCGCTTCTTGCAAAATTTCATGATTCAAGGTCAACGGGAAGTACCCTATAGGTTTTGATTCCCTTGTGAAATCGCAAAATATGCGACAAAAACGGTCATATCTTTTGATCGCGTTGACTCACAAGTTTGATATTTTCACAGCTGAAAGAGACCGCAGACCCGAGTATTTGATACAAATTTCAACTTGTTACCTCTACGCGTTCCTGAGAAAAATGGTCTTGACAGACAGACAGACAGACAGACAGACGGACAGACGGACAACAAAGTGATCCTATAAGGGTTTTATTCCGTTTTCGGTACGGAACCCTAAAAATGGGTGGTGTTACCTATTATTACTTATTAGGTTATTCATGAAATTTTCCTTGGATCGAAAAATAGCTTTATTTATCTTTTACTTGAAAATGACCTTCAACAGTCGAAACTCGAGTCGTGTGAAGTGTGTAGATTTATATAACTTCACAGTTATCTTTAAAAATGACCTAGTCAAAAATTGGAAAAAGTGAGTAACTAGACATGGACTCTTTTAACTGTAGATATTTTAATGTTAAAGACTTGACCATTTTTGGCCCATGTTACAAGGTTATCTTAGCTACGTATATTGGCTCGGACAATTTTTTCACATAAGGGGATCATCATCAGCTTTCGCTCCACAAGCCATTATGGTTCTTGGCCTCGTCAAGATTTTTTTTGCATTCCAATCTATTCCGGGCGTTAGTTTTCCTCGTAGTCGTAGATTCAGTCCGGTCTTTTTTCTTAGAGTTTTCGTAACGGTTTTTTTTTCTATGATGGGGTTGTTGGCCCCGAGGTAAACCCTCTCATCGGAGGGCCATCTCTCCCGCTCTCATTAGCCCTCGCCTTCCATACGGATTGGTTACCGTATCTACGCCGAAGTTATTCAGGTTACCAGGGTTTACCACGTGGAGGTGAGAGTCGGCAGTGGGTAGGAGAGGCTATGCGACAATCACTACGCGCATGCACTACCCTTGATCCCCTCACATAAAGGTAGCAGACCGTTAAAACGACTTGAGCAGATTATCTCATTTTTGTCAATTTTCCACTTTTGGCAGTACACCCACGACATGTGACTTAAAATGTCATTATTGTAAAATAAAAGATTTATTTTTTTAATTATGGTCTAAAACTTCTTCCGTTTGGTGTTTTGGGTCGCGCTATAAAAATATTCCTGAAAATTGGGTCGCGGCTTAAAAAGGTTAAGAACCACTGATCTAAATTAAGGAAATTATTGTATGATTTTGGAACTGTTCACTGAATATCTAAGCCTAAGATTTTTATAAATTCGACACAACGCTGGCAAAGGTTTATGAATGAAATTGGGAAAAGGAAAACGCTAAAGAGAGGCTAAATTTGACAGGTTGGTCATCTTAAAAAGTTGCTAAAAAACATCACGTGATTAATGAACGACCCCAAAAGGGAACTTTGTTAAAAAGAAAAGGCATTTTGTGTTTATTGCAATAAAATATCAACATTATTGTACAAAACAAAAAACAGTCTCATTAAATGATTTGAGGTTCGATAACAGTTACCTCATAGAGATTAAGACTAAAACCTTTAAAAATCTTAGAAATGCAATGGAAAACTTTAGAAACTTCTAAACTTTTAACATCGGCTATACCTACAATATGTAAGAGTTCTGTGAAGTCGGGCATGGCTTCAGCGCTAACATGCCCGTAAAAACTAGCGATATTTTTCAAGCGGATATTCGAAAACTCCCGAGTTTTAACAGCAAATTCCAATTCGTCTTCCAAGCTCCCTGAAATTACCAACAACGTTTTATACCTTCTCCTTCTGATATCAGCCATTGAAAAGATACGTTTAATATCTTTGAGTAGTTCTGGGATGGTTTTAGAACCTCTTTCATAAGTAAAAATTCGTTTAGAAATTTGATATTTTGACTTGTTCTGATAAAATATTTTGTCGCTATCAGGTTGCATTAAAAACACGTGTGGAATGCTGTATATATGACTAGTCACGATATGATAATTGTAATGCGGTTTCGAATTTATCTCTCGAGATAAATATGACGTGGCTGGATAAACACCGCCTTGTTGAAGGAAACCAAAATAAATAACGCAAACCAAATTCAAACCCAACCACAACTTCAACAGCCAATTTGAATTCTTCTTAGTTATCTTTGTTTCCAAAATTTCTTTTTTGAGATTCTCCTTGGTTGCTTTCATCAAACCATAGACAGGCTCTTTGTAAACTTCGTTAGCATAAAGATAAATTAAGGGGAGGATAACTGGTAGTAAAAATCTTGGTTCTTGATGCGGAAATATTGATAAGAACATTATAGGTGCCAAAAACGAAGCTGTCATCAATCCTTTTATACTCCTCACTGTTGGTAGAAGATTATATTTTCGTTTTAGCAGCCTAAAACAAATCCTCATTCAAGTTTTTTTTTTAGGGTTTGATAAGTAAACTTACTTTCTGGCAATGTCTATGATGCCAAAGATTGCTATAACGCCTAGGGCGTTAAATAGCAAGGGGATGTTAACTAAAATGTGTAAATATCTTGGATGTAAGCCATGCTCAGCTAAATTTTTGCTGTTGATGTTGTATTTGATGAAGTTTAAGGGTGGGAAGACAAAGCTGTTTATTGAAACATCCAACATTCCAATTTCGCCCCAAGAAATATACCCATAGAAAAATGAGTCAATTACTATTAGGAATAGAATAGTTGGTATGGAAGCGATTATTAACACTAGAATTCTAGAGTGGAATTCTAGGGAGATTACAGATTTGTAACCTATTCCTCTGTACAACCAGAAGAAAACTGGGAATAGTGCAAAGCATAGAAAAGTAGGCCGATTAAAAAAGCCTAAAACACTCAGTGTACTTATTTGAAAAGCATTTCTAAAGGAATGTGACGCGAGGAACAGCCTTAGTTTATGAAACTTGGCCCTTTCAGCAGGATTCTTAGTTTTGTAATACCTTTTGTTAAGATATTCCCGCTGCCTTACTATTATATTAGAGAAAATCATACTATCAGATATGTAATAAAGCAGCAAAGCAAACAAAATAACTTCTATACTGTTTGTAAAGGTGTGAGTTACATAAACAATCATAACGTATGAGCTAGAAAGCACGAGCAAGCGTGATTTGTATTTCTCGCTGTTTATACAACAGATTTTGTAAAGGGAATAATCAACCAAAAATGAAAGTCCACACAAGAACAATCTGGGGCAAATTAATAAAGAATAAGGCGTTACTATACTAAAACCCAAGAAAATTTTAAGAAAGAAATCTATAGTCTGCATAATCTTATAACTAAAGCCTATGGTAAAATAAGGCACCCCAATACTCCTAATAGGGGATGTCACATTAAACTCCCAAGGCAAACTAGACTCAAATTCAAATATCTTCCCTAAAAAACACAAGACTTAATATCAGCCCTTAAATACAAACACTAGAAAATATACCAGCCAAAACCTCCACAGTCTGGAAATACTCATCGGGGTGGATATACCCAGTTTGCGGTACGAATACAAGCAACACGCGCAAAGCACACAGCAACCAATACGGCTTGTTTAAACCATTTCTTTTAAACCACCCCATCGCAACCCCCTTTCGAAAACTTTACATTTTAGGTTATAAACACAACTCAAATCCACCCCCTACTATTTTAGAAACATTCCCACAAATGAAACAAGCGCGAATATTTAAATATAAGAAACAATAATAATTAAAACGATTTTGTTTTAAAAAATTATTGTTAGATACAAAGCTCATTAATTTTAAGGGTGGTTTTTTTAATTAAAATCTTTGTTCATATTTTGCGATATATTTCATTGAAACTTATTAGTAATAGTTAATTGGAGAAAGCTTTAATTGAAATATTTTAAAATTCATGTTTTATAAACAACCCCTTTACTGTTTTTTCATTATATTTTATCTTATCAATAATTTAACTATTTGAGGTAACTGATAAGATTTAGAAATAAAATATATTGGGTTGCCTAAGCATTTTAAATAAATTATTTTATTTAAATATAAATTATTATTATTATATAAATATTATTATATAAATTATTTTATTTACATGTAAAGGGCATTAATTTTAAGGGTGTTTTTTTTTTGATAAAAATATATTGATAAAAGTATTATGTATATTTATTGCCCTTACGGGTTTATAAATTGAATCCAAAATTTACTAAAACTAACATCGAACATAATATAAATAAGAATAATAATAAAAAGAGAAAAAGAAAAAATACACATTAAAAAAAAAGAAACATATGCTGCTCAAACTAAAAACAAAAAAAAGAAAGTCACTAAATTCCTATCCCTAAACCCCGGTTACCGGCTTCCCACCCCACATATTGCTCTTCTTCTCTCCTCAACTTTCTTCATCCAATCTATCCCTCTTCCATCCTCGTTTAAAATCTCTTCTCTACACTCGTCCCTTTCTCTCATTTCTGAACATTCGTTCAGCAAGTGTTTTATTATCTCCTTGTTTTCTCCACACATCCTGCATACTCTATTCCTATCCTCCATCCAAAATTTATTATCTCTCTCTTCATTTCCACATCTGAATCTTGCTATTGTCACTCTCTCTTTTCTACTTTCTCTTCCTAGGTACTTTGGCTGTTCTTCCGTTATTATTTTTTCATATTTCCCATTGTACCTAGACTCCCTAATTCTTGCTCTCCTTTCTTGCCTTTGCACATCTCTGTCTCTCTAGACCAATTCCTCTGTCATTACTCTACCTCTCTCTCTCATTCTTTCTATCTCCGCTCCTGCATAACCGTTTCTTTCTAGATATGCTTCCCTCTCTTTCCACACCCCCTTTCCTATTTCTTTTCTTTTTTCTTTGAGGCACTCTTGCAGAATTCTGCACTCTCCTCTCTCTATCACTCTCTCCTCAAAACTTATTGCTCTCTTTCCTGCTTCTATTCTTATTCCATCTCTCTTTGTTTCCTCCATCACTATATACCCCGGGGTCTCTCTACCTAGTCCTAGCACCCATTTCAAATATTTTTCTTGCACCCTTTCCAGTCCTTCTTGCTCTCTCCATCCCCATATTTCCGCTCCATACATCATCACACTTTTCACCAGGCTATCAAACATCATCACTCTCCTTCTATAGTCGTTTCCAAATTTTCTCTCTCCTATTCCCCATGCCACTCCTAGTATTTTATTGGCATTCTTTACTAACTCTCTCACGTGTGCTGTTTCAGTATTTCTCTCATTAAACGCGTACCCTAGGTATTTAAATTCTTTTACTTCTTCAATTTTCTCCTTCTCCCATCTCCACTCAATTACTCTTCTCCTGCCACCCCCTTTTCTAAACACCATCATCTTCGACTTCTCCACATTCACTGTCAGATTTTTCCTCCTCATATATTTCTCCATGTTTCTTATCATTTCTTTCATCCCTTTCTCGTCTCTCGCTAGCACCACCAAATCATCCGCGTAGGCTAGGGACCACACTTTTTCTTTGCCCACCACAACCCCACCCGTCTGCGCCTTGCTGAACATCTCCTCTATGTCTCCAATAAATGCTGCAAACCGGCTGGGGCTTAGTGGGCAGCCTTGTCTCACTTCCTTATGCGTATTAAAACCTTCGCTCACCCTTTCACCAACTCTCACTCTACTTATTGTTTCTTCATAAATCTCTTCTAATTTTGATATCAGATGCTCCTTTATCCTTTTCTTTCTCAGGCATTCCCACAGTGCCTCTCTTGCTACATTATCAAAGGCCGCCTTCAGGTCCACAAATAATGCATACATCTTGCCGCCCCTCTTTTTTATCTCATTCCCTACTATGTGATTCAAGATGTATACATTATCCATGGTCCTTTCCTCTCCCTTTCCTAAATCCCGCCTGTCCGTCTGGTATCACACCTCGCTCCTTCAATTCCTTCGTCAATCTCTCTTCTACAATCATTGCATATATCTTATATGCCGTATTGAGCATGGTGATCCCCCTGTAATTGCTTGCTGTTTCCCTTTCTCCTTTCTTATATATGGGGCATATTATCCCCTCTTTCCACTCCTGTGGGAAGCCCTCTCCCTTCCACACTCCATTCATTATCTCCAACAGCCTGTCAGCTTCCCTTTCAGTTCCATATATCCACGATTCATTCTGTATACCGTCCCTCCCCGGTGCCTTTTTCTTTTTCAGTTTCCTCAGTTGTTGTTCTAATTCTTCTCTTGTTATCTCTTCTATTTCTCCCACCCTGTGTTGACTCTTTTTCTTTTCCTGTCTGATTTCGTCACCACCCAGCAGCTGACTGAAGTACTTTCTCCATTCCTCCATAGTAATTCTATTACTCACTCTTTCTACTTTTTTCTTTCTTTCCCTATTTATGTATTTCCATACCTCTTCTTCCGTCTTTATGCCTTTCATCTTTAGTTCTTCTTCCATCCATTTCTTTTGCTTCTTCTCCTTGCATACTAATTTGTACCTCTTGCGTGCTCTCTTGTAATCCTCATTACTTGCTTTTCCTCTTTTCCAATTTCTTAATTTCTTTCTTACTGATTGCTTCCCTTCCCTGCATTCTTTATCCCACCACTAGTTTTTCCAAGACCCCACCTTCACTCTTGTCTCTATCACTTTTTTTTCTGTTGCATTTTTTACGTGATCACCCAGTTCTTTCACTTTTTCGTGTATCCCTTCCTCTTCGTATCTAGCCTCCCTAAGTCTTGTTCTATAATTTTCTATTGCTTCTTCCGTCCAGATATTTTTCACAATTTTTCTTCTAACATCCTTCTCACTTCTTCTATTTTTCTCTCTTCCTTTTGTCTTCACTTCCAATGGCATATGATCCGACTCGACTCTTTCTCCCACCTTGAATTGTTCTATTTCATCCCATGCTTCTTCATTCACCATAACATAGTCAATAACTGTCTCCCCTCTTGGTCCGATATATGTGTACTCTCCTTTCTCATCTCCTATACTGTTTCTATTAAGTATGTCCCACCCTCTTTCTTCTACTAGACTAATCAGTAGTCTCCCTTCGGCGTTTTCTGTTGCGTCTTTTGTTGGTCTTCTTTCTATTGTTGTTTGTTCTTCTTCTAGCCGTATTCCCTTTTCTCCAATTCTTGCGTTAAAGTCCCTCCCAATCACCAGAGTTCCCTCCGTCTTGCTGTTTTACTCGCTCTTCTATCATTCTCTTCGTTTATTTCATACTTCTGCTGTATATTGTTATAATTCTCCATTTTTTCTGTCTAATTTTCACCGTTCTTTCCATAATGCCTCTTTCTTCTTTTGCTTCGGTTCTGTTTTCTTCTTCCAAACCCTTTTTCACTCCCATTATTATCCCCCCTTTAGCTCTCCCTTTCCTGCTTACCCTCTCTGCAAATTGACACTTCCACTTAAACTCTTTCGGCATTATTTTTTCCAATTTTTCCCACCCCTTCTCTTCCACCCACGTTTCTACCAATCCCACTACATCAAATTTTCCCAAATATTCCCAAAACTCATTGTCTTTGTTTTTTATCCCCGCTGTGTTCCAGTATACTATTCTTAACTGCTCCGTTTCTTCCTTATTCCTCTCCATGTTCGTTTTCCGTTTTCTGTCCTGTCGTCTTTTCCTTGTGCTCTTATTCAAAAATTTGTTGTGTCTAACTCCCCCTTTTCATCATCCCACTTAAAGCCTTTTCCCTCTATCCATATCTTTTTATAACCGACTTTCACCCACCGTCCTTTTTGTCGCTCTTCTTTGGCTAGCGCTCTTAATTCCTTCTGTATGTTTCTTTCCTTCTTTGTCAGATCGTCTTCTATGTATACTCTCTTTTCCCTTTTTTCTCTTAGTTTCCTCTTATTTTTCATAACTTTCCGCTTTTCACCCCAGGTCCCAAGTTCTGCCACTAACATTTTCCCTCCACTTACTTTATACATCTCTTTCACCGTCATTTCTACCTCTAATTCTGCCTTTATCCATTCTTCCAGATTCTTCTCGTTCTCACATTCCCCTTCGTCCAGTCCCGTCACAACAATATTCTTTTTTCTCATTATTTTTTCCTTCTCTTCCATTTTCTCCTCCAGTCTTTTAATTTTTTCATTTAGTTCTGTCTTTTCTCTTTCCCATTTTCTTCCTTTTCACGCATCATATTTTTCAAATATTCCATTTCTCGGCTCATCTTCCGATTCTCTTCCTTTATCTCCCCTATATCTTCCATAATTTTTTTCAGCATCTTCATTTCCTCACCCATTTCCTTTTTAGCCGGTGATCTTTCCAGTTTCTTACTTTTTTGAAAGGGGTTCAACCTTTCTTCTGACTCTCTTCCCTTTTCTCTTTTCCTTTTATAATCTTCGTCTCGGTCGCTTTCACTCTCACTCTTTTCATTTTTTCTTTTTCTTTCTTTTTTTTTCCTTATCGCGCGCCGTTTTTAGGCGTCACAAATAAAAAAAACTCAATCCGTAAAACTCGCTTCACAAAACACGTCCGCTCCGCTCAACCGCTCGAATTGGACTCATGACGACATTGGACTCATTGGACGAAATTACTATGTTTTTTACCACAAAAACTTTATTTGTTTACACCAGGGCTTCTTAGACTTTTTTCATTCGCGACCCCATTTATGATTGTGATCTTTTTCGCAACCCAAAAAAATATAAAATAAAGATAAATACATGCAGAAATAAGATGTATATCAAGAGGTCACAGTTTAAGAAGAATATTGTTATTAAAGGACGAAACCTATGGCTGTCCAAGCTGTATTATCTATCAGAAATTTTTGAGAAATTTTTCTCTTGTATAAAATTGTTGATACTGAAAAACATGAGTACCGAACGTAATCTTATCTACCCTACTTTTCCAAATGTTGATCTTTTTAATAAAACTTTCAATTTTATCATTCATCATCATCATCACGTAGCGCTACAACCCTGGGTGGGTCTTGGCTGACTGTACAACTTTTTTCCAATTTGTTCGGTCTTCCATCAACCTAGGGTCAAATGGAATGTTCATTTTCCGGAGATCTGCTTGGATGTTATCTCTCCATCGCATTCTGGGACGTCCGAGCGGTCTCTTGCCTGTGGGAATCTCCTCCCATACCAGTTTTACAAGTCTTTCGTTATGCAGTCTGTGCACGTGGCCTGCCCATCTTAGTCGCTGTGATTTAATTTCTTGGACAATATCGGTGTCGTTGTAGAGTGCTTTTAATTCGATATTGGTTCTGATCTTATACTGGTCTGTGGTGATGTCATGGTGAGGTCCGAAAATTTTTCTAAGTATTTTTCGTTCAAAACGTCTGAGCTTTTCTTCGTTTGCTTTGGTCATGGTCCACGTTTCGCATCCGTATGTTATTACAGGTCTGACGATGGATTTATAGATTTTGATCTTTGAACTTCTTGTGAGATTTTCTGATTTTATGAGCTTATTCAGTGCAAATAGACAGCGGTTTGCAGATTGGATTCTGTCTTTTATTTCTTCGGTAACATCGTTGTCCGCTGTGATTACGGCCCCCAGATACTTAAAACGTTGTACTCTTTCGAAATTAAAGGTGTTGATCGTCATATTTTGTCCTATTCTGTCTCTTCGTGTCGTTCTATTTATACACATATATTTCGTTTTCTCTTCATTAATCTTCAGCCCTACTTCACTTGTTGCTCCTTCCACCTTGTTGAAAATGTCTTTCGTGGATAGAATGGAGTCTCCAACGAGATCTATGTCATCTGCATATGCGAGTAACAGCTTGGGACCTTGACCCGATAGCAATTCTGTTTTTATTTCGGCCGACCTCATAGCTTTCTCTAATACAAGATTGAATAGTAGTGGAGATAACGCATCACCCTGTTTAAGTCCACTGTTGATTTCAAAGCTGCCAGACAGTTTATTATTTACACGTACTTTAGATATTCCACCCTCCATACAGACTTTGGTCATCCGAATGAGTTTCTTTGGTATTGAGAACTCCGCCATGGCATTCCATACTTGGCTTCTTTCTACGCTATCATATGCCTGTCGAAAGTCTAGGAAAAGATTGTGTATGGGTTTGTTATACTCCCATCCCTTTTCTAGAAGTTGTCTCAGCGTGAATAGTTGATCTATTGTTGATCTGTTTGCCCTAAACCCGGCTTGATATTCGCCTAGGACATTTTCAGCATAAGGGATTAGTCTACTAAGAATGATGTTTGAGAGGGTTTTATATGCCGTGTTTAGGAGTGAGATTCCTCTATAATTCGCGCATTTTGTTTTGTCCCCTTTTTTGTGGATGGGCACTATTATGTTTTCCTTCCATCGTGTTGGTATCCTTTCTTCTAACCATATGTGCGTTATTAGCTGGTGGATTTGGCGATATATTTCAGAAGTTCTGCTGGTATCTCGTCCGTACCCGGCGCTTTGTGATTTTTCAGCTTATTTAAGGCCTTCTGGGTTTCTTCAAAGGAAGGATTTTTGACGGGCATGTCCGCTGTGATATAGATCTCTTCTTTGTGCTGTTCTTCCTGTATGATGTTTAGAAGGTCTCTAAAATACTTTTTCCATTCTTCAGTTATTTCTTTACCGTCGATTATCATACGGCCTTGGTTGTCTCTCAGTGAGTGGATGGAATTGGCTCTATGCCCTCTTTTCTCAGAGGAAATTGCTTTGTAGAATTCTCTGGAGCCTGGTTTGGGCCGGTCTCTCTCCATAGTTTCATATTTTTGTTGTTCGTAGTTTCTTTACTTTGTGCGTATTATTTTTCTTGTTTCTTTTCGACAGTCGTCATATTCCTTTTTACTTTGGTCTGTTTGCAGTTGTATCCAAGTCTTTCTTACTGTTTGTCTTTCTTCCAGTTGTTTCCGACATTCCTCGTCATACCATGTTTTTGCCCTCTTCTGCTTACTCCTTCCAAAGATCTTGTCAGCTGTCTTGGTTATTATTTCGGCAGTCGCTTCCCATAGCTGTTCTATATCATTGTCTTCTCTTTCAGAGTTCAAGGTTTGTTCAAGTTGTTCTCTATAGTTTTGTTGTTTCTCTGCATTGTGTATTTCGTCCATGTTCCATTGTGGGTTTATTGTTGTTTTATTGTATTTGTGGCTAGATATTCTGGACTTGACTTTTGCTCTGACTAAGTAATGATCTGTGTCTCCGTCTATTCCTCTCAGGCTTCTTACGTCTATAATATTGTTGCCATGACGGGCATCTACAATGATGTGGTCAATTTGGTTGCGTGTAGTATGGTCGTTTGAGACCCAGGTTTGCTTATGGATGTCTTTATGCGGAAACATGGTTGACTTTATTAGCATATTAGTAGGGAAAGATGATTCGTTCTAAAACCTCCTCCTCCTCAAACCTCCTCTGACCTTGACCCCTAACCTAACCTTGACCCCTGACCTTGACCTTGGAACTTCCGGTTTCGACTTCCGGTTTCGACTTCCGGCCGCCATTTTCGGAACTTCCGGTTTCCGGTTTTGACTTCCGGTCGCCATTTTCGGAACTTCTAGATGCGCGGGAAAATTCAAATAATAGACGCGAGGCGGGGAAATTCAAAATTAGATCCTGTTGAGACAAATGAGGTGTGAAGTTGGTTGCATACATCAACGGGACTAAATACATGAAACTAGACAGACGAGGCTAGAGCCATGGGACTCAATACATGAGACTAGATAGACGAGGCTAGATACATGAGACTAGATACATGAAACTAGATACATGGAGCCAGACAGATGAAGCTAAATACATGAGACTAGACAGACGGGGCTAGATACATGAGACTAGATAGACGGGGCTAGATACATGAGGCTAGACTAGACGGACTAGACTAAACCATTTTAAACAATTTGATGAGAAAAATGAAATCTGGTGTCAGAACAGCTCTAGCATGTGCCTTAAGCGAGATACCGCCCGACCGCCTACCCCACAGTTGATGACGTCATCCGCCGCGGCAGATATTGCTAAACTAATTACCTCTATGCTGATTGGCTGATTAACGAATAAATAATTACAGTTGACCTTTTCCCTCAATTTATATGTAATGGACAAGACTGGATAGACAAGACTAGACAGACAAGACTAGACGAGACTAGTTAGATGAAGCTAGACAGATGGGGGCTAAATACATGAGATTAGACAGACCAAGCTAAATACATGAAACTATATTAGACTGAACTAAAATATATAAGGGATTGTTTAATTCAAATAAAATATATTTTCGATTGTTTTTCTTATAATTGTTAATAATGTTTATATTATTACTTTCATTTTGTTATCTACGTTTTATTTTGATTTACGGCTTGTTGATTAGACGCAACCGGATGTTTGTCAGTCATTTGTCAGCCGATCACCTAGGAAATAAGGGATCCAGTAGCCCCTTTATAGGTCCGGAACCCTTTTGCGGTATGAGCGTGAACAGCATCCGCAAAAGTTTAGATGAAGAAATAAGAGGAAAATGGATGAAAACCTGGAAACAACTTCCAGGGCTAGGGCAATCCAAAGTGATGGGGATCGTTTAACCAGAAGAGAACAAAAGCTTGCCTGAAACTAAGCAGGAAAAAGCTCAGAATTCTGACAGGAGCCCTGACGGGACACTGCAGACTTAGGAAACATTTCAAGGATCTAGGCCTAGAGGAGGATGATGGATGCAGATTCTGTGGCTCAGCAGAGGAAACCCCCATACATCTGTTCAAAGACTGCGGAGCATTACTCCGCAAGAGACAGTTGTACCTTGGGACTCACTGCTTAAACACAGAGGAGCTGCAGGCCTTGAATCCCACCCAGATCCTGAGATTCCTAAAGGAATCAGGATTAGAGGAGGCGCTCTAAATGGGTAAGTACACCAACACTTGGAGGAGGAGGGTGGGGTACAATAGATCTATAAAGGTCGCAGTACAAGTCGTCACCACCAAATCTACAATCTACATCTTGGACAGTGGCTCGCCACTGTCCCACGAAGAATATTCTTCAACTGAGCATGAAGGAAAATTTAGCTAAATGCACTACCCCAGGTGGTAACCAATCAACCGTCACCTATGATGACGTTAGCCTTCGGATTCTGGAGAGAATCAACATGATTTAAAGAAGAGTCGGAGCATCCTAAAACAAGGGCGTACCCATGGATCTGCGGAATAAGACTGGTGAAGTGATAAGAAGGCAATCAAAATTAAAAATGCGGAGGGAAATGTTTGGCTGGCGTGGGTGATAGAGAACCAATGGGACATTTTGAATGGGCGTACTGAGGACGACTGGGAGAGAGAATTTACGTTTGTTGGTGCAATGGGTACCTCAATTATTGACCTGAAACTAATGATGCGGCAAGACGGCAAATAAAACTGATGGAAATCGGAATAAGAAGTGAGTCGGATCACATGATGGTAATGGTGTCGTTGAAGCAGCAAAGGGAGAAGGAAGTTAGGCGAAGAAAACGGTGGCCAGATGGGACAAGGAGGCGACAGAAGAATACAGAAATTAAAAGAGGTAGAGTGGAACAAAACCAAACTTCCTTGATTCTTCTCTAACTGAATTCTTCTTCTTTAAAGTTTGGAACCAAACTTCAGTAATTAGAATAGATGGTGATGATACACCGGAAGTAAAGAAACGTAAGGCAAGGTTGTATTTTATCGCCCTTGCTCTTTAATGTATACTCTGGAAGAATATTTTAGGAAGGCACTAACTGATATACAAGGCGCCATTATTATATATGACGAAATCATAAACAACCTTCGCTACGCAGACGATACGATACTGTTGGCCTCCAGTCAGGAAGATTTACAACGGATACTTGATGCAGTCATCGAAAATTGGCGCCATGGCCCGACTCGGATTAAAAGTAAAAAAGACCAAAGTATTAGTAATTAGCAAGCAACCTATTATCATAGCTAACATAACAGTTGGGGGTGAACTATTGAAGCAAGTAAACCAAATAAAATATCTAGGCAGCATAATAACTAACAGCGCGAATAATCAAACTGAAGTGAAATCAAGGATTGAGCAGGCTCGAGCAGCATTTAAAAACATGAGTAGGGTCGTGTGCTGTAGAGATCTGAAGTTAACTCTAAGAATCCGACTTCTCAGATGTTATGTCTTCTCCACCCTGCTGTACGGTATGGAAGCCTGGACTACAAAAAGTACGAAGACAGACGACTTGAAGCCTTTGAGATGTGGACTTACAGGAAAATATTAAAAGTTTCATGGACGGAAAAAGTATCCAACTTGGTAATACTCCAACGTCTCAATAAATCCACCGAAATTCTTACCACCATCAAAAGGAAAGGAAACTGCAATATTTCGGGCATGTTGGGCTTGTATTTCCCATATATATTTTCAAATAATCTCCCTTTTCTTCTTCTCTATTTTTTGCAGTTCCGTTTTCGCTTCCAGCGCGTGCACTTTGAGCCCTTCTCCCTTTCTCCATTCTCTCATAGCTTCTCGAAACCTTTGCTTTACGTTCCGCATTTCCCAATCGTACCATGCTCGGCCTGGCTACGCTTCTTCTTGGCAAATACTGATTCCATTTTCTTTGCCATCATCTATGGTGTTCCACACTTCTTCTTCTTCTTAAGTACCATGTCCTTCATAACATGCCCGAAATATTGCAGTTTCCTTTCATTTTGATGGTGGTAAGAATTTCGGTGGATTTATTCAGATGTTGGAATATTACCAAGTTGGATACTTTTTCCATCCATGAAACTCAAGCTCGCTGTTCAAACTTGCCGTCGACAGAGTAAGGATAGCCTTGTTGGTGACCAACGTTCTAGAAGGACATGGTACTTAAGAAGAAGAAAAAGAGTGGAACACTATAGATGATGGCAAAGATAATGAAGAAGAAGCGTATCCAGGCCGAGCATGGTACGATTGGGAAGTGCGAAACGTAAAGCAAAGGTTGGCAAATACTGACAAATACTGAAACGTAAAGCAAAGGTTGGCAAATACTGACTCCATTTTCTTTGCCATCATCTATGGTGTTCCACACTTCGTCTTCTTAAGTACCATGTCCTTCATAACATGCCCGAAATATTGCAGTTTCCTTTCATTTTGATGGGGGTAAGGATTTCGGTGGATTTATTCAGATGTTGGAATATTACCAAGTTGGATACTTTTTCCATCCATGAAACTCAAGCTCGCTGTTCAAACTTGCCGTCGACAGAGTAAGGATAGCCTTGTTGGTGACCAAAGTTCTAGAAGGACTTGGTACTTAAGAAGAAGAAGAAGAGTGGAACACTATAGATGATGGCAAAAATAATGGATAAGATAATGAAGAAGAAACGTATTGAGGCCGAGCATGGTACGATTGGGAAGTGTGGAACGTAAAGCAAAGGTTTCGAGAAGCTATGGAAGAATGGAGAAAGGGAGAAGGGCTCAAAGTGCACGCACAGGAAGCGAAAACAGAACTGCAAAAAATAGGGAAAAAGAATAGGGAGATTATTTGGGAGGAAAAGGTGAAGCAGCGGGTACGGGAAATTAGGACGGAAGCTGAGCTGTGGAAATACGTGAGAGAGAATAGGGGAAGGAAAGATAGAATAACCAACAGCATTGCGATAGAGCAGTACCACTTCATGATGATGATGCTAGGAGCGGCCAGGAAGAGAAGATAATTCAGGAGATCGACAAAGAAAGCAGGAAGAGCTCGCCGAGGATATAAGAGTGACGTAGGTGGAGGAAGTTATTAATTCCCTAAAGCCAGAGAACGGGGAATGGAGAATCCGATATAATTTCGAATTAAAACAGAAATACAACCAGCCAGATATTGTCGAATTTATAAAATTACAAAGATTAAAATGGGCAGGACACTTGTAGAGAATGGGTGAGGACCGAATACCAAAGAAAGAAAAAAATGGGTGCAAGGGGAAGAGGGCAACCAAGGCAGAGATGGATAAACAACATTGAAGAGGGCGCCAAACAAATATTAAAAGTCCCTAATTGGAAGAGGCAGAAAATACAGGAGGCCCAGCTCCAAATGGGACTCTAGCGCCACGAAGAAGAAGAAAGCCAAGAAAACCGGGAGGATTGGATGGGCTCGGAAATGAAGCGTGGAAAGAAGCACCTGGAATTTGTAAAGAGAAGTCAACGGTTGAATTGAGGAGGATAGGGAGGGGAGACAAAATTATACAGTCTGTTGGAAAGTGGGGATAATTCAACCTGTGTTTAAGAGTGGAACAAGTGACGCGCTAACAAATTATGGAGGGATAACTTTGATGAACTGATACAAAATATTTGCTAGATTCCTGGATTGTCGCTTGAAGAAGGAAATCAATGAAACGAATCTTTTGCCGGAAATTCAATCGGGATTCAGAGAAGGAAGGAGCACGGTGGAGCACTTGGTGTCCTTACGAGTCATCATTGACCAGGAAATCAGAAAGGGATGCCTGTTTGCTCTTTTCATTGAATTGAAACCTGCATATGACTCGGTGAATAGGAGGAGATTGGATGAGTGTTTGATTTTGTCCAATTCCTCACGTATCTTTCCAAATTTATCGAAATCGGTTCAAAATTGACCGAGTAGTGAATTAAAATGTAAGTGTCCTCCAGCTTATCGATTGCTGGTTCCAGGGGGGGTGGGTGGTCTAAGGGGCTCAAGACCCCCGCCAAAAAACCCAAACCCCCCCCCTAAATAAAACTGCATCTGAGTTCTTTCGTGGCAAATCAAAGTGAACTCATAAATTTTCATAGTTTTTCTTCTTTTTGGCGCAACAGCTCAACTGGGACCTAGGTCTCCTCCCTTTACGTATACTAGTGTTTGGTGTCTAGGTGTTAGACATAAGCGTGGGATGCCCTTAAGTTTTTTAACGTGGGCGGCGAGCCACATTTGAGGGAGATATTCTTGGCAATTTGCTGTGATGACTTTGCCAGAGTAATACCATGCATAAGAGGACGGTGGCTTATTACACTACGTGTCCCGGGATAGAACCGCTAGCGCCTTACATGCACTGACCGCCAATAAACTAAACCTAGCTGTCTTGAAGGCATGCAGCCTGCCTAGTGTTCGCAATATGATGACAATAGTAAATAATATTACCAGTTTTGTACGAGAGTCGGCATAAAGATTGGAACTTTTCAAACAAGCTATCGTTAAAAAACACCCACAGACGAAAAGAGTTGAAAAGTCTTACAATTAGAAATTCAACATGACTCGCCAAAAAAGGATCGAATTCAGTTAACAGTTCCAAAATCATACAATAATTTCCGAAATTTAGATCACTGAACTTTTCAATTTTCCCTCTATAGGATACAACCGAAGAAAAATTAAAACAGAGAAATTGCATGACTCAATCAACAGAGGCGGCTTTTCTTTTCGGCGGCTTTTTCGTTTTTATCGCCGCTCTATATCTATCTCTCTCAGGCTCAATGCCACTACGCGGCTGGTAAATCCAGCACTGTCTCCTAGTTTAGACATTGTTTTGGGACAAAACATACGCAGCAACGATTTACGCATGTATTCGGCGTCAAAATCACAGACCTTTACTGGGACTGGCAGAGAGTCGCTGTTGTTTTTTATCAACTTTTTAACCAGAAATTGCATGACACAATCAACTGTAGCGGCTTTTCTTTTCGGCGGCTTTTTCGTTGGTATCGCCGCTCTATATTTATCTCTCTCAAACTCAAAGCCACTATGCCCCACTGCGTATGCCCCACGCCGCGTAGTGGCATTGAGTTTGAGAGAGATAGATATAGAGCGGCGATAACAGCTCGGCCCCGACGATCCTGCTTCGGACCAGCCACTACTACGCAAATTGTAGAAAAAAATTATTTAACAATATGTGGTGAAACATATTACATTGAATTGTGTGGACCTAATAACATTTACATTAAGGCATATAAATATGAATCTTTTTAATTTCTGTACGACAAAAAAAATGTTGGCCCCAAATTTGCCGCCCCTAAAATCTGCCGCCCTAGTCTCCAGCCTACTCAGCCTGCTGGTAAATCCAGCACTGTCTCCTAGGTTAGATATTGTTTTGAGACAAAACATACGCGGCAACGATTTACCCATGTATTCAGCGTCAAAATCATTGACTACTGGGACTGGGACATTGACTACTGAGTCGCGCGCCGCTTTTCGGTTTAAAAATCTTGGGTTCAACGAAAAAATAAATACACGTGATATTTCACTACACAACCCCCTCCCCCCACGTGATGTTCCGTTACTTTTCACAAACCCCTCCCCCATTCGAACCTCACGTTAATGGACGATCCCTTTCTCGGAAAAATACAATATTTTAATTAGAAGTAAGTCGTTTAATAAAATCACAGTACAATTAGTATAACGAACATGTATGTATGTTTATTTCTCCTCCTATATAAAAAATAGAGTATTTTAAATAACAATTTGCTTTAAATAAATTATTGAAGATTCCTTTAACACTTTTTTTTTTCGATTGCAACGTTAAAGTAGGAACAGAAAACAAAAACTATAAAGTATTAACAATTGCAACAAAATTAAAACCAACACACAGGGACTCAAACAAAACAAACAAATAATAATAATCACAACGGAAACATTAAATTTGGCCCCACGCTTTGGAAGATGAGCTAGTTTAGTAAACACAATTAGAAATCACCCCTTAATCTTAGCCCTCTCTAATAACATTCGAATCTCTTCGTTTGGACTACCTTCATTGTAGTCATCCTTCAGTACTAAACCAGATAGTCTATCTGGCAATGGCTTATCAACATTTAGAACAGACCAAAACTTCTTTTGAATTTTGATCACCTCCTCGAAAGTTTTATGAGCGCCTGAATTAGGAGTTTTCAACTTCCCCAGTTTTGGCAAAGGATCACCAAGTAAGGTTTTAATGCATAAATTCATGGAATGCTTAAGCGTGATTAAATTGTATCCACCTTCCATTGCCACAATTAAACGACCCGCAGCTAAAGGCCGCAACAGCTGGATCATATGTCCAAACGTTTCCGGATGAACTTTATAGTTCCCCAAAAGGTCATTTATCCCTGCATCAAATCCCGCCGAAACAATTACTAATTCTGGTGCGTACGCGTAGGCTATTGGCAAAATAACACGGAAAAATGCGTTCAAATACTCAACATCACCCATTTTTCCCTAAAAAAAAAAATTACATTAAAAACGGAAAATTAAAAAAAAGCCGATATTTTTACGGTATTAAAAGGAACGTTGACGTTAAAACCTTTTCCGGATCCGTTCCCAGTTCGTTCACTAGAACCTTCTTTCGACCCTGGAAAGTAAGTTCCATTTTCATACTTGTGGACACTTAAGTAAAGAACTTTGTTCGAGTCGTAGAAAATCTCCTGAGTTCCATTACCGTGATGTATATCGAAATCGACAATCAAAACTCTGAAAATATTAAAAACTTAAAACACAGCCTGAATATATAAATATATTCAGCCTTTCCGGAGCTCTATAACAATTATTGAGTCTTTTTAGGGCTACGAAAACAAAAGTTATTTTACACTCAATAAAAACCATAAAAATAACGTTGTTTTTAAGATCTCATGTCTTTCCGATACCTTTTTTTTAAGTTTGGTTCAGTGATTAACGGGTTTGCCGACCTTTCGAACACTGCGGCCTATTGGTAGCCTATTGTATTCTATCACATTCACTTAGGCCCAGAAAACCTGTTGTTATAGTAAATTGCGCTAATTGCCATTTTTCACATTTGTCTTTCTGGAACAAATGCGGGCCGGCGCTGGGAATAGAACTCGGACCTCTATACTCGTCAGTTAGCGCTCTAACATGAGGCCACGAGCGTCACCACTACACCACTCGCGCCGGCTTCCGATACCTTAAGTGGATAGCTATCTGTGGACGTGTTTCGAGATATATCTCTCATCAGCACAGCTTTGCTTCCATGAAGAATAATTTGTGAACCACTCACTTGAAAACCCATGTGGTGTTTAGGGTTCTTTTTCGCTTTCCTCTTGACAGAAGAGTCGTGATCAAGCTTCGTATTACTTCGTTACTCGCTTTACAAAATCTCGCCGTTTTCCACGGTTGTAGGAGCTGAGTGCTGCTTCCATCCATCCATGGCTCTAAAACCCGGGGTGGGTCTTGGCCGCCTCAACAATTCTCCTCCATTCTCTCCGATCCTGAGTGGCTTCTTCCCAGTTGATCACCCCCAGGGTTTGAAGGTCCTTGCGGATATTATCCCGCCATCGAAGCTTTGTGCGCCCCAGTGGTCTTTTGTTGTTAGGGGTTTCTTCCCAGACCATTTTAACTAGCCTTGAGTCATTACTCCTCTGGACATGTCCCAGCCATCTTAATCTGTTTGACTTGATTTACTTGATTTGACATTTGCGCCACCCGTGGCCAAAAAGACAATTTCGTCTCCAATAATATTGTATAAAAACAACACGCAAAAACAAAATATAATTAATTTAATAAAATATACAATATTTAACAGCAAAAAATTTGCCAATTCTGTCAGATCTTGTCTTGCGAACGGAAGCGGCTATGAAAATGCAATTAGTATATTTGCAACCAGCAGGGCAAACACTTTTAAATTTTGTATATTTCCTGTCATGTCTGACATTTCTTGTTATATTTTATATTTCCTGTCTTTTTGACATTTTCTATCATTTTTTTATATTGACTGTCATTTTTGACATTTTTTAACATTCACTTGATAAATAATGATTTTTATGAAAAAAGGCCTTGAAATTTTCTGAAAAAATCGCCAAAAAAATCCATCATTTTGATCAGGAAAGAAGTTGCATTTTCGGTTCCCTACGATCCTCTTGGAAAGAAAAAATCCCAGCGAAATCATTTTCGGCACACGGGAACTAGACGACAAGAAGAGAAAATTTAATCAATGTGTAAATTGTTTGGAAAGATTCAATTTTTGATTGCGAATTCTGGCATTTAAAATGTGACATTTGTTATTAAAATTTGACATTATAGAGAGTCATTTAAAATTCGACAGTAGTTAAAATTGAAAAAACGATATTTGTATCAAAATTTGACATTCTGACATTTAAAATTTGACATCTGTTATCAAAATTTGACATTTTTGAGATTCTGTCATTCAAAATTCGACATATTTTTAAATTAAAAAAAAAATCGATATTTGTTATCAAAATTTGACATTCAGACATTTAAAATTCGACATTTGTTATCAAAATTTGACATTCTGACATTTAAAATTTGACATTTGTTATCAAAATTTGACATTCTGACATTTCAAATTTGATATTTTATTAAAAATTTGGCATTTTTGTCATTTAAAATTCGACTCATGTTAACAATATTTGATATTTTTGACATTATGACATTTGAAATTCGACATTTGTTATCAAAATTTGACATTCTGACATTTAAAATTTGATATTTTTTATCAAAATTTGGTATTTTTGTCATTTAAAATTCGACTCATGTTATTAATATTTGATATTTTTGACATTATTTAAAATTTGACATGTCTTATCAAAATTTGACATTTTTGTGATTCTGTCATTTAAAATTCGACATTTATTAAAATTAAAAAAAAAACAATATTTGTTATCAAAATGTGAAATTCTGACATTTAAAATTTGTTATCAAAATTTGACATTTGTTATTAAAATTTGACATTTTAGAGATTATGTCATTTAAAATTCGACATTAGTTATAATTAAAAAAAATTAAAACTAAAATTCGATATTTGTATCAAAATTTGACATTCTGACATTTAAAATTTGATGTGTTATCAAAATTTGACATTTTTGAGATTCTATCATTTAAAATTCGACGTTTATTAAAATTTAAAAAAAATCGATTTGTTATTAAAATGTGACATTCTGACATTTAAAATTTGACATTTGTTATCAAAATTTGACATTCTGACATTTATAATTTCATATTTTTTTATCAAAATTTGACATTTTTTATCAAAATGTGACATTCTGACATTTCAAATTTGATATTTTTTATCAAATTTTAGCATTCTTGCCATTTAAAATTCGACTCATGTTATCAATATTTGATATTTTTGACATTATTCAAAATTTGACATGTGATCAAAATTTGACATTTTTGAGATTCTGTCATTTAAAATTCGACATTTATTAAAATTAAAAAAAAACTATATTTGTTATCAAAATGTAACATTCTGACATTTAAAATTTGACATTTGTTATAAAAATTTGACATTCTGACATTTAAAATTTGACATTTGTTAACAAAATGTGTGTTTAAAAAACTTTATTTTCAAACATTTTATTGAATGTTATTGTTAAAACTCAAATTTTTGAAAGTTTATTACACAACACAACATGTCATTATATACAAATAAATGACATAACATAAAAACGTAGCTGTCAAAATGTGACATTCTGACATTTAAAATTTGACATTTGTTATCAAAATTTGACATTCTGACATTTAAAATTTGATATTTTTTATCAAAATTTGGTATTTTTGTCATTTAAAATTCGACTCATGTTATCAATATTTGATATTTTTGACATTATTTAAAATTTGACATGTGTTATCAAAATTTGACATTTTTAAGATTCTGTCATTTAAAATTCGACATTTATTAAAATTAAAAAAAAAACAATATTTGTTATCAAAATGTGACATTCTGACATTTAAAATTTGACATTTGTTATCAAAACTTGACATTTGTTATTAAAATTTGACATTATAGAGATTATGTCAATTAAAATTCGACATTAGTTAAAATTTAAAAAACTAAAATTCGATATTTGTATAAAAAATTGACAATCTGACATTTAAAATTTGATGTGTTATCAAAATTTGACATTTTTGAGATTCTGTCATTTAAAATTCGACATTTATTAAAATTTAAAAAAAACGATATTTGTTATCAAAATGTGACATTCTGAAATTTAAAATTTGACATTTGTTATTAAAATTTGACATTATAGAGATTATGTCATTTAAAATTCGACATTAGTTAAAATTTAAAAAAATTAAGACTAAAATTCGATATTTGTATCAAAATTTGACATTCTGACATTTAAAATTTGATGTGTTATCAAAATTTGACATTTTTGTCATTTAAAATTCGACATTTATTAAAATTTAAAAAAAAATCGATATTTGTTATCAAAATTTGACATTCTGACATTTAAAATTTGACATTTGTTATCAAAATTTGACATTCTGACATTTAAAATTTGACATTTGATATCAAAATTTGGCATTACTGTCATTTAAAATTCGACTCATGTTATGAATATTTGATATTTATGACATTAATTAAAATTTGACATGTCATCAAAATTTGACATTTTTGAGATCCTGTCATTTAAAATTCGACATTAAAATTTAAAAAAATCGATATTTGTTATCAAGATATGACATTCTTACTTTTAAAATTTGACATATGTCATAAAAATTTGACATTCTGACATTTAAAATTTGACATTTGTTAACAAAATGTGTGTTTAAAAAAATTTATTTTCAAACATTTTATTGAATGTTATTGTTACAACTCAAATGTTTAAAAGTTTATTACTCAAACTTTTGATTGATTTTTGTTGTCAAAATGGAAATTGCGAGTTTAGAATTCTGCTGTCACATTTAAAATTGACATTTCTTATCAAATTTTGTATTTAAACCTTTGTTGTAAAATGTTTTGTTTTTGTAATTTTGAATTTCTTTGTCAAGCTTTAAATTGTCACTACACAACAATTTGTCACAGCATGTCATTATATACAAATAAATGACGTAACATAAAACCGTAGCTGTCAAAATGTGACATTCTGACATTTAAAATTTGACATTTGTTATTAAAATTTGACATTCTGACATTTAAAATTCGATATTTTTTATCAAAATTTGGCATTTTTGTCATTTAAAATTCGACTCATGTTATCAATATTTGATATTTTTGACATTATTTAAAATTTGAGATGTGTTATCAAAATTTGACATTTTTGAGATTCTGTCATTTAAAATTCGACATTTATTAAAATTAAAAGAAAAACGATATTTGTTATCAAAATGTGACATTCTGACATTTAAAATTTGACATTTGTTATCAAAATGTGACATTCTGACATTTAAAATTTGATATTTTTTATCAAAATTTAGCATTTTTGTCATTTAAAATTCGACTCATGTTATCAATATTTTGATATTTTTGACATTATTTAAAATTTGACATGTGATCAAAATTTGACTTTTTTGAGATTCCGTCATTTAAAATTCGACATTTATTAAAATTAAAAAAAAATCGATATTTGTTATCAAAATGTGACATCCTTACATTTAAAATTTGACATTTGTTATAAAAATTTGACATTCTGACATTTAAAATTTGACATTTGTTAACAAAATGTGTGTTCAAAAAACTTTATTTTTAAACATTTTATTGAATGTTATTGTTAAAACTCAAATATAAAGTTTATTTCTCAAACTTTTGATTGATTTTTGTTGTTAAAATGGAAATTGCGAGTTTAGAATTCTGCTGTCACATTTAAAATTGACATTTCTTATCAAATTTTGTATTTAAACCTTTGTTGTCAAATGTTTTGTTTTTGTAATTTTAAATTTCTTTGTCAAGCTTTAAATTGTCACTACACAACAATTTGTCACAACATGTCATTATATACAAATAAATGACGTAACATAAAAACGTAGCTGTCAAAATGTGACATTCTGACATTTAAAATTTGACATTTGTTATCAAAATTTGACATTATGACATTTAAAATTTGATATTTTTTATCAAAATTTGGTATTTTTGTCATTTCAAATTCGACTCATGTTATCAATATTTGATATTTTTGACATTATTTAAAATTTGACATGTGTTATCAAAATTTGACAGTTTTGAGATTCTGTCATTTAAAATTCGACGTTTATTAAAATTTAAAAAAAAATCGATATTTGTTATCAAAATGTGGCATTCTGACATTTAAAATTTGACATTTGTTATCAAAATTTGAGATTCTGACATTTAAATTTGACATTTGTTAACAAAATGTGTGTTCAAAAAACTTTATTATTAAACATTTTATTGAATGTTATTGTTAAAACTCAAATATAAAGTTTATTTCTCAAACTTTTGATTGATTTTTGTTGTCAAAATGGAAATTACGAGTTTAGAATTCTGCTGTCACACTTAAAATTGATATTTCTTATCAAATTTTGTATTTAAACCTTAGTTGTCAAATTTTTTGTTTTTGTAATTTTGACTTTTTTTGTCAAGCTTTAAATTGTCACTACTTGTCATTATATACAAATAAATGCTAAATAATATAAAAACGTAACTGGTCATGAAGTTCTTAAAAGTGTCACCTTTGGCGCTAATGCTGTTGCGCTCGGAGCGAATACTTGGGCTATTATATAGTTCATATACCTCGTTGTTCGCTGAGTGCTGCTTGGTTGATTGTTAATTCAGTGGATGGCCTTTATTATCAGTTCAGCGTGTAGGAGACCTTCCTCGGGACCTAGTACCTTCTACCCAACGCTGAACTATTAGTCGCTCCAAGTTGAGCTAGTCTCTTCTCTGAATGTGCCCGAAGTATCTAAGGATTGGAGCTTGCACTATTCTGGATAACCTTTGGGGTTCGTTTACTTCTTGGATGATGGACGCATTAGTTCTTCTTGCTGTCCAGGGAACTCATAGGATTCTTCTCCGGCACTATAGTTCAAACGCGTCGAACTTCCTGCGATCGACAGCCTTCATCGACTATGTTTCTGCTCCATATAGAAGTACCGGGAATATCAGTGTTATAATGATAGTTTTTTTTGTTAAAGTGGAGAAACAACCGAAAAAAATTAATACATATAAGAAATTGCATGACATCAATCAACAGAGGCGGCTTTTCTTTTCGGCGGCTTTTTCGTTTGTATCGCCGCTCTATATCTGTGCCACTATGCGGCTTATGCCCTTAACATCTCGGCCGCGTCGATCCTACCACTTTTCCATGTTTTTTGGTGACTTTTCACTGTCCGTCTAGCGATTTCGCATCTACGAATGATTTCCTGAGAACAGCCACCTTTATTTGAAATCAGTGCTCCCAGATAGGTATATTGGCTCACGACTTGGCATTGACCCAGGTGAAGGATCTCTGGCACATTATTCTGGACTTTATTGGGTGTTTATCAAAAGAGGCAGCTTTTCTTTTCGGCGGCTTTTTCGTTTGTATCGCCGCTCTATATCTGTCTCTCTTAGACTCAATGCCACTATGCGGCTTATGCCCCTAACAGCTAGGCCCCGTCGATCCTACTATCTTTCCATGATTTTTGGAGGCTTTTCACTTTCCGTCTAGCGATTTCGCTTCTACAAATGATTTCCTTAGAACAGCCACCATCATTTGAAATCAGTGCTCCCAGATAGATATATTGGGTCACGACTTGGCATTGACCCAGGTGAAGGATGTCTAGCATATTATTCTGGACTTTATAGGGTGTTTAAGGTTAGATGTTTAAAATTTTGACATTTTGTGAGAGAGATATGAACTTAGCAGGTCATTGATTGAACTGATAAGATAGAATTGGTGAAACCATCCTACGTTATAGATAATCATATAAACTTATATATAGTTTATAGAGCTCCAGAAAGGCTGAATATATTTATATATTCAGGCTGTGTTCCGTTTGTTTTAAGTTTGTATGATTATCTATAACGTAGGATGTTTTCACCAATTCTTATCAGTTCAATCAATAACCTGCTAAGTTCATGTCTCTCTCACAAAATGTCAAAATTATAAACATCTAACCCTAAACACCACATGGGTTTTCAAGTAAGCGGTTTACAAATTATTGTTCATAGAAGCAAAGCTGTGTTGATGAGAGATAAATCTCGAAACGCGTCCACAGATGGCTATCCACTTAAGGTATCAGAAAGACATGATATTAAAAACTTATCTCTAATTTTAAGAGAAACAATATCGCACATCCAACAGAAAAGTGACACAAGTGTGAATTACTGATTTCTGAAAACAGCTGTTTATCTGCAATCTTTCTGTTCAGATGAAAAAAGATACTTCCGCTTTCTGACAGACGATAATTGAATTAAACCAAAATCGACTTCAAAAGGGTTCGTCCATTAATCACGTGATGTATTTTAGCAACTTTTTTAGCCAACAGTTCCAAAATCATACAATAATTTCAATCACTGAACTTTACATTTCCCCCTGTATAGCACACAGCCGGAAAAAAAATTAATACACATAAGAAATTGCATGACTCAATCAACAGAGGCGGCTTTTCTTTTCGGTGGCTTTTCTTTTCGGCGGCTTTTCTTTTCGGCGGCTTTTCTTTTCGGGGGTTTTTCATTTGTATCGCCGCTCTATATCTGTCTCTCGCCCCTAACAGCTCGGCCCCGTCGATCCTGCTTCGACCAACCACTACTAAGCAAATTGTAGAAAAAATTAATTTGAAAATATGTGGTATCATATCCACCGTGATATTGTCAATTACTTCATTAGATTTAAGATTTAATTTTGTTCAAAGTAATTTTAACTTTCTCTATTTCTGTATCTGGAATATCTTGCGATCCTATAGTGGTACTTTTTTTATTTTCTATCTCGGGTGGTGTTTTTGATCACCAAATGAGTGATCACCATTTAAAGTTCTGTATAGAAATCTTCTGATATGCCCAAAATTTCGTCTCGGTCATGAATTTTGTTCCTTCTCTATTCTGTAGCAAATATATTTGTTTTCTCTCTGTGTTTATTTTTAGGCATTTCATACGTGTACTATTTTGTACCACTTTGTTCACTTGCTTTTGTTCTTTTGTTTTTTTGATGCTAAATCTAATTGTCCTGTTGACTTCTGCGTATTCGGGAGTTGCTCTTTTGTTTTCTTTGGCTAGTACTTTTCTATCTCCATGCGCTTCTTTGTTTCTTTATAAATAAGTTGCTCCTTTCGTGTTTTTCGTGAAACCTTGTTTTGAAAATATTTCACCGACTCCTGTATTACTTGGTCAATTTCTCATTTATCTCGCCCACGGATTTATTGTTCAGGTTCGTTTTTGCTGTCGTTTCGTCTATTATTTCTTTGTATACATTATGATGTTCTCGAAGTTTTTCACGAAGTTATTTTTGTTGATGTGTTCTTTATCATCTTTCGTCTTCGATTTTCTTATCAATGGCAAACATTGCTCTAACAAGCCTATGGTCACTGCCTGCAATAAAGGTGTTTAATGTAGGCGCGTCTTGAATAACATCCTTCCTATCTGTGAGTATGTAATCTACTTCATTCTTTGTATTCCCGGCTGGAGATATCAATGTCCATTTTCGTTGAGGCCTCTTTTTGATGAAAGAGTTCATGGAGTACAGATTGTCTTCGCATATAAAATTCGTCATTTCCCCTCTTTCTTCTCTGTTACCTAAACCATTCGTCTTCTTCCTTCTTGTTACCGAAAAAAATTAAAATCTCCCATTATTGATCACTTTCTTTGCGATTACTTTCCATAGCGGCTTCTAAATATTCGTAGAAAACTTCAATTTCTTCTTCTGTGTATGTTGACGCAGGTGCATAAGCTTGTATGATTTTCCTCCATCGTGCATGCCTCTCCCATGTTGGGACATCTGAGAAGGTGCCTGTCGCTCTGAAGTCCCCCGAATTCACACAGCTCGTCATCCACAGGCATTCCCCATCTCATCCTGTTCGATTTGCAGCGCGTCAACCCTGTCTTTAGTTTGTTCAGTGATTTCCATGTCGTAAAAGTTTTCCCGGTGGCAGCTCCTCTCTGGGTTAGGTCCGCAGGTTTTGGTGTTGTTCTTTCCATAGTTCTATGCGGCGTTGTTTTGGGCATGTCTGCGGTTGTAACGTATGTTGGAGAAAGCTCTTCCTTGATTTGAACCGTCACCTTTCTGGTTGTTGGGCGTGTAGGGGGTGCCATCTATCTCCGATCTGCTTCTGCCGCTCAGTTTCGGATGCCACTTTGCGTCTAACGTGTGCTGGGGCAATTTGAGATAGATGGTACAGCTTCTCGACAGGTGTCGGTCTCAGGCAGCCTGTTATAATCCTGCACGTCTTGTTCAAGGCCACGATAACATGTCTTGCGTGCACCGCGAAACAGAGAGAAAGAGCCGACGTACGCAGCACGTCAGTCTGCGCTCCCCGTGTTGTGCTAGTGAGCTTCCGGATGATATTATTCCTACCACAAACTTTGCCCTTTGTATTCTGGCAGTGTTTTTGGAAAGATAGTGTGCGCTCCAGTGTTACGCCCAGATACTTCGTATGTTTCGAGTTGTTCTCTCCATGTGATTTGCAGCTTCTGCAAAGCACGCGTCCTTATTTCTCAGGTGAAATGCACATAATTGGGTTTTGCTGGGGTTCGGTTTCATCTGGTTTATGTTGTCGGTGGCTTTTCTTTTCGGCGGCTTTTTCGTTTGTATCGCCGCTCTATATCTGTCTCTCTCAGACTCAATGCCACTGTGCGGCTTATGCCCCTAACAGCTCGACTACTTCAACCACTACTAAGCAAATTGTAGAAAAAATTAATTTGAAAATATGTGGTTTCATATCCACCATGATATTGTCATCTGTAATTACTTCATTAGATTTAATTTTGTTCTAAGTAATTTTTACTTTCTATATTTCTGTATCTGGAATATCTTGCGATTCTATAGTCGTACTTTTCCCCCCAAAGCGCCAACTGGTAGTAGTGCTGTGCTATGGAAAACATATTACATGCTGAATTGTTTGTGTGGGCCTAATAACATTTACATTAAGGAATGTAAATACGAATGTTTTTAATTTATGTACGACAAAAAAATGTTGGCCCCAAATTTGCCGCTCCTAAAATCTGCAGCCCTGGGCTCCAGCCTGTTGGTAAATTCAGCACTGTCTTCTTGTTTAGACATTGTTTTGAGACAAAACATACGCGGCAACAATTTACACATGTATTCGGCGTCAAAATCGCAGACTTCTACTAGGACTGGCAGCGTTCAGCAAAAATCGCGCGTTCAACGAAAAAATAAATACACGTGATATCTTACTACAACCGCCCCTCCCCCCGTGATGTTTCGTGATCTTTCACAAAACCACTTCCCCGCCGTTCGAGCCTCACGTGATTAATGGACAATCCCTAATACTAAAAACAACATCCTATAGTTCATTTTTTTTAAGAATGCAGTACAGGGAAGATAGGTCTTATTTGACCTTTTTCTCTGATTGGCTTAAATCGAGGAGAAGTTCACACCGACAATATTTACTTCTCCATCTCAACCTCTTTTCTCTCTTTCTTTTCACATACATTTGAAGCTGTTTGTTCTCAATGGCTTCCATGTCACTTCACAATTGTCATCTGATCTGTTCGTTTCATTTAGATTTTTTGCGTTTTTCTCCATTTATTTGTTAGTATTGTATAAGTTATTCAATAATATTAAGATATTCAATGAAGCCATTAATAAATTACCAATTTTATATTCCAGAAGTAACCATATTTGAATTTAGCGCCAAATTTTGTATCTAGATTGAACATTTATCACAGTGTAAATCAGTTTTTTTTAGATTGAACATTTATCATAGTATAAATCAGGTTTCTAGTTACTGCATTCTTAAAAAAAATGGACTATAGATACCCAATTTTCAGTTTAACCCTTAGTTGCCCAGGTCTGTCCAAAGTTGATTTGCTTTGAACTGTACTTTCAAGTACCGTCGGTCAACAATGGGTTAAGTTGAAAACTGGCGATTTGGCACTTGTGTCATTTTTCTGTGGGAGGTGCGATATCCGATACCTTTTTAGACAATATGTATCAACAGCGTAAGTGGCAGCGACGGCTACGTTATTGACGAAACAAAAGCCTAAGGCTTTGTTGCTGTCGGCGTGATGACCTGGAGGTCGAATGATGGCAGCTCCCGAATTGTATTTCCCTTGTACAACCGCATCAGTGACTGATAATAGACAAGTAAGAGCTTTGGTAATACTGATTTTGCTCCCGTGGGAGTGCCAATACATATCAGAGCTGGGGGTGTCCAACGAGAAATTGTCTTCCATCAGATGCGATATGTAATTTGGCACGTGGGTTCGCTTAGCTAACTGCTCCACATTAAATTCCATCTTAAACAAAATTTGTTATAAATTGCAATAAAGTGAATGTTTCTAATACCTCGACTTTAACGCAACGGGAATCTAACAGTAATTCAAGAAACCGGTCGTGGACAACTCGGGCCCTGTTTGGATTCTCCACCGTTTCTCCTTCGCCAGAATGTAGTAACATATCATCGTCGTATGCATAACAAACGTTGTTCCGCTTGAAAAAACCGTAATCTGTGAGACAAAAAAAAGATAATAAACACGATTTGCATTAATTTACATAGCTAACCCATTTTGTAATTGTGCACAATATCCATAAAACGTTTATTATCTGGTTGAATAGGATAGCAGTTTCTGGTTTCGTAAGGCGGAGTGAACGCTTCCCCGTAATATTTAATGACAACGTTATGGATTTTATTTTTTAAATCGGGATCGTTAACGTTGAAACGATCAAAAGTCTTAAAGCATCCCCAAAATTCATGGAGAGTAAATTTGAGATCGTTGATGGTCGCGATTACTTCAGGGTGTGGTTTAACTAAGGCAGGTAAGATAGCTGGAGTGTCGTCCATCAATGATCTCAAAGTCATGTTAACGCCCTCTGCGAGCGAAGGTAGAAAATACCCTCCTTCCATAACAACAGCTAATTTTCCATTGGCCAGTCCAGAAAGAAGTTTGATTAGGTGTCCGTAAAACCCAGGAGAAACTGTCATTTCGCCCTGAAATTTGAAAGATTATGTAATTTGGGAATGATTGGTGGAGCAAGCGATGATGAAAGTGTTAGTATAAGCGTAAGTCCCAACCTTTTCATCACCTATTGCGGAATCATAGCCAGCAGAAACTAAGATGAAATCAGGATTAAACTATAAAAAGAAAGAAGGAATTAATTATATACCTCTGGGCATCCAATGCAGGCGTCGTATCCTGCAGAAAATAATATCATATCTGGCTGAAACTAAGTTTTAAACGTCTATTTAAAAAGTTCTATTTAAGCTATGATAAATTTCATACTTCATAAGCAACAGGCAATAAAATATGCGTCACAATTGCCATATAGTCAGAATCCCCCAAGCCCGTAGCGTTTAGTGGCACGTTTATATTATACCCAACACCTGGTCCAGTCCCAATGTAATCAAAAGATGATTCCCTTAAACACGGCCAGAATGTCCCATTCTCATAACGGTGAATCGAAAAATACAAAACGCTGAAAACGTACATTTTATGAAACCCAAAAAACCAAAAAAATAAATTTACTTCTTGTTATCGTAAAACATTTGCTGTGTGCCTTGTCCGTGATGAACATCAAAATCGACTATCAAGATTTTCCCGACGTTCTCCTTAGTACGTAAATAATGAGCCGCGATCGCAACGTTGTTAAAAAAGCAATACCCGTTGAAATCTTCGTATTGAGCGTGATGGCCAGGAGGTCGAACAACTGCCAAACCGTTTTGTACTTCACCTCTTGCAATTGACTTGACTAAACTTAAAGTTGCATTCACTGCTAATAACGCACAATCGTAAGTGTTCTAAAAAAAAAAATTACAACTTGTCTTTCAATCATGGTTTCTCATGGTTTATACTTTGTTAAAATAGACGGCGTCGTAGTTTGAAGCGGTTTCTTCGGCTTGAATTACGTTAAAATTCAGACAGATATCTCGAAGGCGAGTTAATTGCTCTGGGTTGTGCATATTCGAAATTTCTACGTCTTTAAAATCTTCAATGGCAACTCGCTTGCAATATTTCAACAATCCAAGCTGCTTAATTCTGAAAAACTTTATTTAAAACCAATCATACATTTCAATGCCACACTTACCTCTCCATTACAACTATATATCTATCAGGTTTTTCGGGATAACATTCGTCCCATTCGCATTTGTGCTTAATCATCTGATCATCGAAAACGATGCCGGTTAATTTCCTAATTAGTTCTCCGCAAGACACAGCCTTCTCGTATTCGTCCGGCAAACATTCTTTATCCATTTCTGCACAATTTTTCTTTTCTTTCATCCGCTTTTTAAAGTCACGTAGCGATTCCTACAAGTATATCACTACACTGAACGCGCCGAGTCGACTCAACGCATCACACTGAACTAACAGTAGAATGTGAATTATAAACATTGATTATCAGTGTTTATAGCTCCAATTAAATAACAAAAAAAAGATAAGGCTTAGTGTTTAATTACATAAACTATGATATTTATTTGTTTGGAAAAAATGTTTACCCTGTAAAGTGAGCTTCCATTCTCTGTTGAAACTGCCTTTCGCGTTGATATTCTATCTACAACAATTTGAAATACGCTTTAGGAAATTTAGCTTCATTATTACAATTATTTATTTATAAAAAAGGTTTTAAGAAATAAATCAATATAAATAGAATTTTGTCGAATTATCTCTACGAAACTCATTCAATAATTTTCGCAAAAAAAAACTGCCCCCCCAACCCCAAACTACAAGTTATCTCGTCATTTAGCCGACGTAAGGGCTCTAAAATCATCTCTGTTAAGTTAATCCGTGACGGCACATAAGATTTAGATGGATCAACTAAAAAGAAAATTTATACTCGGACCGGGGAAAGAATGCAGCTGTAATGCGCCGAGGTATGAGGGGCAAGGGACGCACGTTTGAGTTAAGAAATATTGCGTCAGTTTTTCATATACGGACAACTAAACACCGCGCACTCGAAATACAGTGGAGGTATGCGCAGAACAATACTAAACTCGTCGGCCCGAGTATAGTTGATCCGAAAAAAAAACAAAATATGTCTTACAAACACGTCATCATCAACTCGTCATCACCGATTTGGCCAAAATTTACAGTATATGTAGGGCTTGACTATAAATGAAAGTGACGCCAGCGAGAGGGCCAGATGGCAAAGCGTTAAAAAAATAACTCATAACCGACAATTCATAAGCACGCTATGTTAGCATAAATCTCAATGGCCGGTCAGCGCAGTGGTTTAGATGGATCAACTAAAAGGAAAATTTCTTTCTATACTCAAACCGGGGAGAGAATGCAGCTGTAATGCGCCGAGGTATGAGGGGCAAGGGACGCGCAGATTAGTTTGAGTTAAGAAATATGCGTCAGTTTTTCATATACGGACAACTAAACACCGCGCACTCGAAATAAAGTGGGGGTATGCGCAGAATAATACTAAACTCGTCGGCCCAAGTATAGTTGATCCGAAAAAAAAACAAAATATGTCTTACAAACACGTCATCATCAACTCGTCATCACCGATTTGGCCAAAATTTACAGTATATGTAGGGCTTGACTATAAATGAAAGTGACGCAAGCGGGAGGGCCAGATAACCAAGCGTTAAAAAAATAACTCATAACCGACAATTCATAAGCCCGCTATGTTAGCATAAATCTCAATGGCCGGTCAGCGCAGCGGTTTAGATGGATCAACTAAAAGGAAAATTTATTTCTATACTCAAACCGGGGAGAGAATGCAGCTGTAATGCGCCGAGGTATGAGGGGCAAGGGACACGCAGATTAGTTTGAGTTAAGAAAAATGCGTCAGTTTATCATATACGGACAACTAAACACCGCGCACTCGAAATAAAGTGGGGGTATGCGCAGAACAATGCTAAACTCGTCGGCCCGAGTATAGTTGATCCGAAAAAAAAACAAAATATGTCTTACAAGGGGGCCCTGTCAACTCGTCATCACCGATTTGGCCCAAATTTACAGTATATGTAGGGCTTGACTTTAAATGAAAGTGGCGCAAGCGGGAGGGCCAGATGGCCAAGCGTTAAAAAAATAACTCATAACCGACAACTCATAAGCACGCTATGTTAGCATAAAACTCAATAGCCGGTCAGCGCAGCGGTTTAGATAGATCAACTAAAAGGAAAATTTCTTTCTATGCTCAAACCGGGGAGAGAATGCAGCTGTAATGCGCCGAGGTATGAGGGGCAAGGGACGCACAGATTAGTTTGAGTTAAGAAATATGCCTCAGTTTTTCATATACGGACAACTATACACCGCGCACTCGAAATAAAGTGGGGGTATGCGCAGAACAATGCTAAACTCATCGGCCCGAGTATAGTTGACCCGAAAAAAAAAAAACAAAATATGTCTTGCAAGGGGGCCCTGTCAACTCGTCATCACCGATTTGACCCAAATTTACTGTATATGTAGGGCTTGACTATAAATGAAAGTGACGTAAGCGGGAGGGCCAGTTAACCAAGCGTTAAAAAAATAACTCATAACCGAAAATTCATAAGCACGCTATGTTAGCATAAATCTCAATGGCCGGTCAGCGCAGTGGTTTAGATGGATCAACTAAAAGGAAAATTTCTTTCTATACTCAAACCGGGGAGAGAATGCAGCTGTAATGCGCCGAGGTATGAGGTGCAAGGGACGCACAGATTACTTTGAGTTAAGAAATATGTGTCAGTTTTTCATATACGGACAACTAAACACCGCGCACTCGAAATAAAGTGGGGGTATGCGCAGAACAATGATAAACTCGTCGGCCCGAGTGTAGTTGATCCGAAAAAAAAAACAAAATATGTCTTACAAGGGGGCCCTGTCAACTCGTCATCACCGATTTGACCCAAATTTACAGTATGTGTAGGACTTGACTATAAATGAAAGTGACGCAAGCGGGAGGGCCAGATGGCCAAGCGTTAAAAAAAATAACTCATAACCTACAACTCATAACCCCGCTATGTTATTAGCATAAATTTCAATGGCTGGTCAGCGCAGCGACAAGAGCTCGGGTTCATAGTACGAGGATCGCTGGTTCGATTCCCCGTGGGGACGCTTTTTTTTTTTAATTTAATTTTTTTTTTATTATTATTTATTTAAAAATGTAACATAGCGCGGGCTTATGAGTTGTCGGTTATGAGTTATTTTTTTAACGCTTGGCCATCTGGCCCTCCCGCTTGCGTCACTTTCATTTATGGTCAAGCCCTACATATACTGTAAATTTGAGCCAAAATGGTGATGACGAGTTGACAGGGTCCCCTTGTTAGTAGTTAAGCTTAGAATAGCTAAGCACTTGGCTCTTGAGTCAGACAGCGTGGGTTCAAATCCCACACAGAATCAAAGCAGCACAAATTAAAAACTAATAGCTGCAACCCACCACACACAATCCGGCTTATTTTCCTTATTATTCCCCAATCCGGCTTAGGCAACCGTGGGGTCTCAACTGCCTAACACCTTCTCTGGAAATTTGTCGTTCGGATTCGACGTTAAACCGCTAGCAGTAGCGTCGCTAGCAATCGGGCGGATGCCCCGCGCCCACGGACTAGGGGGCCCCCCACAGTGGCTGCAGATCGATTCTGAGACGACTGACGTGTGGCGCTTCGCGAATTTCACATGGGGGACCGCACCACGTGGGTTTTAAAAAGGCTCAAATTTGACATTTTTATGCCGCCGGAGGCGATTTAATAAATAAAAAAAATAATCGCGCACTTCCCATTTCCCGGGAAAATGGGATCCTGCCAGCTTAACAGAAAGTTAGAGGAACCCATTCTAAAATTAATTATTTTGAAGAAATAAATGCACCGGAAATATCCGCTTTTTATCCGCAAACGATTGTAAAAAAAAATCCGCACTTCCCATTACCCGGGGAAATGGGGTCCCGCTAACTTAACAGAAAGCTAGCGGGACACATCCTAAAAATAATTATATTGAGGAAATAATTTCACCGGAATTATCCGCAAATGATTTAAAAAAAAATCGCGCACTTCCCATTTCCCGGGGAAATGGGGTCCCGCTAACTTAACAGAAAGTTAGCGAGACCCATCCTAAAAATAATTATATTGAGGAACAAATTGCACCGGAATTATCCGCAAATGATTAAAAAAAAAATAATGGCGCACTTCCCATTTCCCGGGAAAATGTGATCCCGCCAGCTTAACAGGAAGTTAGCGGAACCCATTCTAAAATTAATTATTTTGAGGAAATAAATGCACCGGAAATATCCGCTTTTCTTATATATCACATATACATAACGTAGACAGAGACGTCATTGAAGTTAAAGGGGTTAACATGCCGCTTGCACCTTTGAAAGGTCCTAACGTGCCGCCCGCATCTTTGAAAGGCCCTAGCATTTTGCCGCAGCGTCAATGCGTTTTTTAACGAGCCGATAAAAACAAAAAGGAAAGCAGGCGACGCGTGCGGCTAGTGTGACGATTCGTTCTGTTATGTTAGCGGTACCCCCTTTTCCCGGAAAATGGGAAGTCTAGATTTTTTTTTTACAATCGTTTGCGGATAAAAAGCGGATATTTCAGGTGCAATTATTTCCTCAATATAGTTATTTTTAGGATGGGTCCAGCTAACTTTCTGTTAAGTTAGCGCGATCCCATTTTCCCGGGAAATGGGAAGGGCAGGCATTTTCTTTTTTACAATCGTTTGCGGATAAAAAGCGGATAAGTCCGGTGCAATTTTTTCCTCAATATAATTATTTTTAGGAAGGGTCCCGCTAACTTTCTCTTAAGTTAGCGGAACCCCTTTTTCCCGGAAAATGGTAAGTGCGGATTTTTTTCTACAATCGTTTTAGGATAAAAAGCGGATAATTCCGGTGCAATTATTTCCTCAATATAATTAATTTTAGGATGGGTCCCGCTAACTTTCTGTTAAGTTAGCGGGATCCCATTTTCCCGTAAAATGGGAAGTGCGGATTTTTTTTTACAATCGTTTGCGGGTAAGAAGCGGATAATTTCGGTGCAATTATTTCCTCAATATAATTATTTTTAGGATGGGTCCCGCTAACTTTCTGTTAAGTTAGCGGGATCCCATTTTCCCGGGAAATGGGAAGGGCAGGAATTTTCTTTTTTACAATCGTTTGCGGATAAAAAGCGGATAAGTCCGGTGCAATTATTTCCTCAATATAATTATTTTTAGGATGGATCCCGCTAACTTTCTGTTAAGTTAGCGGGACCCCTTTTTCCCGGAAAATGGTAAGTGCGGTTTTTTTTTACAATCGTTTGAGGATAAAAAGCGGATAATTCCGGTGCAATTATTTCCTCAATATAATTATTTTTAGGTTGGGTCCCGCTAACTTTCTATTAAGTTAGCGGGATCCCATTTTCCCGGTAAATGGGAAGGGCGGGATTTTTTTTTGTAACAATCGTTTGCGGATAAAAAGCGGATAATTCCGGTGCAATTATTTCCTCAATATAATTATTTTTAGGATAGGTCCCGCTAACTTTCTGTTAAGTTAGCGGGACCCCCTTTTCCGGGGAAATGGGAAGCGCGGAATTTTTTTTTACAATCGGTTGCAGATAAAAAGCGGATAATTCCGGTGCAATTATTTCCTCAATATAATTATTTTTAGGATGGGTCCCGCTAACTTTCTGTTAAGTTAGCGGGACCCCATTTTCCCGGGAAATGGGAAGTTCCCGGGAATAATTTTTTTACATCGTTTGCGGATAAAAGGCGGATTATTATATGCCGTCGCGGATTTTTTTTTTCCGCGTTGGTTCTGCCAACTTAACAGAGGTTCTAAAATCGACGTCTAAAATCAAGGCATTATGTACAAGTGTAGGCAGGGGAGGAGGTCAAAGTCTAGCACCACAGGAAGAAGAAGATATTAAATTATAGTATTTTAAAATTGGAAATCACAATTTATAATAGTATTCGTTGACGAATTTTGGTTTAGATAAAATAATATACAGGGTGTATCTTAAGATCTTATCTTTTTTTATTATATTTTAGTTAATTTTATCTTGTAGCCCTGAAGAAGGTCAGATTTGAAAAGACCGAAACGTTGGCAAAATATCAGTTGATTTATTAAATTAAATTCCTTTGCCCAAAAATTAACTAAAATATACAGGGTGTTTCATAAATGTTCGGCAGAAATTCGAGGGCGTGTTCTAGTGCCCAAAATAAGGAAAAAAGTCTCTATAACAGTGTTTCCCAAACTTTCTATCCACGTGTACCCCTTTCATATATTTTTTAACACTTCATACCCCTTAGTAGAAAACAACTGTACTTGACTTTTTTACGTAATATACAGTCTCCAGATTGGGGTTTCAAAGATAAAAATATAGTTATTTATTATACAAGCGGATAAAATTAAGGTTTAATGAGATTTAAATTCGCGTGTTAAAGATTAATTTTAATCGCTAGTGCATAACTTTTAATTAATTTTGCTTTTCATCCAACAAGTTAAATCCAAAGAAAAGTTCCTTTTTGTATTTTTATAAAGTGAATTTTGTCATGACAACGATAAAATTGTTGATTCGTACGTCAAAATCTGGTAGGTGCTTAATTAATTTGTGTTTTATTAACCATAAATGGATACATCCTAAGAATTGTTAAATGGTGACGCAATTTCGGAAAGATTACTCCCGCGGAAATCAAGACATTTATACAAAAAATGTCCAATAAGTTTTGTAATTGGGGATCAAAAAAGAACAGCAATCAACGAAGTCAACATTTAGGGTTGTGTTTACGGAGCCCACAAGTGAATTATTTCGATGCGTTGCATACATACTATGCATACTTTTATTTCACTAGCGAAATAATTTTTTTATTTCATTACTGTTCATTTCACTGTTTTATTGATCCGCATCCAAGGAAAGAAAACTTCGTTTCGTACCCCTTTCAAACCATTCGCGTACCCCAAGAGGTACGCGTACCACACTTTGGGATACACTGCTCTATAAGGATGTGTCCGAAAATGCTTCCTAACTGAGGTATAGCCTTTAAATAGGGGTGGCCTCGCACAACATTTGCTGATATCTCGCAATTAATGATAAATCAAATTGGTGCTTACGTATTAACGCCACCACAGCAAGAGGTCGCGCTACCGCGCGATATTTGGTCTGAAATTATCTGCTCTAATATAACCTAATCTAACCCTTATCCAATATTTTTTCTTATTTCGGATCGAGAGGTCGCGTTACCGCGCGATATGTGGTCTACATATATCTAATCATCATCCATCATCATTCTCTGTGTCCACTGCTAGACATAAGCCTCCCCCATTTCAGCCCATTCCCTCCTGTCTTGAGCTCTCTGTATGCAGTTGCCTGCACATCTTTTTAGATCGTCCGTCCAACGTATAGCGGGTGTTCCCTTACTTCTTTTATCCAAGCGCGGTCTCCACTCGAGCAGCCTTTTCGCCCATCTCCCGTCCGTCATTCAGCCCACATGTGGCACATATATCTACTCCGTTATAACCTAATCTATCCATCCATTTTGTTCCAATCTGTAGCTGCGGTGGCGTTAGTACGTCAGTACCATCAAATTTTGTGTGTACTCGTTACTAGTGCCGAACTACCTTTTGTGCTTATTTTCGTATTGATAGCCAACCAGTGGCAGCACATACGGGGAACGACCTTTGTATTTAGGAAGCGTTTTCGGACACATCTTAATAGGAACTTTTTTCGTATTTTGAGCTCTAGAACATGCCCTTGAATTTCTGCCGGACATTTATGAAACACCCTGTATAAAGCCCAAGTTTTAAATTATTGTAGAATTAATTTTCCATACATGAAAAACAAGGTATGCAAACTTAATCTAGCTAATTATTATGAAAAGATTATTTATTGTTAACGCAAACAAAAGGACCAGTTTGATTTGCAAAACACATTATTGAATATACATATTGAATATATTGAATATTTTCCAGCGAAAAGATTACTTCGTACTAAAAAGTGGTTGTGAATATTTCTCATAATTACGTAATCTAATATTATTGAATAAATCATAACGTATAAATTTCAAGTAAATATTCATAAGGATTATAAATAGGTTGTTTTATGATCCAATTCGTTTTGCATGATTTTTAAAAAAATACTTATCAGAGTTCTAGTAATACATTTAAATTATCGTTGAATTAACCATTTTGCAACGAAACAAAAAAACATGATTCGTAATCTTAATCTAATTGTTTAGAAAGGATAAGTACAAAATATAAATAAATAAATTATATAATAAATCTGGATAAGAACAAAACGTTAGATTTCTAAATACAGTCGAACTTTCATAACTCGAACTTCTGTAACTCCAATTTTTCTATAACTCCAATATTTTTAGAAATTCATACGTTTAGATAGCATTTTACAAATAAATCTATACTCATAAATGATAACTCAAATTTTCCTTAACTCGAATTTTTAAATAACTCGTAGTAAAAATGTGTACAATGCTAAAATTTTACATACAAAATACTCTCTATAACTCCATTTTTTTAACCGCCGCGTATTTTCCAAAATTTATGATAACGGATATTGCCTAACATAAACCGTCGATAGTGTAATCCTCAGGCAGATTAGCAAACATTTTATTTTTCATATTTTACATATATCACCAAAAACTCGAATAAAGCAAAACTAAGAATTTACCAGCGGGTGTGCTTTAGGAAGATTACAACAGGATATTGTTCTCCCGAGAATCGGTAATCCAAAAATAGACGATATAATCGAAGATCACTGACAAGATTATAGAAAACAATTAAAAACATTTTCAAAAAATAATAAATTAATTAAAATTATTTTTAATTAAGTATTATTATATAACATTAAATTAATAATGTACACATATTTCTTTGTTTATAAATATATACATGTGTACATATGTATTTACTTTGAATAAATTGTTTATAGTGTATTTTACTCATTTTACAGTTATGTATTTCTATAACTCCAATTTTCTATAACTTGAATTTTTTTCATGAACTATGGCAATTCGACTTAAAAAAGTTCGACGGTAATTAACAATTTTTTTAATTTTATCGACGGTTTAAATCGAAGGTTTATGTTAGGCAATATCCGTTATCATAAATTTTGGAAAATACGCGGCGGTTAAAAAAATGGAGTTATAGAGAGTATTTTGTATGTAAAATTTTAGCATTGTACAAATTTTTACTACGAGTTATTGAAAAATTCGAGTTAAGGAAAATTTGAGTTATGATTTATGAGTATAGATTTATATGTAAAATGCTATATAAACGTATGAATTTCTAAAAATATTGGAGTTATAGAAAAATTGGAGTTACAGAAGTTCGAGTTATGGAAGTTCGACTGTATTTAGAAATCTAACGTTTTGTTCTTATCCAGATTTATTATATAATTTATTTATTTATATTTTGTTACTTATCCTTTCTAAACAATTAGATTAAGATTACGAATCATGTTTTTTTGTTTCGTTGCAAAATGGTTAATTCAACGATAATTTAAATGTATTACTAGAACTCTGATAAGTATTTTTTTAAAAATCATGCAAAACGAATTGGATCATAAAACAACCTATTTATAATCCTTATGAATATTTACTTGAAATTTATACGTTATGATTTATTCAATAATATTAGATTACGTAATTATGATAAATATTCACAACCACTTTTTAGTACGAAGTAATCTTTTCGCTGGAAAATATTCAATATATTCAATATGTATATTCAATAATGTGTTTTGCAAATCAAACTGGTCCTTTTGTTTGCGTTAACAATAAATAATCTTTTCATAATAATTAGCTAGATTAAGTTTGCATACCTTGCTTTTCATAAATGGAAAATTAATTCTACAATAATTTAAAACTTGGGCCTTATACAGGGTGTTTCATAAATGTCCGGCAGAAATTCAAGGGCATGTTCTAGAGCTCAAAATACGAAAAAAGTTCCTATTAAGATGTGTCCGAAAACGCTTCCTAAATACAAAGGTCGTTCCCCGTATGTGCTGCCACTGGTTGGCTATCAATACGAAAATAAGCACAAAAGGTAGTTCGGCACCAGTAACGAGTACACACAAAGTTTGAAGGAGTTTACGAACTAACGCCACCGCAGCTACAGATTGGAACAAAATGGATGGTTAGATTAGGTTATAACGGAGTAGATATATGTGTCACATGTGGCACAAATGACGGACGGGAGATGGGCGAAAAGGCTGCTCGAGTGGAGACCGCGCTTGGATAAAAGAAGTAAGGGAGGACCCCACACGTTGGACGGACGATCTAAAAAGTTGAGCTCAAGACAGGAGGGAATGGGCAGAAATGGGGGAGGCTTATGTCAAGCAGTGGACACAGAGAGCTGAATGATGATGGATGATGATATATGTAGACCACATATCTCGCAATAGCGCGACCTCTCGATCCGAAATAAGAAAAAATATTGGATAAGGGTTAGATTAGGTTATATTAGAGCAGATAATTTCAGACCACATATCGCGCGGTAGCGCGACCTCTTGCTGTGGTGGCGTTAATACGTAAGCACCAATTTGATCATTATGTGCGAGATATCAGCAAATGTTGTGCGAGGCCACCCCTATTTAAAGGCTATACCTCAGTTAGGAAGCATTTTCGGACACATCCTTATAGAGCAGTGTATCCCAAAGTGTGGTACGCGTACCTCTTGGGGTACGCGAATGGTTTGAAAGGGGTACGAAACGAAGTTTTCTTTCCTTGGATGTGGATCAATAAAACAGTGAAATGAACAGTAATGAAATAAAAAAATTATTTCGCTAGTGAAATAAAAGTATGCATAGTATGTATGCAACGCATCGAAATAATTCACTTGTGGGCTCCGTAAACAGAACCCTAAATGTTGACTTCGCTGATGTTCTTTTTTGATCCCCAATTACAAAACTTATTGCACATTTTTTGTATAAATGTCTTGATTTCCGCGGGAGTAATCTTTCCGCAATTGCGTCACCATTTAACAATTCTTAGGATGTATCCATTTAGGGTTAATAAAACACAAATTAATTAAGCACCTACCAGATTTTGACGTACGAATTAACAATTTTATCGTTGTCATGACAAAATTCTCTTTATAAAAATACAAAAAGGAACTTTTCTTTGGATTTAACTTGTTGGATGAAAAGCAAAATTAATTAAAAGTTATGTACTAGCGATTAAAATTAAGCTTTAACACGCGAATTTAAATCTCATTAAACCTTAAATCGCTTTTATAATAAATAACTATATTTTTATCTTTGAAACCCCAATCTGGAGACTGTATATTACGTAAAAAAGTCAGGTACAGTTGTTTTCTACTAAGGGGTATGAAGTGTTAAAAAATATATGAAAGGGGTACACGTGGATATAAAGTTTGGGAAACACTGTTATAGAGACTTTTTTTCCTTATTTTGGTCACTAGAACACGCCTTCGAATTTCTGCCGAACATTTATGAAACACCCTGTATATTTTAGTTAATTCTTGGACAAAGGAATTTAATTTAATAAATCAACAGTTATTTTGCCAACGTTTCGGTCTTTTCAAATCTGACCTTCAGGGCTACAAGATAAAATTAACTAATATATAATAAAAAAAGATAAGATCTTAAGATACACCCTGTATATTATTTTATCTAAACCAAAATTCGTCAACGAATACTATTATAAATTGTGATTTCCAATTTTAAAATACTATAATTTAATATCTTCATCTTCCTGTGGTGCTAGACTTTGACCGCCTCCCCAGCCTACACTTGTACATAATACCTTGATTTTAGACGTCGATTTTAGAACCTCTGTTAAGTTGGCAGAACCAACGCGGAAAAAAAAATCCGCGACGGCATATAATAATCCGCCTTTTATCCGCAAACGATTGTAAAAAAAAAATTCCGCGCTTCCCATTTTCTGGGAAAAGGGGGTCCCGCTAACTTAACATAAAGTTAGCGGGACCCATCCTAAAAGAAATTATATTGAGGAAATAATTGCACCGGAATTATCCGCTTTTTATACCCAAACGATTGTTACAAAAAAAAATCCCGCCCTTCCCATTTACCGGGAAAATGGGATCCCGCTAACTTAACAGAAAGTTAGCGGGACCCATCCTAAAAATAATTATATTGAGGAAATAATTGCACCGGAATTATCCGCTTTTGATCCGCAAACGATTGTAAACAAAAAAATTCCGCACTTCCCATTTTCCGGGAAAAGGGGATCCCGCCAACTTAACAGAAAGTTAGCGGGACCTATCCTAAAAGTAATTATATTGAGAAAATAATTGCACCGGAATTATCCGCTTTTTATCCGCAAACGATTGTTACAAAAAAAAATCCCGCCCTTCCCATTTACCGGGAAAATAGGATCCCGCTAACTTAACAGAAAGTTAGCGGGACCCATCCTAAAAATAATTATATTGAGGAAATAATTGCACCGGACTTATCCGCTTTTTATCCGCAAGCGATTGTAAAAAAGAAAATTCCTGCCCTTCCCATTTCCCGGGAAAATGGGGTCCCGCTAACTTAACAGAAAGTTAGCGGGACCCATGGAGAGACCCATGGCAAAATGGTTAATTCAACGATAATTTAAATGTATTACTAGAACTCTGATAAGTATTTTTTTAAAAATCATGCAAAACGAATTGGATCATAAAACAACCTATTTATAATCCTTATGAATATTTACTTGTTATTTTTTTTAACAATTTTGTTGTTAACAATTTTGTTGTGAAATTTTTGTTAAAAAAAAATTTGTAAAATCTTTGTTAGAAAAAAATTTGGAATTTTTTTTTGTAAAATTTTTGTTAAAAATTTTTTTGGAAAAATTTAAAAAAAAAAAAAAAAAAAAAATTGGAAATTTTTTTCGTGATTTTTTTCTGATTACCAGAGGGTAATCGAAGTGCTGAAAACGGTTTTTCAGTTTATTTCGCTTTAAAGTTACAAATAAACAAATTTTAGATATTTTTTCACTGTACACCATCTCGCATTTTAGACTGATTTCACGTCATAACTTTTAAATGGCTCACTACAGAGATTTCTAGTCTTCACCATTCGATTCAGCGTCCCAAAATTAGTCGGAGAACGTATATACTATTCCCTGGGAAGCTTTCAGTTAAGAAATACCATCGACTCGGGAAGTTACACCGCGGAAACAACGAAATGCGAGAAAATCGATTTTTTCAAAATCGTTATTTTTTGAGTCACAGCAAAATTTCAAACCGTTTCTGAAAGCATTTTTGCTGCTGATTACAGATATGCAAATTTTATTTTGCTAGCTAGCTCTTTCGGTTCGCTTTCACCTGCAAAAATTGAAGAAATGTTTATGAAATTTCGGCGCTATAGTGGAGATCTCGGAAAGTCGTAAATTTACCGCGGACAATCTTAGTGTATCCATAGGAAAAGGACCTTCTGAAAACGATGCAGCAATGCGTTTTTAATTATCTGCCCGCTTTTCAGAGATATCTACTTAGCAAATCGAGAATCGAGTAAATTTTAGTTTGAAATTTATCGACGAATTATTGAATATTTCCGGACAATTTACACATCGACTTGTTCGTCTTGTCGCGTAGTTTCTGTGTGCCCAAAATGATTTCGCTGCTCTTTACCGTTTTCGAAAAAATAAAAAAAAAACGAAAAAGCACGTATTTTTCGAAGGAAATGTTGGAAAATTTTTGTTGCAATTTTTTTTTTATTTTTTTTTGGTTACACAAAGGAAATCGAAGTGCAGAAAACGGTTTTCCAGTTTATTTCGCTCTAAAGTTACAAATAAACACATTTTATATTTTATTTTCGCTGTACACAATCACACATTTCCTACTGTTTGACGCAGTCAAAACTTTTGAACCGCTCACCACAGAGACTTCTAGTCTTCACCAATCGATTCAGCGTCCCAAAATTAGTCGGAGAACGTATATAATATTTCCTGGGAAGCTTTCAGTTAAGAAATACCATCGACTCGGGAAGTCTAGACCGCGGAAACGACGAAATGCGAGAAAATCGATTTTTCCTAAATCGTTATTTTTTGAGTCACAGCAAAATTTAAAAACTTTTCTGAAAGCATTTTTACTGCTGATTACACATATGCAAATTATATTTCGCTCGCTCTTTCGATTCACTTTCGCCAGCAAAAATTGAAGAAATTTTTAAGAAATTTCGGCGCTCGAGCAGAGATCTCGGAAAGTCGTGAATTTCCCGCAGACAAGCTTAGTGTATCAATAGGAAAATGACCTTCTGAAAGCGATACCGCAATCCGTTTTTAATTATCTGCAACCGTGTCCGAGATATCTACTTATAAAATATAGTGAATATGTTTTTACCACACTTATAATATGTAAAAATGTTATTCATAATAACTTATTATTCATAGTTATATAAATTTGTACACATATCACGACTCGAGTTTCGACATTTGGCGGTATATATAATAGTGAATTTTTAGTGAACAGACACAGACACGATTGACAAAAACCCAGAAACTTGACGAAAATTGAGAATTTCTACACAGATCACGACTCGAGTTTCGACGTTTGACGGTCATTTTCAAGTGAACATCGTTGATGAAGTCATTTTCGACCGTCAAACGTCGAAACTCGAGTCGTGATATGCGTAGAAATTTACAATTTTTGTCAAGTTTCTGCGTATTTGTCAATCGTGCCTGTGTTTGTTCACTAAAAATTCACTATTATATATACCGTCAAATGTCGAAAGTCGAGTCGTGATATGTGTAGAAATTTATATAACTGTGAATAATAAGTTATATAACATTTTTACATATTAAAAGTGTGGTAAAAACATATTTACTATGTTTTCAATTTTTTAATTCAATGTAATGTCAAAAATTCACTATTATATATACCGTCAAATGTCGAAACTCGAGTCGTGATATGTGTAGAAATTTATTTAACTGTGAATAATAAGTTATATATCATTTTTACATATTAAAAGTGTGGTAAAAATATACTGAATTTTTCAATTTGATGTAATATTGAATGAATTAAAATGATTAATTTTTAAATATAAAATATGCAAATAAGTTTCTTTGAGTCAAATTCTAAATATAATGCTTGCCTAAGAATGAAAAAAATAATTTCATTTTAGAATCTCTGTGGAGGGTAAAGTTAAAAAACGAAATGTATGAAATTAGTGTTACAAATGAATTGAATAAATGATTATAATATTATTGTATTAATTATCCCCACTTATAACATATGTTGACAAGTAATGATTGCAGTGTTTTGAAACACCTGTGGATTGTAAGAGAAATATCTAAGAAATTTCCAGCTGATGAATGTGGAATGTGGGAATGTACGTAGGGGTTTTTGGAAAAGCGAGGATTTGAGTGAACGTTTTGAGTTAGTACGCGCAATTAATAAAATTTGTATAAAATTATAGATAACAAATGGAGAAAAGCGCGGGAGTTGCCGAAACATTAAACAGAAATATTTAAAAAAATTTTTACCTGAGTGTTCCATATTGTCTCTGATTAATACTGACTTGTCCAAATGCCTAGTTTGCTTGGTCCTGTTTCTGCACGGTTTTTAATACTTATCGTACGAGCATACTGTAAAATGTTTGTTACATCGCCATTTTTACTGCCACTGTCAACGCGCATGAATACACACAAGTCTACCAACGTAAAAACATTTTATACTTACATTTATTTCTAGAAATCATAATTTATATACTTACTATTATAATACACCCACACATTTATTTTAAACAAATATTAATCTTGATTTTCTATCAATTTTCCATATCAAAATATTTATTCTTATTTATTTATTATTGTTTTTCAAAATATATTGGGTGACAAATTAAGAATGATCTGATTTTAAACTGAAAATATCAAAAAACGAAATCTGTTGGACAGCAAATTTTTTCTTACACATTATAGAGTCAAATCTAAAGTCTAATAATAAGTTAAATGCTTAATCCTAAATTAATGCTTAACAATTAGAAGCATGACGATTATTCGATGCATGATATCGATACAACAATGAACGCATTGCACGCTGACACATTTTAGGCGAAATCTCACCAATAGCTTGTCGAATGTTTCGTTTTTAGTCTTCCAGGGTTTCAGGTCGATTCTGATAAACGTTGGTCCTTCGAACCGGATATAAAACCAGTGACTTGTGAATGCTAATACACCGGATTGAATCAACCGGACATCAACAAGAAACAGGAAACAAAGAAAATATATTGGTCCTTCAATCGTGTGAGTAAAAATTAACTTCAAGAATGGAGTCAGAAAATAGTGAATTAGCACAATGCTTAAAATTCTATAACATTAAGAAGAGGCCGCTTAAGACGTCAATGACAAATCTGTCCAAATATGTTAAGACAAATAGCCTTGATTCTATAGAAAATGGAATTAAGAGAACCAATAAGTATTTTGATGATTAAAAACAGGCGTTGGAGCAATTAGAAGATTTAGACCAAGACAACGATTACAAGGATACCCATTCTGGGAATGAAATGAGATTCGACACAATAACATCAAGTGCACGCAGAATTATTGAAAGGAATTCAACACAACAGAATACGTTCATTTGTTCAATTACAGTCTAATATTCAAGTAAGTCTGCCTCCAATTGACCTTCCAAGATTCTCTGGAAATAGAAAAGATTGGCCTTCATTCCATAATACATTCAAGATACTAATACATGAAGCAAACAATCTGAATGCCATCCAAAAGTTTCATTATTTGAAGGCATCTCTAAGACCAGGCAGTGCAATCAGTTTGATTGATACTTTAAGAATATCACCGGATGATTATGAAATAGCATGAGAAACGCTAAAGGAACGCTATGACAATAATGTAGATTTAATTCGTGAATATTTCATGGAATTGACTGAAATACCAACTGCTAGGTGGGCAGCATTTTTATCTTTAAGAAATATTTACGATAGTGCCTCTAAATTAGTAAGATCCATCACAACCACTGGACGAACGGATGGCGAGTTATTCGAAGACATGTTTCAATTTCTTCAAAACTTGATACACAAACAAGATATAAGTGGATAGAATTTATCGAGGAGACACGAGCCCCAACTTGGGATAATTTTAGACAGTATCTGTCTAAACAATGCAACATTCTAGAAAGGAATCCTGGGAGTCATACGGAGGTCAAAGGAACTCTAGACGAAATTATCATGGCGCACCCCATAAAAGACCAACCCATCCTAGCACGACCCACAAGTTCGTTTTAGCATCAGACGCTCAGAAGAGAAATACTAACAGCAATAAACAGTGTAACTTTTGTCCAGAACATCACTTTGTCAACAGCTGCACGACGTTCAGGTTCATACCCCTACAAGAACGTCTAGACATGGTCAATAAGAAGGGATTATGTGTACAAAGTGGACACTGTGTGGATGAGTGTAAGTCCAATTTCAACTGTCTCTTGTGCGCAGGACGACATCACACATTACTTCATTTGGACGATATTACGAAGAAAGAAAAAATATCTAATAAATCCGAGTCCCAAGACTCGAAGATTGAGAGAGAGAAGGCCGACCTCAGCGTGCTAGTAATCCAACTGTCCGAACGCCTTGAAGAAGCCGAAGGTGGTGCTGAAAGTCAGCTCGAAATCTTCAAGAAATGTGATACTGAACTCCTCAAGCTCCACAAGCTCTTGGAAGATGTCCATATCGAGCCCGAAGAAACCGCCTCCCTACTCAAGAGGAAACACCAGGAAGCCGAAGCCGATCGCAAAGCTGAGCATCTGTCCTCCGAATGGAACAGTTTACGCCATGAAGCCGAGAAGCGTCTCCATGAGAAGAACGAAGAAATCGAAGCAATCCGTAGGGCTACCAGCATTGAGATTGAGCAGTTTAACGCCCGCATGGTCAAGGCCGAGACCAAGTTGAAGACTGAGGTGACCCGTATCAAGAAGAAGTCGCAGATCCATATCACCGAGTTGGAATTGTCCCTCGACTCCGCCAACAAGATCAACATCGAACTCCAGAAGACCATCAAGAAACAATCCTTCCAATTGACCGAAATCGCTGCCCACTACGACGATGTCCAGCGCCAGTTGCAAGTCACCTTGGACCAATTTATCGTGTCCTAAAGACGCGTCCAAGCTCTCACCGTAGAAGTTGTGTTTTCAAATTCAGGCCGCCGAATTGCAATTCGAAGAATCCCTCTCTCGCATCAACGAGCTCACCGTCACCAACGTCAACCTCTCCTCCTCCAAGAGCAAGATCGAACAAGAACTATCCAATATCAGCAAAATCACCAAAGAACTTCGCATTTCCCACGAACCTTACCAACGCGTCCAAGCTAAAATCAAACATACTGTTGACTTCCTGCGCTAGGAACAAGAACGCGTCGTCAAGGTCGAAGCCATCAAGAAGTCGCTCGAGATCGAAGTGAAGAACTTGTCCGTCCGTCTGGAGGAGGTCGAGGCCAACCCCATCGCATCATCAGCAAATTCGAGGCGCGCATCCGCGACATGGATTGCGAACTGGACGAGGAGAGGAGGCGCCACGCCCAGAACATCAAGATCTTGCGCAAAAAAGAACTGCACCAAAGGTCTGTTCCCTTCCAATGGCATAGTTCAGGAATGGTGGAAATTCATTCTGTAAGCTCTGTTATAGCTACAATTGAAAATCGAGACTTTCAAGGCGGGGAGTATGTTAAGATCCAACAATATTATTCTTATTTTTATTTTCGTTTTAAAACAATTTTCTTGTTTAGTGTATTTCTAAAAGTAGATAAATAATAAATTACATCAATATTATCTTAAACCGACCCGCAGATTCCCAACATCTGGTCGGTTGGGTAGTGGGTATTTGTTGAACGTGTTTGGAGATGTTTATGGCCACTACGCATCTGAACGACCATTTGTAATCACCAATCCTTTGTAAATACGCTTCGGCGGATGTTTACGATCGCTAATGGTTTTTGGATGCTTGGTGGTCGTAAACAATGTTTATGTTTAAGGTTTTTTCCTTAGAATAAATATTTAAATTTTGGGTAGTTTTAAGATTAGCCATAGAAATTACCACGTGCACTTCGGGTTGGAAATCTCCTTGGTTCTGTGGGGGTAGGCAAATGGGAGGTGGGATTGAGTTTGTAACAATATATAATCACACTCAGTTCAATTGTAACGCTCTTGCCACAAACACATCGAGAAGATTCCAAACTCCGACAGTGCACATCGTCACAAGTGCTTAAAATATAGTTAAATAAATAAAGGCATGCAGGTTTTATTTGCCCAAAACATATAATTTCCAGTGCCGATCAAATCTATTGGCAACCCTGAATTAACCGCCTTAGGTTTGATCACCCGAACGTTTGTCAAAGAGAACATCCACCGCGACTCAATGTTTGGTCTCTCAACAACAGAGAGCGAGGAGGCCACAACTGGTAGCCAGGCTGGGAAATCAAACGAGCAACTCTCGAACACTCCCATAGATATGCTGGATAGATGATACCTTGCACAATCTTTCTGATACCAAATATCGGTTATTGCTATGGCATCCATTAAGAACGTTTGTAGCATCTCCACATAATTAATAACTATTGCGTTTCCCATTTCGTCTCCAAAAAAATACAATTCCAATATTCCAGCTGAGCATATTCCACATCTTATGGAAAAGCAAATGCAATATATAGGTTTGTTTCAACAATATATAAAAGACCAACCCATCCTAGCACGACCCACACGTTCGTTTTAGCATCAGACGCTCAGAAGAGAAATACTAACAGCAATAAACAGTGTAACTTTTGTCCAGAACATCACTTTGTCAACAGCTGCACGACGTTCAGGTTCATGCCCCTACAAGAACGTCTAGACATGGTCAATAAGAAGGTATTATGTGTACAAAGTAGACACTGTGTGGATGAGTGTAAGTCCAATTTCAACTTGTGCACAGGACGACATCACACATTACTTCATTTGGACGATATTACAAAGAAAGAAAAAATATCTAATAAATCCGAGTCCCAAGACTCGAAGATTGAGAGAGAGAAGGCCGACCTCAGCGTGCTAGTAATCCAACTCTCCGAACGCCTTGAAGAAGCCGAAGGTGGTGCTGAAAGTCAGCTCGAAATCTTCAAGAAACGTGATACTGAACTCCTCAAGCTCCACAAGCTCTTGGAAGATGTCCATATCGAGCCCGAAGAAACCGCCTCCCTACTCAAGAGGAAACACCAGGAAGCCGAAGCCGATCGCAAAGCTGAGCATCTGTCCTCCGAATGGAACAGTTTACGCCATGAAGCCGAGAAGCGTCTCCATGAGAAGAACGAAGAAATCCAAGCAATCCGTAGGGCTACCAGCATTGAAATTGAGCAGTTTAACGCCCGCATGGTCCAGGCCGAGACCAAGTTGAAGACTGAGGTGACCCGTATCAAGAAGAAGTCGCAGATCCATATCACCGAGTTGGAAATGTCCCTCGACTCCGCCAACAAGATCAACATCGAACTCCAGAAGACCATCAAGAAACAATCCTTCCAATTGACCGAAATCGCTGCCCACTACGACGATGTCCAGCGCCAGTTGCAAGTCACCTTGGACCAATTGAGCGTGTCCTAAAGACGCGTCCAAGCTGTCACCGTAGAAGTTGTGTTTTCAAATTCAGGCCGCCGAATTGCAATTCGAAGAATCCCTCTCTCGCATCAACGAGCTCACCGTCACCAACGTCAACCTCTCCTCCTCCAAGAGCAAGATCGAACAAGAACTCTCCACCATCAGCAAAATCACCAAAGAACTTCGCATTTCCCACGAACGTTACCAACGCGTCCAAGCTAAAATCAAACATACTGTTGACTTCCTGCGCTAGGAACAAGAACGCGTCGTCAAGGTCGAAGCCATCAAGAAGTCGCTCGAGATCGAAGTGAAGAACTTGTCCGTCCGTCTGGAGGAGGTCGAGGCCAACCCCATCGCATCATCAGCAAATTCGAGGCGCGCATCCGCGACATGGATTGCGAACTGGACGAGGAGAGGAGGCGCCACGCCCAGAACATCAAGATCTTGCGCAAAAAAGAACCGCACCAAAGGTCTGTTCCCTTTATATAGTTCAGGAATGGTGGAAATTCATTCTATAAGCTCTGTTATAGCTACAATTGAAAATCGAGACTTTCAAGGCGGGGAGTATGTTAAGATCCAACAATATTATTCTTATTCTTATTTTCGTTTTAAAACAATTTTCTTGTTTAGTGTATTTCTAAAAGTAGATAAATAATAAATTACATCAATATTATCTTAAACCGACCCGCACATTCCCAACATCTGGTCGGTTGGGTAGTGGGTATTTGTTGAACGTGTTTGGAGATGTTTATGGCCACTACGCATCTGAAAGACCATTTGTAATCACCAATCCTTTGTAAATACGCTTCGGCGGATGTTTACGATCGCTAATGGTTTTTGGATGCTTGGTGGTCGTAAACAATGTTTATGTTTAAGGTTCCTTAGAATAAATATTTAAATTTTGGGTAGTTTTAAGATTAGCCATAGAAATTACCACGTGCACTTCGGGTTGGAAATCTCCTTGGTTCAGTGGGGGTAGGCAAATGGGAGGTGGGATTGAGTTTGTAACAATATATAATCACACTCAGTTCAATTGTAACGCTCTTGCCACAAACACATCGAGAAGATTCCAAACTCCGACAGTGCACATCGTCACAAGTGCTTAAAATATAGTTAAATAAATAAAGGCATGCAATTTGCCCAAAACATATAATTTCCAGTGCCGATCAAATCTATTGGCAACCCTGAATTAACCGCCTTAGGTTTGATCACCCGAACGTTTGTCAAAGAGAACATCCACCGCGACTCAATATTTGGTCTCTCAACAACAGAGAGCGAGGAGGCCACAACTGGTAGCCAGGCTGGGAAATCAAACGAGCAACTCTCGAACACTCCCATAGATATGCTGGATAGATGATACCTTGCACAATCTTTCTGATACCAAATATCGTTTATTGCTATGGCATCCATTAAGAACGTTTGTAGCATCTCCACATAATTAATAACTATTGCGTTTCCCATTTCGTCTCCAAAAAAATACAATTCCAATATTCCAGCGGAGCATATTCCACATCTTATGGAATAGCAAATGCATTATATAGGTTTGTTTCAACAATTGTTTAGTTCTAACAGTTTTGCTGACCGTTTTGACTGCTGTTGGAGCAAACCTGTTGTTAAAACTAAGCTTATAATAAGAACTATAAATACATTTCGTTTTTAAGATTAATTCGTTTAATTTTATAAGCTATTATAAGCTCCAAATTCGATAAATAAACTCTTCATCTGCTACGTCTAATCGTTCCCGTTTTCATTTCATTTCATATCCAGGCGTTGCGTGTTGTCTACACAAGTCAAAAAGATCACATTATAAATTCTCTTCAAAGACTTCTCCAAGAAGACCTAGAAATGGGTACTTAAGATGTCATTTTCAAGAAGTCCTAAGAATTCTTGAAGACGACATTTTTCTGATTTTCGAAGAAATTGGAAAAATGAGATCTTGAAAATGTAATATTTCTGACTTTTCTTGAAGGAGATTGTAGATTGTAGATATGGTGGTGACGATTTGTACTGCGACCTTTATAGATCTATTGTACCCACCCTCCTCCTCCAAGTGTTGGTGTACTTACCCATTTAGAGCGCCTCCTCTAATGAAGGAAATTAGAAAGAAGTCTTCATGAAAAAGTCTGTTCTAAAAGTCAGAAACATTGACTAGATTTCACATTACGTTAAGTTCGGATACTTCACATTACCTCGATCGTAATGGGCCGCATATAAAACAATGGGTTTTAGGTTTTCATCACGTCTCATACACGCATTGTGTATGCAAATTCCGATCGGCGGAAAATACACGCGCCGATCGGAAAAATAACTAAAAACATAATACATTTTTGAGTATGAGAATAAAAAAAAATGAGACGAGTAAAAATAATCACAGTAAAAATAAATGATAATATTAATAATGAAAAAAATAATTGGCGCAGCCTTACTGGAATGTTGTAGGAATGTTGCTACAACATTCACATTGTAATATTGCAACTGGAATGTTGCAGGAATGTTGCTGCAACATTCACATTGCAATGTTGCCACTGGAATGTTCAGGAATGTTGCTGCAACATTCACATTGTTATGTTGCAACTGGAATGACTTCCTGCGCTAGGAACAAGAACGCGTCGTCAAGGTCGAAGCCATCAAGAAGTCGCTCGAGATCGAAGTGAAGAACTTGTCCGTCCGTCTGGAGGAGGTCGAGGCCAACCCCATCGCATCATCAGCAAATTCGAGGCGCGCATCCGCGACATGGTTTGCGAACTGGACGAGGAGAGGAGGCGCCACGCCCAGAACATCAAGATCTTGCGCAAAAAAGAACTGCACCAAAGGTCTGTTCCCTTCCAATGGCATAGTTCAGGAATGGTGGAAATTCATTCTGTAAGCTCTGTTATAGCTACAATTGAAAATCGAGACTTTCAAGGCGGGGAGTATGTTAAGATCCAAGAATATTATTCTTATTTTTATTTTCGTTTTAAAACAATTTTCTTGTTTAGTGTATTTCTAAAAGTAGATAAATAATAAATTACATCAATATTATCTTAAACCGACCCGCACATTCCCAACATCTGGTCGGTTGGGTAGTGGGTATTTGTTGAACGTGTTTGGAGATGTTTATGGCCACTACGCATCTGAAAGACCATTTGTAATCACCAATCCTTTGTAAATACGCTTCGGCGGATGTTTACGATCGCTAATGGTTTTTGGATGCTTGGTGGTCGTAAACAATGTTTATGTTTAAAGTTCCTTAGAATAAATATTTAAATTTTGGGTAGTTTTAAGATTAGCCATAGAAATTACCACGTGCACTTCGGGTTGGAAATCTCGGTTCAGTGGGGGTAGGCAAATGGGAGGTGGGATTGAGTTTGTAACAATATATAATCACACTCAGTTCAATTGTAACGCTCTTGCCACAAACACATCGAGAAGATTCCAAACTCCGACAGTGCACATCGTCACAAGTGCTTAAAATATAGTTAAATAAATAAAGGCATGCAATTTGCCCAAAACATATAATTTCCAGTGCCGATCAAATCTATTGGCAACCCTGAATTAACCGCCTTAGGTTTGATCACCCGAACGTTTGTCAAAGAGAACATCCACCGCGACTCAATATTTGGTCTCTCAACAACAGAGAGCGAGGAGGCCACAACTGCTAGCCAGGCTGGGAAATCAAACGAGCAACTCTCGAACACTCCCATAGATATGCTGGATAGATGATACCTTGCACAATCTTTCTGATACCAAATATCGTTTATTGCTATGGCATCCATTAAGAACGTTTGTAGCATCTCCACATAATTAATAACTATTGCGTTTCCCATTTCGTCTCCAAAAAAATACAATTCCAATATTCCAGCTGAGCATATTCCACATCTTATGGAATAGCAAATGCAATATATAGGTTTGTTTCAACAATTGTTTAGTTCTAACAGTTTTGCTGACCGTTTTGACTGCTGTTGGAGCAAACCTGTTGTTAAAACTAAGCTTATAATAAGAACTATAAATACATTTCGTTTTTAAGATTAATTCGTTTAATTTTATAAGCTATTATAAGCTCCAAATTCGATAAATAAACTCTTCATCTGCTACGTCTAATCGTTCCCGTTTTCATTTCATTTCATATCCAGGCGTTGCGTGTTGTCTACACAAGTCAAAAAGATCACATTATAAATTCTCTTCAAAGATTTCTCCAAGAAGACCTAGAAATGGGTACTTAAGATGTCATTTTCAAGAAGTCCTAAGAATTCTTGAAGACGACATTTTTCTGATTTTCGAAGAAATTGGAAAAATGAGATCTTGAAAATGTAATATTTCTGACTTTTCTTGAAGGAAATTGTAGATTGTAGATATGGTGGTGACGATTTGTACTGCGACCTTTATAGATCTATTGTACCCCACCCTCCTCATCCAAGCGTTGGTGTACTTACCCATTTAGAGCGCCTCCTCTAATGAAGGAAATCTTCATGAAAAAGTCTGTTCTAAAAGTCAGAAACATTGACTAGATTTCACATTACGATAAGTTCGGATACTTCACATTACCTCGATCGTAATGGGCCGCATATAAAACAATGGGTTTTAGGTTTTCATCACGTCTCATACACGCATTGTGTATGCAAATTCCGATCGGCGGAAAATACACGCGCCGATCGGAAAAATAACTAAAAATATAATACATTTTTGAGTATGAGAATAAAAAAAAATGAGACGAGTAAAAATAATCACAGTAAAAATAAATGATAATATTAATAATGAAAAAAATAATTGGCGCAGCCTTACTGGAATGTTGTAGGAATGTTGCTACAACATTCACATTGTAATATTGCAACTGGAATGTTGCAGGAATGTTGCTGCAACATTCACATTGCAATGTTGCCACTGGAATGTTCAGGAATGTTGCTGCAACATTCACATTGTTATGTTGCAACTGGAATGTTGTAGGAATGTTGCTGCAACATTCGCATTGCAACGTTGCCACTGCAATCTTCAGGAATGTTGCTGCAATATTCGGAATGTTGTGCAGCCTTCAGAACATTGCTGCAACATTCCTGCAACATTCAACGCTGGCTGGGATTAAACATTAAATGCATGCTCCATAAAATTAAAATCCATTCAGTTTGAAATTTTTTTACAAAAAGAAGTCAGATCTGAGCACGGGCGTAGCCAGGATTTAGTTTCGGGGGGGTTTAGAAAATTTTTCCGGGGGGGGGTTTGCAGAAATGCACCAATTTACTTTCCAAAACTGACACACAAGGGTTCCTAAACTCCACATCTACCATGCTCTCTTGAAGATAGTCGTCTCTACTCGTCCCTCTTGATTTCAATATAATATTTATGTTATATTTTGCATATTTCGGGGGGTGCAAAACCCCCCCTGGCTACGCCCATGCGTCTGAGGAGGTAAAATACATATTCTTTAAAATTTCGTGAGATCATTTTGCTCTCTGGGTCTCTCTCTCTAGTCGTTTACTTCACGGCTGAAGTGTCGTGATCCCATGCTGACGTTTTATTATGTCATGGCGATTTTCCTCCGTTGAACCCTGTCTGCCGCCGTTCTTAAGTTTTCTTGTAGTGGTGACCAGGTGATATCTTGCACCTGGTCGATCCAGCGTTCTGGAGAGCGTTCACACAGTCAAACGCTTTTCTGTAGTAGACGAAGCATAGATATGTGGGCTTTGCAAATTCTCTGGCTTTATGAATAATTTGCCGTACATTGATGATCTGCTCTCGAGTTCCTTTACCAGTCACAAATCCAGCTTCTTCCTGTGAAATTTGTCATTTTAAGAAGCTTCTGAGTCGTTATAGCCGAATTCTGAGCATGACCTAGCTTGCGTGGGAGATTAATGCGATAGTTCTGTAATTACTGCATTTTTGACTTTGCCATACCTTGTTGCAGTTTGCCCACAAGAGGTAGATGCATTTTGGGGACAGCTGTTTTAGCACTTCTCCACTGATATCATCTTCACCTGTACTTTTGTTGTTCTTGATCAAGTTGATGGCTTGCTCAACTTCAACTTTTAAGATGTCAGGTTCATGTTCCACTTGTGTGATAGGTGGGAGATGAACTGTTCTTTGACGATGACCTTCATCCGCGAAGAGGTCTTTACAGTATACTGTCGCCATACCTCTACTACGTCGTCGATGTTATGACTTTTCCAACCTTGTTTTCTATTTTCCACGTTCTTGGTTTGAACTCTTTTACTGTGAGTTAATCCTGACGCTGGGGACCTCCTCCCAAAGCCTACACTTGTGCTTGGTGTCTTGATCTTAGGCACAAGTGTAGGGCCCATACAGTTTTTACTTGATTGACGAGCTACTATTCGGGTAAGTTTCGAGGCAGATTTTTAGTGTGATGACTTTGCCAGAGCCATCTACAGGTACACCGCGTGCAGGTGTTTAGTGTTTAGTGCCGCTCCTTGCACCCCAAACGAAATCAAAAATTCTGTCAACTCGATAATAGAAAATGAAGCGCAAGATTGTTTCCGAAATCCATATTTTTTTATCGTTACTCCCACCCCCGATTCGTGAGATCCTCTTGGGAAGATACTGGAAGTAGTATCCGGTTACTTTCTTCCAGGATGTGATCCGGGTTTACTCCCATGTTGAACTATATATCCTTAATTCATTTGTGTTATTGTATGGTTATACCGCCAATGTTCGGTCGCCAGAGCCATGTTTGTTCTCTAGCAGGGTGCACCGCGTGCAGGTGAGGTTGGCATTTGGGCCAGCTGGTGTTTAGTGCCGCACCTTGCACCCCAAACGAAATCAAAAATTATGTCAACTCGATCATCGAGAATGAAGCGCAAGATCGTTTCTGCAATCCATAATTTTTTATCGTTACTCCCCACCGCCGATTCGTGAGATCTTCTTGGGAAGATACTGGAAGTAGTTTCTCGTTACTTTCTTCCAGGATGTGATCCCGGTTTACTCCCATGTTGAACTATATATTCTTAATTCAATTGTGTTATTGTATGGTTATACCGCCAATGTTCGGTCGCCAGAGCCTCGTTTGTTCTCTATCAGGGTGTACCGCGTGCAGGTGAGGTTGGCATTTGGGCCAGCTGGTGTTTAGTGCCGCACCTTGCACCCCAAACGAAATCAAAAATTCTGTCAACTCGATCATAGAAAATGAAGCACAAGATCGTTTCCGAAATCGATCATTTTAACGGTTTGATGACATATACGAGAATTGGATAACTAATAAATGATGAAGAACAGATGGAAAATGATATTGAAAGGTTTTCAACTCTCTTCCATACTTTGTTATGGAAAAGCCGGGGCAAAATTGAGTTGTTAAGTGATCTACAGTTCTAGCTTCCAGCTAGTTGGAAATCTTCAAGCGTTCAGCAATAACAATCAGTTATCTTAGTTCAAAAATTACAGAATTTGCAGCATTGAAGAAAGATTTTACTTCAGATGTTGCTGAGAGAAGGCGCGGTTCAGGATACAAAATGCACCAAAGTGCATGCAAACCGCGCCATGTAACCCCTGCGGGTCGTCTAGGATGCGAGAAGTCCATTCGTCCACATAAAGCATCCGTTAATGGCCAAGGTCGTTACCATCGGGACCATCCGGTATGGCCTCGGTAGGGGCAGTTGCGCGGGGAAGTAGAATCAAGCTGGCCTCCATGAGGAAGCAGCTTGAGAAGATTCAAAGACTCACCAGATCGGCGATCGTAAGGTTCAGCAAGGGAGGAATGGGCAGAGGTAAAATAATCGGGAGCAGAGACCGAAACAGCCTCGCTGCCAAGATCCCCTGGCTGGAAGTACCAAAAGACGAGATGGTATGGAAATACCACTTCGAGAAAAACTACACAGCAATGTGTAGTAGTAAAGCCGATTGGAGCGACGAATCCTCAGCATACCACATAGAGTAAAATGCCATCAAGTGGTATACAGATGGTTCGAAGACAAAGGAAGGTACTAAGGTACTTTGCTTTTGGGTTGTACTAAGGCGCAGGAGTGTTTGGACCTCGTACCAGGTACTTCGAATCCATGGGAACATCCCCAAGTATCTTCCAAGCAGAGGTACACGCAATCGAAAGATGTGCACAGTTTAACCTCGACAGGAATTATCGCAAAAAACGAATTGCTATCCTGTCAGACAGCCAAGCAGCCATCAAGGCCATTAGCTCATACAACATCAGATCCAAGCTGGTATGGGACTGTGTGGCGAAGCTGAACAAGCTTGGCTGGGATAATAAAGTATGAAGGAGTCGCAGTTCGACTTCAATAATGTCGACCACAGGAAGATGATGTATTCACTATCATGCTACTTGTCGGGATCATCGGAACCGTTCTCCGTCGCCAAGAAGGGGAGGGTTTGAAAACCCTCCCCGAAAAGGTTGTATGATATATCTTCTGCTTTAGGAGTCGGAGGTTGATGGTGTCATATGCCACCGTGAGGTCGTTGAAAATGGCACTCGTTATATATCCCCTTGGAAACCGTCCTCAATGTGCTGAGTTAGATTGAGCACTTGTGCCGTACTGTGGTATGAGGATTGGATCCACGGTCGGTAAAAGTCTTGTTGGTTGTATATTAATCTTTCCAAGATTTTATACGTGTGGCATAGCAGCGAGATCGGGCGGTAGCTCTTTGGGTTATTAGCTTCTTTGCCTGGTTTGAGGATAGCTATGGTCTTGGCTTTTCGCCAGATGTTAGGAAGCTTGCACTAAGCGTGTCAGCCATAAAATATGAAATGTCGGTTGTTAAAAATATAGTACCCCAGGTGGGTAGGGCCAATGGTCCGGAATCCCTCCCCGATTTAAACTAGGGCCGCTCCAAGGATTTTGGGGGGAGCAAACAGACGACTCGCTTATCCTTCGGCACGGTAAAGGCTAGAAGCAATTCTATCAGTGTAATCAGTGTAATCAGTGTAAGTGTAATCCTGTTTCGAGGCTTTGAAGAAAAGGAAGGTTGCAGTCTACCACAATGGACAAGGAAGAAAAAACCTCAGCATACAACAGGAAACAAAGCTCAAGTGCATTTGTGTTAGAAGAGGCAATTGCAATTATAACCAAGTTAGGACTGGAACTCGAGGAGAATATCGAACAGAACACCAAACGTCAGATCAAAGAAATCACAAAGAGACTATCTAGACAGATAAGCTGCCTGAGTTCCCCTGTCATACAATATTTGTTGTCGGTGTATTTGTCTTCTATCATAGGCTATGTACCGATGGTCACTGAGCGTTTCCATATCGAGCACTCTCCAGTCTCCAATCTTATGTGCAAGATTTTGCGTAGAGAAGGTGAGGTCAATGATGGAGCATGTGTTTCCTCTGACAAGTGTGCATTGTTTCCCTTGGTTTAGTAAGGCGAGATCCAGTTCCGCTGCCCAATCCATCACCATATCGCCTCTCTTGTCGATTCGAGGGCATCCCCAGTAGGGTGACTTGGCGTTGAAGTCTCCTCCGATGATGTTATCTTTTTTCATGTGGCCTCTTATTCTGCAGCTTAGCGCTCCGAGTGCTTCAGTCAGCCTTTCTCTTGGTTCGTTGGGTGAAAAGTAGCAGCTATATATAGTGTGGTGTTGTGTCTCTATCCACACGAAGCCCGGTCCACTACCAGTTTTTTCGGGAGCAGAGGCAGAAACAGCCTCGCTGCCAAGATCCCCTGGCTGGAAGTACCAAAAGACGAAATGGTTTGCAAATTCCACTTCGAGAAAAACTGCACAGCAATGTGTAGTAGTAAAGCCGATTGGAGCGACGAATCCTCAGCATACCACAAAGAGCAAAATGCCATCAAGTGGTATACAGATGGTTCGAAGACAAAGGAAGGTACTGGTGCAGGAGTGGTTGACCTCGTACCAGGTACTTCGAATCGATGGGAACATCCCCAAGTATCTTTCAAGCAGAGGTGCACGCAATCGAAAGATGTGCACAGTTTAACCTCGACAGGAATTATCGCAAAAAATGAATTGCATTAAGGCCATTAGCTCATACACCATCAGATCCAAACTGGTATGGGACTGTATGGGGAAGCTGAACAAGCTTGGCAGGGATAATAAAGTAACGCTATACTGGGTACCAGGACACACTGGTATAGACGGAAACGAAGAAGCCGATCACCTAGCAAACAAGGGATCCAGTAGCCCATTTATAGGTCCGGAACCCTTTTGCGGCATGATTGTGAACACCATCCACAAAAGTTTAGATGAAGAAACAAGAGGAAAATGGATGAAAACCTGGAAAGAACTTCCAGGGCTAAGGCAATCCAAAGTGATGCTGAGATCTTTCAACCAGAAGAGAACAAAAGCTTGCCAGAAATTAAGCAGGAACAAGCTTAGAATTCTGACTAGAGTCCTGACGGGACACTGGAGACTTAGGAAACATCTCAAGGCCCTAGGCTTAGAGGAGGATGACGGATGCAGATTCTGTGGCTTAGCAGAGAAAACCCCCATACATCTGTTCAAAGACTGCGGAGCATTACTCCGCAAGAGACAGATGTTCCTTTTGGGGCTCACTGCTTGAACACAGAGGAACTGTAGGCCTTGAATCCCACCCAGATTCTGAAATTCCTAAAGGAATCAGGATTAGAGGAGGCGCTCTAAATGGGTAAGTACACCAACACTTGGAGGAGGAAGGTGGGATAAAATAGATCTATGAAGGTAGCAGTACAAGTGGTCACCACCATATCTACAATCTACAATGGCCTCGGTAGAAACTGCTGTGGGGGGCCTGTCTTCTATTTGTAGGGACAAATAGATTATACTCTTCTGGCTTGTCAACCCAACAGAGTGCGGCACTTCTATTAAGGAGATAGCAGAACGACTTAGACCCCTTGTTTTTAATAGAGGCTGTCTCCTCTACACTCGGGGATGTGGTTAAATGTTAAAAATATTATATACATTATTTATATCTTGTTGAGTTTGAAGATTTTGATAATATTAAATAGTAGCATTTGTATCTTTCCTTCAAAGATTATAATTTCTAGGAAATTATTGTATACATATCGTCAACAACGTTAACATCATTTGTATAACTAATCTTTCTTTAACAAACTTTCTTAAAAACAATTACTTCACTGGCAAACACCACGACTGACATTGAATTACATTAAGAAAGTTTTTTGGGTTCTACATAACCCTGTGATTTTCCCCAAAAAAAAAACAATATCCTGATGAAATACAAAAAATAATTATCAATTAATTGATTGATTAGTATTATTTCAATAAGTTTAATTATTATTAATTATTACTCTGCCAAATACTTTTGTAGATTGTAGATTGTAGATATGGTGGTGACGACTTGTACTGCGACCTTTATAGATCTATTGTACCCCACCCTCCTCCTCCAAGTGTTGGTGTACTTACCCATTTAGAGCGCCTCCTCTAATCCTGGCTCCTTTAGGAATCTCAGGATCTGGGTGGGATTCAAGGCCTGCAGCTCCTCTGTGTTCAAGCAGTGAACCCCATGGTACAGCTGTTTCTTGCGGAGTAATGCTCCGCAGTCTTTGAACAGATGTATGGGGGTTTCCTCTGCTGAGCCACAGAATCTGCATCCATCATCCTCCTCTAGGCCTAGGGCCTTGAGATGTTTCCTAAGTCTGCAGTGTCCCGTCAGGGCTCCTGTGAGAATTCTGAGCTTGTTCCTGCTTAGTTTCAGGCAAGCTTTAGTTCTCTTCTGGTTGAAACATCCAAGCATCACTTTGGATTGCCTTAGCTCTGGAAGTTCTTCCTAGGTTTTCATCCATTTTCCTCTTATTTCTTCATCTAAACTTTTGCGGATGGTGTTCACGCTCATACCGCAAAAGGGTTCCGGACCTATAAAGGGGCTACTGGATCCCTTGTTTGCTAGGTGATCGGCTTCTTCGTTTCCGTCTATACCGGTGTGTCCTGGTACCCAGTATAGCGTTACTTTATTATCCCTGCCAAGCTTGTTCAGCTTCTTCACACAGTCCCATACCAGTTTGGATCTGATGGTGTATGAGCTAATGGCCTTGATGGCTGCTTGGCTATCTGACAGGATAGCAATTCGTTTTTTGCGGTAATTCCTGTCGAGGTTAAACTGTGCACATCTTTCGATTGCGTGTACCTCTGCTTGGAAGATACTTGGGGATGTTCCCATGGATTCGGAGTATCTGGTACGAGGTCCAAACACTCCTGCATCAGTTCCTTCCTTTGTCTTCGAACCATCTGTATAACACTTGATGGCATTTTGCTCTATGTGGTATGCTGAGGATTCGTCGCTCCAATCGGCTTTACTACTACACATTGCTGTGTAGTTTTTCTCGAAGTGGTATTTGCATACCATTTCGTCCTTTGGTGTTTCCAGCCAGGGGATCTTGGCAGCGAGGCTGTTTCGGTCTCTGCTCCCTATTATTTTACCTCTGCCCATTCCTTCCTTGCTGAACCTTACGATCGCCGATCTGGCGGCGCTCTCCACCACAAGGTGCAGCGGAGTCAGATCCAGCAGCAGCTCCAATGCTGCTGTCGGACACGACCCCATCGCTCTCGTGATGCAGACACACGCCAGTCTTTGAATCTTCTCAAGCTGTTTCCTCATAGAGGCCAGCTTGATTCTACTTCCCCACGCAACCGCCCCATAAGTGATTGCAGGTCTCACTATCATGGTGTACATCCATCGCAGGATAGTGGGGTTACAACCCCACGTTTTTCCTGCTAGATTTCTGCACACCATTAGGGCGCGTTTGGCTTTACCTACCACTGCCTCAGCGTGTCTATTCCATAGGAGTTTGCTATCTAGTGTGATACCCAGATACCTTATCTCCTGTTGGTATTCTACTGCCTTCCCATCTATGAGTATGGGATGCAGGCAGTTTAGTTTTCTCCTTCTAGTAAATGGTATCACCGTGGTTTTGCTCGGGTTGAGTCTCAATCCCACTCTTTGACACCATCTACTAGTTACTTTGAGGCCTCTCTGAACAATTTCACAGAGCGTTCCCTCAAATTTTCCTCTGGCCATTATGACTATGTCATCGGCGTAACCTTGACATTTGATGTCTAGGTTGTTTAGCCTAATCAGTAGTTCATCAACTACCAGGCTCCACAGTAGCGGCGATAGTACACCTCCCTGTGGGCACCCTCGAGTTGTGGAGATCTTAATGGTATCTCTTCCCACTTGTGTCTCCGCCACTCTAGTTGTCAGCATTTCTCCCATCCACTTTGAGATAGTGCTGTCGATACTCCTTCTCTCGAGGGCCGCCTTGACAGCCTCGTGTGAGGTGTTGTCAAAAGCTCCCTCTATATCCAAGAAGGCACATATCGCTACTTCCTTTGTCTCTAGTGCTGCTTCTATTTCATTTGTCAGCTGATACAGGGCGGTTTCTGTGGATTTGCCTGCTCTGTAAGCATGCTGACTCTTGTGTAGTGGTGTACCTACCAGCACCATATTCCTAAGGTAATTATCAATCACCTTCTCCATTGTCTTTAACATAAAAGATGTTAGACTAATGGGTCTAAATGACTTCGGTTGAGTGGTGTCTTTCTTTCCCACCTTCGGTATAAATACCACCTTAGCCCTTCTCCATAGCTCCGGTATATATCCGAGCGCTAAACTACTTCTAAAAATATTTAGAAGATACGGCATTAGTTCTCTCTCTCCCTTTTGTAGGAAGACAAGAACTAGTCCGTCCACACCTGGGGCCTTAAAAGGCTGGAAAGTGCCGATAGCCCATCTGATTCGGTTTTCCGTACAGATGGACGCTGCCCTCTTCCAGTCGGCCCGACTTGATTTCCGTGGTTGCATCAAGCCCTCGGTCTCCCTGTATCTTCTGCATCCCGGAAAATGGGTTTCTAGTAGGAGGAGAGCTCTTTGCTCTTCATCCTCCGTAAAGGTCCCATCCGGTTTCTTGAGAGTGGTTGTCATTTCCACTCTATCCTTCGCTAGTGCTTTGTGCAGTCTAGCTGCCACCGGCTTGGATTCTATGTTTTCACAGAAGGTCCTAAAGTTTTCCCTTTTTGCCCTTCTGATCTCTTTATTGTAGGTGGTAAGCACCTCAGAGTATTCTAGCCAATTTCCGTATTGCTTGGCTTTGTTGAAAAGCCTACGTACTTTTGCTCTTAATGTAGAAAAATTTTTGTTCCACCATTTTTCGTCCTTATGCTCCTTCACGGTTTTTACCGGGCAGCTGGATTCAAATGCCGTGGTGATTGCTACATTTATTTCTCCTACAGCCTGCTCCAGCACGGTGTAGTGTTTGATACCACCCCGCACTGTCACCTGCTCTAGGTTTTCTTTTAGTTGTGAACTAAACATAGGCCACACAGTTTGTCTGGGGTTTCGAATGGGGTTACTTTCCTCACTCGCTCCTTCCAGCTCAAACTCTATGATCCTATGATCTGACATTGAGGGTTCACTTGAAACCCTCCACTTTTTAATTAGTTTACTTACGTTAGCGCTACCTACCGTAATATCCAGTACCTCATTTCTGGCCTTAGTGACAAAAGTTGGTCTGTTCCCGACGTTGTACACAATTAAGTTCTCTTTAATGAGGTATTCTAAAAGGTACTCACCTCTCTTATTAGTGTCCGTGCTGCCCCACATCTCGTTGTGGGCGTTCGCGTAACATCCCAAAATGAGTGGCAGCCTTCTCCTAATACAGTGCTCGACCAGCCTTTGTACCTCCATGGGTGGTATGTTATTACCATCCCCAAGGAAGTATGCTGATGCGATCACTACTTCGCGGTGGAGGCCCTCGGTCTTGATGAGGACCTGTATCGGAACTAAGTCCCGCGTTAAGAATTCTGAAAGACATAAGTAATTAATGTCCTTCCTTACCATAATGCAAGTTCTAGGGGAAGCCTCACGGCTGTCCCATACCAACTTACATTCCCTGTTGCTGAGGCCTCTGATGTTACCTCCGTAGGTCCAGGGTTCTTGCAGTAGCGCTAGCCCTAGGTGTTGTTTGGTGAACATCCTAGCCATCACAGCCGAGGCTGCTCTGGCATGGTGGATGTTCACCTGGGCTACTTTGGTGCGCCTGCTGGTCATTCTTGGTTTATGACAGGAGGCGGCAAGTCCTTTTCTGTCTCCACCAGAACAACATCTACCTCTTCCTCTGTAGACATAGCTTGACTGCTCATGTCTACGAGTGTGAGGTCGAGGTCGTCTTCCGAGGTCGTCTTTCGAGGTCGGTAATCCGGGCTGACTTCCTCGTTCGCGGCGTTTGTCGTTAAAGGTTCAGCAGAGGGAGCTGCCGCCACCGCTATTCCTTCCACCTCTGAAGTGGCCGTTGTTGCGGTCGTAACTTCCGAGGGAGGGGCCGCTGTGGCTGTCGCTACCTCTACATCCGCTTTTTGTGTGGCGTCGTTCTTCCGCCCATGGACTTTGATCCGCCCGAACCTAAAGTAGAGGCTATGGTTGGCCCTCGCTATGGCTCCAGCGGACTCTTCGTCAATTCCCACCGTTAGGAGTTGACCCCCACTTTCCACCCGGCACCCAAGGACCTTCCATTCGGAAATGTTAAGTCCTTTGTTTTGGGCCCTGAGGTAGTTGATGGAGGCCTCCGGGGTTAGGTCCCCGCTCCTAGGTAGGAACATGGTGATGACATGTGGCTTGGGGACCAATTTCGCCACCTTCCCAATGTCTTAGGATGGGTGCTCTTGTCATCAGCCATTTTGCCGTCTGTTCGTTCGCACAGTCGACAATGACTAGTCCTGGTTTGAAGTGTATGCCTTCAAACTGTATCTCATGAGACCAGTCTACGACTGTCTCTTTCATAATTGCTTGCTCAAGAGCAGGCATGTCCTTCTTACTCAGGGGATTCCTTGGGTAGTCTCTGGACATAACACCAACCCTCACCACCTTGACGGCGGTGGCGTAGCTGGTGCTCGGCCCAGAAGTCTTGGGAGGGCAGCTGGGGTAGCTGACCACTCCCGTTGCCCCACTTTGGATGTTCCCCTTCTGTCTTTTAGCTGCTTTGTCTTGGGGCGTGATTGAATCAGCCCCTCTTTTGGCAGCTCCTTGTGTTTGTGGTGTAGTTCCCACCTTTTTCTGTACTGCTCTCTTCTTAGCTTCCTCGGGTTGTAGCCCGTTTGCTAAGAAGCGCAGATACCATCTCACCCCGGCACCGCTGAGGCCCTTTCTCAGTGGGTCGTCGAGTCCGCCTGGACTACCTAGGGGTGGCAAGGGATGTGCCCATCTCGTCTTCTTCTTACCTGCCTTGGGCTTTGTCTCTTCTTGCTTAGTCGCGGGCTTGGTGGGAGTAACGGTGTTACCGGTCACCTTGCCCTGACTTTTAGAAGCCATTTTGGGAGCGGGTCTCCCTTGGCTTGCTGGCTTGGTGGTAGTAACGATGTTACTGACCATATTGCCTTTGCTTTTTGGCGACAGTCTGGGAGTTGGTCTCTCTCGACTGGTGCGCTCACTCGGATCGTGGGGCTCATGCTCCATCTGATCCGCCAATTGTGTGGAGGTTATGTCCCGCACACACGGATTGAATTTTTGTTTTTGTTTTTGTTCCATTCGAATCCTACGAGTCGCAAGGGAACTAAAGGTCCACCACATCAGAGCCCCGCTTGATAGTGGTAAGGCTGGATACCCTCTGAGGTCGCCAGGTATCAGAGGGGCTCCGTAAGCGATGGCCGGTTGCCCTTGGCCATCAACCAGTCCCTTCGGCACGGGTCGCATGACACCTTGGGATTAAGGGTTTGGAAGTTCTTGGTTGTTCGCCCTCCGCCGAACGCCCCAACCGGGGTTATTCCAGTCGTGACGTCCAACGGTACGCGAAACTAAGCCCTCACACCGCGACAAGGTGACTTCCACGTGAGGGGCCAAATACTTTTAGTTGATAGTATTATTTAAAAGAAAAATTTAAAGTTGATATGCAACTTTGTATACATGCTTGTGTGCAAAAGCTTACGCAACAATTAATTAAAACAATAACAATTAAACAATGCTGATTGTTATTGTCAAGCGAAATTATAAGCTATCATGAATGATCTTAAATTTGATAAATATTTGATAAGGGAAAGAGAATTATTGAGTTCTATAGAGATTGAAGATTGGATGATGTCGAAACGTCAGAAAGAACGTCGTGCGTTCGCTCGTTTCAAATTTCAAAAGATGAAACAACAGTCGGTAGATTAAAACAAATTGGCGCCGCACAACCGTTTCTGCCGAAAACTATGTTGCATTACACCCTCAAGATGAATCGTTTGGTGCTCTTCAGGAACGTTTTCCCAAAGAAAATCCAGTTCAGAGGTTATATCTCTTCTTGGACAGACCTAGAAAGTGCATTTAATAACAGACCAACCAACCAAATCAATTTAAACTTACTCAAAGAAAACAAGGTAATTAATTTCATATAACCAACAAATCATTTCCTTAAGTTAAACACGATTTTTTAGGGGTTGTTCGATGTGCCTGAACTCTGTTCCCATGAAGGGTTCTATGCCCTTAAAGACCGATGCATGGCAGAAACCGATGCTCTCATACAAGAAGCGATTAGTGAGAATAGGACCAGAAAAATGGTAGTTATTTTCGACGAGCTGTCTGATAACCTCTGCAAAGTGGCTGACTTATCAGAATTTATACGTCTGGCACACCCATCAGCAATTTACACACAAGCTGCTGAAATTGCCTGTGGAGCAGTTAGCGGAATCGTAGAAAAGCAAGTTTCTTTCACCACAAAAACAATCAACTTAAAATCCGATATTTTAGATTAAATACTCATAGGAAACTGTACGATGCTTTGCAAAGGGTTGTTAAAAATGGGGACATTATGCCAACGACTGCCATTGATGATCACGTTTCTAAGCTGTTCTTGTTTGACTTTGAACAAAGTGGAATACATCTACCAGAAGCTGAGCGGAACAAAGTTGTTGCTTTAAACGACTCACTACTACACTTAGGGCAGCATTTTGTTGCTGGAGCTTCGAAACCGAGAACCGTTAGCAAACAACATCTACCTGATTATATAAAACACATGTAAGTTTCCATATTCATGTTAATCTAAATAATTTACTAATAACAGTTTTAGATTTCCAACCGAAGGAGATAATGTGTTAGTGTCGGGCTTAAATGCCGATTCTACAAATCCAGTTGCAAGAGAGTTGGCTTATAGAATTTATCTGCACCATGATCCACATCAAGACTATTTATTAATGGAACTATTGAAAGGAAGATATGATTTGGCGGTGACCTGTGGATTTCAGACATATAGTGAGAGGGCGTTGAGAGGTAGCATGGTTGAGACACCAGAAAACACTATGGAATTTTTGGATCTGCTTTCGAAAAATCTTAAAGAAAGAGCTGAAAATGATTTCAATGTTATGGCTAAAATGAAGAAAGGAGACAGTCCGCAGTCAGGGGCTTTAGCAGCATGGGACGTTCCCTATTACACTCAAAAGTACAAAAAGGAGATGTTTAAAGTGGCGCCTACAGATTACTCCCCGTATTTTTCTCTGGGATCATGTATGGAAGGATTAAATATTTTGCTTAATAGACTGTATGGAATTTCTTTAAAGAATAGTGAGATTGTGCAGGGTGAAGTTTGGGCTTTTGATGTATATAAATTAGCTGTGACTCATGAGAGTGAAGGGTTGTTGGGTTATATTTACTGTGATTTTTATGAAAGGGAGGGTAAACCTAATCAAGACTGTCATTTTACAATAAGGGGTGGTAAAGATTTACCTGATGGTAGTTATCAAACTCCAATTGTTGTTTTGATGTTGAATTTGCCTTTACCTAGATGGTCTAGTCCAGCGTTGTTAACTCCAGGGATGGTGGATAATCTGTTCCATGAAATGGGACATGCTATGCATTCTATGTTAGCTAGGACTAGTTATCAGCATGTTACAGGGACTAGATGTAGTACAGATTTTGCTGAAGTTCCTTCGGTATTGATGGAATTCTTTGCAAGAGATCCAAGAGTTTTGAGAACTTTTGCTAGACATTTCCAAACAAAGGCTCCGTTGCCTGAGGATATGTTGCAGAGGTTGTGTGCTTCAAAGCATCTATTTATAGCTAGCGAGATGCAAATCCAATTATTTTATTCTGCTTTGGATCAAAACTACCACATCAAACATCCCATAAATGGAACTATGGATGTTTTAGCAGAAACACAAAATAATTATTATGGATTGCCACATGTTGAGAATACAGCGTGGCAATTGAGATTTAGCCATCTAGTGGGATATGGAGCCAAATATTATTCATATTTGGTTTCTACAGCTTTAGCTTCTTGGATTTGGCAAACTTATTTTGAAGCGGATCCTCTGAACAGAACTCAAGGAGAAAAGTATAGAAGGGAATGTTTGGCTCATGGAGGCGGTAAACCACCGTGGAATTTAGTAGCAGACTTTCTACAAAAAGAACCTGAACCCACTCACTTAGTAGATTCCATAATCCACCAAATTGATGCAAAACATGAACAGCTAGAATATGTAGCCAAGATTTATAAAAGTTAATGTCAAGTCCAAATATTTATTATAAAAGAATTTTTTAGAATATAATAACATCTTTTCCTTAGCTCGTTCAAATCGGTTATTATTTACATTATTGTTAAATACAAGTAGTTTTTAATTATTTAAGTTTTTTTAAGAAATAAAGTTTTATAAATTACAACAGGCTCAACCAATAGTCCTTTCTGTCTTTCTTGTATGATTTTTATTCACATTTACTTTTTTAAAAGAATAAAATTGTATCTCACAAATGTTACACCATGGATGTTGTACTGGAGACACTTATTGTTTCAAATAAAGAATCGGCCAAACAAAATTACTTATCTTTCATAATGTCGCCATCATATTTACATTTAATTCCATTTAGAATATGCGAAAGAGTGTGTACAGCAAACAGAGAAAAATTAAACAAAAAAATAGACTAGATCGGCAATCTAAAAAATCATGTCAATCATTTTTTCAAAAAAGAAAAAGAAAGTACCCTTAGAACTAAAAATATACAAGAAAGAAATTGTTTAAGCAACGTAATTGTATTGGTTAGGGTTGTCTTTATCACGTTCCATATAATCCCTATCAATTAAAGACTCAATTCGTTTCTTCAGATCAGCAGGCTAAAATAAAAAAAAGAGATTTCATAAGCTTTAGGTTGCGAGTTATAATTTAGGTTTGTTTTACCTTAACAGGGAATTTCAATTGTAAATTTAATTCACTTATTAGTAGATTATGGCTTAGAGTTTTTCTCATCTTCATAATTCTTACTATGGCTGCATCTATTTGGTATTGTCTATCTTGATAAACATGTTCTTCAGTTGCTTTTTGCTCCTCGGTCTGGAAACATTTAAATCAGTATATTAGGGATATGCAATTTATGAATAGGATGTTGCGACAGTTACTACGTGGTAATTCACACTTACAGTGCATTGAAAATTCACTATGTTTTTAACCACACTTAAAATATATAAAAATGTTATATAACTTCACAGTTATATAAATTTATACAAATATCTCGCCTCCAGTTTCGACGTTTGACGGTCATTTTCAAGTGACTTAACAATCATGTGTCCTTTGCTTTTTGACGGTCGTGAGCCTTCCGCTCAGCTGTTCAGTCGTCTTGTTGTTTGTTTCTGTGTGTTTTTTCTTTGTGTCGGTTTGCTTGTTTGTTTGTCGGTTTGTTTGTTCTGTTTCACTCATAAACGGTTTTTTTTTTTTTTGGTTCTGTTTTTTTTTTGGTTCTGTTTTTTTCCCCTTCTTCTTCTTCTCGTTGTTGGTCCTTGGTTAGTCCTGGTGTTGGTTCCTGGTTCGCCCTCCTGGCGGTTCCTGGTTCGTCCTTCGTTCTCGTGGTGGTTCCTTGCTCGTCCTCGTGGTGGGTGCTGTGTCTCTCTGGTTTGTTCGTGTTGTTCCTGCCTGTTTTTGTTCCTGGGTGCACCGCTGGGTTCGGGGATGTGGGCTTTCCTGTGAAAAAGAAAGATCAGTGATTACCTATGTTGTTGAGGTTTTGGATGTTTCCATTTGACGTTGATGTTGTAGTTTGCTGCGTTGTTGGGTTGTCATGTTGGGTTGTCATGCGTTTTCATGCGTTCGAAGCTTTTCGTTGCTAGTTTTTCTATGTGTTGCTTGATTGTCTCCATGTTTAGATCGCTGTGCAGCTGCTCATTGGTCATGTACCATGGCGAATCTGTTATTTCTCTCAGAGTTTTGTTCTGGATGATTTGGAGTTTGTAGATTTTCCATTCTTTGGATTGTATCCAGCACGTCGATGAGTACGTCATTGTCGGCCGTATTATGGACTTGTAGATTTGTAGTTTGTTCCTTATGTTCAGCTTGCTTTTCCTGTTTAAGAGCGGGTAGAGGTAGCCTTTAATTTGTTTTGCTTTTTTCGCTGTCTGATCGATGTGTTCTGATAATGTAAGAGCTTTGTCTAGGATTACGCCTAGATATTTGATTCGGTTTTCCCATTTTATGTCTGTGTTGTTGATTCTCAAGCAGCTACTGGGTTCGTGCTTAAATTTTTTCTTCGTGAAGATAATTGCCTGTGTTTTTTCTGCGTTTAGTTTGATCCTCCAGGTGTTACACCAGTCGTTAATCCTGTCCAGGTGATTTTGGAGCCGTTTTGTTATGGCCTCGGTCGAGTATCCTCTTGTGAAAATTGCTGTGTCGTCTGCGTATAGTGCAATTTCTGTGTCGTTTAGTTTTGGGATGTCTGCGGTGTAGATGCTGTAAAGAAGGGGGCCCAGGACAGATCCTTGTGGGACACCGTGTCATTGTCTGAGTTGTGGAGATGCTGTCGTTTATTTTGACTTGGAATTTTCTGTTACAGATAAAGGACGTCACTAGTCTGATCATTGCTGTTGGGATTTTAAATTGGTGCAGTTTGTATATTAAACCTAGGTGCCATACCTTGTCGAAAGCCTTAGAGACGTCCAGAAAGACGGCTCCCGTGGCTAACCCTTTGTTGAAAGCGTCGATTATTGCTTCGGTTATTCTTGTCGTCTGATAGGTGGTAGAGTGCTCTGTTCTAAAGCCGTATTGTTCGTCGGGTAGAATACGTTTGTCTTCAGTTATTTCTGTCAGTCTTTTGTGTATTACTTTTTCTGTGATTTTACTGAGACCTGTCAGCAGACTTAATGGTCTGTAACTGGAGGTGAGGTTTCGGGGTTTGTTCGGTTTCGGGATTAGAATCGTTGTTGCGTGTTTCCATTGGGTCGGAAACACTCCAAGTTTCAGTGCGGCATTCTACGCTAATATTTAGTACTCTCAGTACGGTTTCGCGTATTTCTTGCCTTTTGCGGAGTGGGTGTGTGTCGGCGTTCGGTTTAAACTGCTGTGCAAGCGACTTTGCGAATTCCTCCGTTTTCTCCTCGTCCGTGCTTGCTACAGTGTCGTTTGTTGTTTTCAGTGGGGAAATTGTTCTCCTCTCCTTGTTTCTAAGATTCTTGGCTAATTTCCACGGTTCCTCTATTGTTTCGTTGATGCGTTCTAGTTTGTCTTCCCATTCGGCGTTGTGCTGTTCGCGCAGTGCCCATTTCAGTTGGTTTGTCAGTCTGTTTAAGACGTTCTTGTCCGTCGGTGCCAGCGTCCGTTGGAATACCTTGTTAGCTTTGCGCTTTTCTTTTAGTAGATTCCTGATTTCCTGTGGGGAGGGTTGTTGTCGTGTTGGCTGTCCGTTTCCTTGTGGCGGCCCCGAGTGCTGCTTTTATTTCGTTTTCTATCGTCCGTGCTGCTTCTTCTAGGCATGGGGGGGCTTGTAATTTCTGTACAAGTGACGTTCGTCAGATTATCTTTGAATTTGTTCCAATTTGTGATAGTTTTCTCGATTGTTTTCCTGGCCGTATTCGCTTGGAGATTTATGTGCACTGGGTTGTGATCTGAGCTCAAGTCCTTGATGCAGATTATTTCCACGTTTGCTGTGATGTTTTTCATAACGGCTATATCCAAAATATCCGGCATTCGCTGAACTCCTGGAAAGTGTGTTGGTTCGTTCGGTGCAATTACTTGTAACTTCCGGTTTTCCGTGTACCTTAGTAATTGTCGGCCCTTGGTGTTTGTTACTCTGCAATTCCATTGCGAGTTCTTTGCGTTGTAGTCTCCTGCGGCTATGGTACCTATATTTCTGTCGAATATTTTGTCCAGGTCGTCGGCATTTATTTGTTTCTGTGGCGGCGAGTACAGTGCGTAGAGGGCTATGGGTCCGTCAGTTGTCTGTACTTCTACTCCTACCGTTTCCGTGTCCGTGGTTGTTTCTACTTCCGGCAGTTCGTGGTGTTTAATGTTTCTTTTGATGACGATGGCGACTCCACCTCCGGCTTTCTCGCTTCTGTCTTTTCTATAGACTTATTGGTAGTTTGCTATGTTCAGTTGGTTGCAACGTCTGAGGTGCGTCTCGTTGATCAGGGCCACGTCGACGCTGTGTTCGTTTAGGTGTGCTACTAGTTCCTGTTTCTTGTTTTGTATTCCGTTTGCGTTCCAGAATGTAAGTTTCAGATTGTCTCTAGTTCTTCTAGTGGTCATTGTTGAGTGTGAGCATGATGGTTGTGATTCTTCTAGTGAACTTTTCTGTTTCCTCTTTGCTGTGTCCCATTTCGGCAAAGTCGAGCATCATTTCCGTCAGTTCAGATCTGATTACTTCGTTGCTATTCCTTTTGTTTCGGCTGGTTGAAGGTTTTGTCTCCGGGTTGGGGTTGTTGCTTCTTCTTATCGGTTTCGGTATTTGGCTCGTTGTCGGTGTTTGGGCTGTTTGTCTCTGTGTTTGGGCTGTTTGTCTCGGTGTTTGGGTTG